>CAVNZG010000828.1:253817-546317 GCA_963693315.1 Diogma glabrata
TATTACAGACCCGAGGTATTTGAAGTTTTCCACGCGTTCCACTTCATAGTCGCCAGTATCCAGATTTCCAGGAGGTATGTTCTTACACCCAGAGAAATAGGTTTGGAGAAATTATACTTATTGAAGTAATAAAAACACCAATTTTTATTTATGTATTAAATATTCCTCTAATGGATTATACAGACTTAATTTTCAACATTATTCCTATATGAGCACGATTTATTCCTAAGTCTGGATGAAATATTCACTGAAAAAAGTGTTTATTGAAGTATGATCACTGATTATTTTGTATAATTTTAGAGAAAAATAAAGAGAAGTTACTGTGTTAATCCGTCAAAATATTTCATTATTTATCACTACGAATACATATTTTATACTTAATATGTTTTATTTATTCCAAATTTTCATAGTTTACAGAATTTTTGTGATTTTAACTCACCTCTCTCTATTAATCAACCACATTCTAACTACAATATTACTCGATAAATTCATTGTTTGATCAAGATTCCTCATACATAGGTGGTGTAAACTTAAAACGTAACGTACAAATTTAAATTGTGTGATGTACATACATTGTTATTCTAAGTTTTCAAGGGAAGTTTAGAAGAATATAAATAGTTTATTCCTCACAATAATTATTATATATTTATTAGAGTAATTCATGGAGACATTCCTAAAACAAAAACTCATTGGAATTAATTTCGGCAAGGAACTTCGTTTACAGGTGGATTAAATATTTAGAATTAAGAATAGTGAATAAGTTAATGTGTTTTAATATACCATCATATATTATACATAGTTACAGATGAACTGATCATAAATATATCACATAAATATTTAATTTTACGTAATTGACAGAATTCGATTGCAAAATTCATGACATAAATGCCATAACTAATGCACATATAAGTTTAACCCATACTTAATAACGATTTCAATGATTCTAATTTTTAGATAAATCCCTTATTGCCGGGGTACTATTCATTCAAATTAACGATACAATTATGGTTAAACTATGCACAATCCGTACATAAACTAACGACTTTTTTTATTCATACAAGAATAATCAATGCTTAGTACAAATTTCATAGAAAGTACTTAGTATGTAATTATTATTCCTTGACTAGTCACGGTTGAAAATTACACTTAATTATTGCATAGAGTATCCTTATAGGAATGTTTCATCCAAATATTTTCTCTGGGTGTAGATGTTGTTAACACTTTAGTTTTGCCGGTGTTGATGCATAATCCAAGTCATTTAGCATTCCTTTCAAGCTGAGAGAGACTATCCTTAATATCGCTTGTTCTACGTCCGAGAAGCACAATATCATCTGCGTAGCCAAGAACTTGACTAGATTTGTTATATACGCAGTTTTGTGTCTTAATTCGGCTTTTTCTTATCGCGTACTTCAACGCCAAATTAAATAGTACGGGCGTGAGTGCATCACCTTGTCGAACACCTGATGTTATATCGAAAGGATCAGAAACTGACCCTTCGATTACTATTCTACAATTTGATCCCGATATTGTGAGTTTGCACAGAGAAACAAGTTTCTCTGGGATACCAAGGCATATGAGTGCAGACCAGAAGTTGTCGCGGATGATACTATCATATGCTTGCTTGAAATCAACGTAGAGCTGGTTAATGCTGATGTTGTACTCCCAAAACATTTCCAGAATCATCCTTAATGTAAAAAATTGATCTGTGGTTGAGCGGTTGGGACGAAACCACACTGATAGTCACCGATGATAGATTCGGCGAACGGGATGAGTTGAGCAAGTACGACATTAGCTAGTATTTTATATGCAGTATTTAACAGTGCGATGCCACGATAATTTGCACACTTTAGACGATCACCTTTCTTATGTAGCGGAACAATGAGAGCTGTTTTCCATTCAGCAGGTAGTTCTTCTTGGTCCCAGATTGCAAGAATCAGATCGTATATACGTGAGACCAGAGCTGCTCCTCCATTTTTCAGAAACTCTGCGGGAATTCCATCGAAACCTGGTGATTTGCCATTTTTCAGTTTTTTAATTGCAGCTTCCACTTCTTCTATTGCTGGGTAAGGGACAAAAATCTCCTCAGTTGATGGAGCAATTGCTCGAATAGGATGAACTTCATTCGTCCTATTCAGTAGGTCTTGAAAGTGGGATCGCCACACTGCCAGCACATCACGTTCACTTGTTGATGGCTGTAGATCTTTGGTGGAAATCTTTTGTCAGATTCCGTGCATTGGCAAAGCACTCTTTTGAATTTCCGTTGGCCGCATGTTGGTTGATGTTTTCGATGCAGCTCTTCATGTGTTCGCGTTTCTTTTTACGTAGAAGTTTTGCTGAGGCTTTCCTGGCGCATAGATAATCAGCTTGGGAGCTTCGGGTGTTCCTTGTTAACCATTTTTCTCGCAGTTTTTGTTTATGTTCAACGGATTGGCGGCACTCGTCGTCAAACCATTCATTGTGTGATTTCGGTGGTCGTTTTCCGATTGTAGTTTGTGCTGCGGCTATAATGGTTGATTGAAGCGTTTGCCATTCTTCTTGTATGTTTAATGGCATCTCAAAAGAGATGTCATGCTCTTCTTTGTTTTGTGTTATTATTTCCTGATATCTATTCAGCGTTTCCGGATGTTTAAATGCTTCGACATTCCAGCGCACGGTCTTTTTTGCTTGTCTGTTAAATGTAGATGATAATTTGCACTTGTAATTAAAGATGACAAGCATATGATCGGTGTCCATGTTAGCACCTCTGTATGATCGAACGTCAGTTATACTTGTAGAGTGTCTCTTAGAGATTATGACGTGATCGATTTGATTTTCTGTTCTTAAGTCATTTGATTTCCAAGTTGCCTTGTGAATTCTCTTGTGAGGGAAGAAAGTGCTGGAAATTACTAGATCATACATCATAGCCAGCTCGGCTGCGCGAAAACCGTTATTGTTGCTGGTATGATGCAAGCTGTTAGGGCCGATATGTGTTTTAAGTTCTGCAATCCTACCGATTCGAGCATTAAAGTCACCTACCACGATTTTTATATCGTGCCGCGGGATGTTATTGATGACTTCTTCGAGTTCTAGGAAGAACAGGTCTTTAATATCATCTGCTTTATCTTCAGTAGGTGCATGAACATTGACGATCGTTACATTGAATTTTTGCGTGCAGATTCTCAGTGTGCATAACCGTATCTTAATTGGGCAGAAGTCGTTAACATGCTGATTCACGCGACGGTGTATAAGAAAGCCAACTCCAAATTCTCCTCCGTTTTCATGACCGCAATAATACAGAGTGTATCCTTTCGCTGTTTCATGGATTCCACTGCCTGGCCATCTTAGTTCTTGTAATGCCACTATATCCAATGTGTAGCTCTTGACTTGTTGAGTGAGTTTTAGGAGGTCTCCTGGTCTTCTGAGGCTTAGCACGTTCCAGGTTCCCATTTTTAAATCGTAGTCCGGGTACAGTTTCCGAGGTCGTTCCAATAATGAATCCGAGATATTCCGAGGCCTGTGTACAGAATTCATGACAATAATTTTTTTACGGCAATGGGGTGTTAGCCCTTCGCCCAACCCAAATTTTCGTGAATGGGTTCGTTCTGCATCTTAAAGTCACCAGAAACAACCTTTTTACATGTTTATATAGCGAGCCGCTTGATCCAAGACATACGCCCGCTCCAAGCCGCCCCTAACATGGAGAACAGACGCTTGAGTTGCATTGGTTTTATGGCGCCAATGACTCGCCATGGTGCAGAATCATTGAGTATAAGCAGTATTTACTCTGCCCCTCTCAACTACACCAACCTAATTCTGTTAGCGTTACCCAGGTAGCACGGCGTGGACGTAGAATTTCGGATTTTCGCTACCCAAATAGGGGTAGCTACAAATTTAACATCGCTAAATTTCGTTTTCGCTATAAATTTAACATCGTGAAAGCAAATGTAAAAAATTCCGCTTCATTTTCCACCTATGTTGGCACCCAGTTTGTCGTACAATTGGGTAGTTTATTTTCATATTTCATAGAGGGCGCTTAAGTTTCCGATATTTCACACTCCGATATTTTACAGCAAAATAATGTTTTGAACAATGTTTCACAATATTTTAACAATATTTAAAAATATTGTTACATTAGATGCTTAAACATTTTAGTTTTATTTTATTGTACTTTTTTTTAAATCACAAATGTTTATGATTTATGAATATACTTTACTCCAAGTTATCAGACCCTCATTTCTCGGTTTAAGGTATAAAGTGAAGGATGAAGAAATCCTGTGGTGGAAGTAAAATAATTAAATTTCTATAGTAAAAAATTTAATTATTTTACTTCCACCAAAGGATTTCTTCATCCTCTAACTTGGTATTTATTTATTAAAAACGTAATATCCAATAATAACTTGACGCGTAAATAAAATTATTCTAAATCCATTAATTTGTCTGTATAATAAAAAATAATTCAAATTGTAACTTCATAATCTTTATTTTCTATTATATAAGATGTGCTTAAATGTGACGTGCCTAAAGATAAAAAAAAAGAATAAAGAAAAAAAATTACAATCATATAAACAAAAAAAACTCCCACGTCGAAATGTATTTAAATTAAATGAAAATGATATTCCATTTTACAAAAAAACTTAAATTTTCTTAACATAGTTATCTTCATTTGTATATTAACCAAATTCATATCGTCGCTTTAATAATGAAACAACGTATTCGCAAAAGTGTAGTTTCGAGATAATTGGGTTTAAAGATTTTTCGATTTTCTGATTTTCGTAAACTCGGCAGCAAAATTGAATGAATAAAGATTTTGGAAAAAAAATTTCTACCCATTAATCTTGACTAATTTCCCCACAGCATATTAAAATTTCACATTAGCACCTGCTGGCTTTTCTACCTAAAAAGGGGTGAAAAGTCGATTATTGAAATAACACATAATATTCTTACAATTTTTTATTTATATGAACCGGCATATCATGTAGTAATGAATGATGCTTATACAATATTTTAGATTTACCATTTCGTGTGGCGATCGTAATGTATGTAAAGTATACGACACTGATTTTACCCAAGTTATTATTCTGTAGGAATTGAAATATCGTACATGCATTTACGCTGTTTCAATATTTAACCAAATTCAAATTTGCATGTACGTTAATTAACAATATATTAATTTTCACCCCCAGTTATAAAAAAATTGGAAAATGTTAAAATGCCACTTTATAGACATCCTTATGGGGAATGCAGCGCACCCATTATATAAAAACAACGTATATATGGCATACGTTATTTCATTATTAAAGCGACGATATATACCTTTTTCAAGTAAAGTTAACTATTTTTCAAACCAAATTAACAAATGTTCAAACCAAATTAACGAATGTTCAATTGAAATTAGCAATTTTTCAAAATAAATTAACGAACGTCCAAACCAAATTAACAAATTTTCAAAACAAAATAACACATTTTCAAATTAAATTAACCAATTTTCAAAACATATTAAAATGTTTTGAAATCAAATAAACAACAATTTTCAAATCAAATAAAATTAATTTTATTTCGTTAAATATACTTCATTCTATTGCTCTGGCATCAATTATATAACCTCCGAGTACCTGTTTAATCTGATCCTGTTATAGCTCCGCAGGATCGCGAAAAAAATGTATACATAGATGAAACAGGCTTCAACTTGCATCTTAGGCGATCACAAGCTAGATCGCGATCCAATACGCGTGCAATTTTAGGAATACCTACAGTGAGAGGTCTAAACGTAAGTTTAGTTGGTGCGATTAACACCCAAGGGGTTGTACATCATAAAATTTTCGGTAACTCGACCACAAATTCTAATAGATTTTGTGAATTTTTATTAGAACTATTAGAAGAGATAAATAGTAGGGATATTACCGATGCTTGGTTGGTATTAGATAACTGTTCAATACACAAAAACGCAGCAGTTAAAGGTCTTATCAGTGGAACTCGACATACTTTGATGTTTTTACTGCCGTATTCACCTATGTTGAACCTCATAGAAAATGTCTGGTCGAAGGCAAAAATGTTGGATATACAACACTTGGGTGATCCAACCAACTGCCGAACGCTAGTTGATGTAATAGAAGTATCTCTAACCTCAGTCACTGCGGCTGATTGTTCAAATTTTATCATGAATATGATGTTAAAAATGAGCAATGCAGAAGCGGGCATTGCTTTGAAATAATTTGTTATATTTACAAGAACTTATTCAAATTTTATTGTATGAAGTATATTTTACGTAATAAAATTAATTTAATTTGATTTGAAGATTATTGTTAATTTGATTTCAAAATAGTTTAATATGTTTTGAAAATTAGTTATTACTTCGGTCTGAATGACATAAGTATTACATTCATGAGCTCAAAGTGAAATTCTTACCCCCACTTTTTTTGGCATTTCTCGACGTTTTAGGACCTACTGATTCTAAAAAAGCAAAAAAAAAAATGCGTGTCTGTCTGTCGGCCGTCCGTCCGGCCGTCACAACCGACGAAATCTAGAAAACCACTAGACGAATTTCAAAAATTTTTTTTTCTAAAAATAGGTTTACTCAATGGGAAGAGCTGAAAGGACGATGTGTTTGATAACTGTACCGGAAGTGTGTCAAAAAAATCGTCAAGTGTGTCAAAACAAGGAAATTTGCATATTTTTGGCTTAAAAAACGTTCATTTTAAGTGATTACGAGTAGGAACATTGAATTTGGAGAAATCTTGATGGTCGGGATTGGTATAGAAGACCAAAATCTAGATTATTGCATTTTAAGTTTGTCAAAAAAATGTTGTCAAGTGTGTCAAAAGAAAGAATTTTATTTATTTTTTTATCCAATTTTTTGGAAAAAAATAAAATTAATTGTTTGTTTGAAATGCAGTTTTATTATTATTATTGAGAATTATTGTATTATAAGTTTGTCAAAAAAATGTTGTCAAGTGTGTCAAAAGATTTTTATTTAGTTTTTTACCTAATTTTTTAGAAAATAATAAAATTGTTTGTTTGAAATGAAATTTTATTATGATTATTGAAAATTATGGCATTATAAGTTTGTCAAAAAAATGTTGTCAAGTGTGTCAAAAGAAAAGTTTTTATTTATTTTTTACCCTATTTTCTTAGAAAAAAATAAAATTAACAGTTCGTATGACATGATATTTTATTATTATTATAGAGAATTATGGCATTATAAGTTTGCCAAAAAATAATGTCAAGTGTGTCAAAAAATGATTTCATTTAATTTTTTATCCAATTTTTTGGGAAAAAAATGTAGCTGTTTTTATGATGTAAATGTAATTGAAAATGAAATTGGACATGGAAATTTTTGAATTTGTTATAGTTTTTGAAAAAATTTTGGAATTTTGAAAAAGTTTGTATTTTTGATTTTGTAATAATTTTTGCAATATTTTTAGAATGTTGGAAGAAGTTTTAATTTTTGATTTTGTAAGAATTTTTAGAATATTTTTAGAATTTTGAAAAATTTAAAATTTTTGATTTTATTATAATTTTTGGCATTTTGAAAAAGTTTGATTTTATTTAATTTAACAATATTTTTGGAATTTTGATTATAATTTTCCGGCAACGTATTGATGTTTCGTGTTAGTTTTGTAATAAATTTTTAAACAGAGATAAAAAATACTTGTACTTTAATAAAGAGTTATGTTTGATATACATCGCTGCCCAAAACTAAAAACCATGTCCTCATAAAAGTTTTTTGCCGAAAACTATATCAAAATCCTTAACCCAGACCGAAGTCTTGATATCTCAGAGCTGTGAGATTTCAGCTCCTTTATATTTTTCATTTGAAAATGTGTAATTACTTCGGTCTGAAAGACCTAAGTATTACATTCATGAGCTCAAAGTGAAATTCTTACCCCCACTTTTTTTGACATTTCTCGACGTTTTAGGACCTCCTGATTCTAAAAAAGCAAAAAAAAAAATGTATGTCTGTCTGCCGGCCGGCCGGCCGTCATAACCTACGCTGCAGGGAAAACCGCTAGAGGGATTTCAAAAATTTTTTTTCTAAAAATAGGTATACTCAAGGGACAGGTCCGAAAGGACGCTGTGTTCGATAACTGTACCGGAAGTGTGTCAAAAAAATCATTAAGTGTGTCAAAAATAGCAAATTTTCATATTTTTGGCTTAAAAAACGTTCATTTTAAGTGATTACGAGTAGGAACATTAAATTTGGAGAAATCTTGATGGTCGGGATTGGTATGTGAGATCAAAAACTAGATTATTATAAGTTTGTCAAAAAAATGTTGTCAAGTGTGTCAAAAGAAAGATTTTTGCAATCCATACAATTTTAGAGCGATCTAGTTTCGAACCAATGAGAAAATCATAATTTGCACCATAATTTTTTAGATTCAGTTCTTATATTATTCTTGATGGGAGATTTTCCATCGGGGTGATGTTATATCACAAATAATTTACTGAATTAATGAAAGATTTTTGTTTATTTTGTACCTAATTTTATGGAAAAAAATAAAATTAATTTTCTTTGTTTGAAATGAAGTTTTATTATTATTATTGAGAATTATGGCATTATAAGTTTGTCAAAAAAATGTTGTCAAGTGTGCAAAAGTTTTTTATTTAGTATTTTACCTAATTTTTTGAAAAAAAAAATAAAAGTGTTTGTTTGAAATGAAATTTTATTATTATTACACTCAGAGAATTTTGTTAGTAAATTTAATAACCGCCCGTTTTAAAAATGTGTAATAAGTTATTTTATCAATCTAATAACGATTTTTATTAAAGTAATTGCCACATTCGTTCGATTAATACTTTTTGTTATTATTTTAATGAAAATGTTTATCAAAATAAAAATACGGTCAATATTATTAAAAAAATCACAACGGTTGATTAAACTAATAACCAATTCTTATTAAAATGATGAATTCAGACAATCAAATAAAAAATTATGTGGTTAACGTAGAGCTATTAAAATAAAAACATAAATTATTATTTTTGTAGTTAATTTTAATAACCATTTTATTAGATTAATCATCGACGTTTTTACTTTCAAAACGTAGGTTATTAAATTAATAATAGTATACATTAATCTTACTTTAAGTTATTATTTTTAATAACGATTAATAAAATATTGGTAAGAATCACAGTTTATATCCAGACGCTGAATAAACAACTTTAAAAAATATTTAAAAGTTTTGTGAAAAGTTAAAAGTGTTAAGAAAATTGAAAAAGTAAGATTATTTTATTAAACGATAACGTTTGGTATGTGAAACTTTGTAAATTTTTGTACTGTCTATGGTGTGGTAAAAAATTGGTTTTTCAGTTCCTGAAGCAGATTCATCAGACAGAACATGTAGAAATTTTGTTCGATGAACAGAGTAGTTAGGCTAAAATTGAGTCTGCATGGGACAGGACCAAACAACTGAGACTCAGCGACATTTCAAAATTAAAATCAACTTCGGAAATTTTAACCAAATGGAAGCAATTTAAATTACCGCTTGGTTATAAACTGGTAATTAATAATTCAATATTAGTATATTTCAATAACATTTTAATTATAATTATAATAATATATATATATATATATATAATAATTATAATTAATTCTAATAATATTCCTTTTAAAATTTTCAGATAAACATTTATTTTAAAGCAATGTTTCCGAAAGCCAGCGATTTTGGTTGTAAATTACCAACCATTTATTCAAAAAACTCAGCCCATTTTTGAAGAACAAATTAAAGATAAAAAGTTAAGAGAGGTGGTTGAAGAACTTCGCAATACAGAGAATATGACAGAAAGTATGTTTTTTAAATTTGTTTTTTGGCTCCAAAAACTTGAAAATCATATACAACAGAAGCAGAATTCCATTCAAATTTTACAGCAACAGAATTTTTGCTGTCAAATTTGTATGAAATTCTGTTTCTGTTTCTGATGTATTTGAATACCCGGCTATAAGCTAAAACGTGGTTTTTGGACATGCCATTTGTAATTTTTTTGAGTGAAAACAATTAAACCTATTCAATGTTAGATTCTGTAATAATATAATATTTTTCTGTTTTATATTATTTAGATGATATTCTGCTATCAACTATGTATTTACTGCACAGGATACTCCGTCAAACCAACAAATAAAGTTTTGTAGCATAAAATTTATAAGAAATACACTGTTCGATATTCTTAAAACAGTTTTGCCATTATAGGCGAAAACGTTCAAAATGATGAAGAGATGTTACAAAAGTATTTCGATAAAAAATTACCAATTTAGCCTCTTTTGTTAATCAGTGGGTCTATAATAAAGCCAACTAGAATGTTTTGATAATGTACGGTATGAAGTTTATACAACATGAAATAGTAGATTCTTGTATGAGCTTAGAATGAAGGCAATTCTTCACGAGGATGAAGTTTCCCGAAACGAGCGTAGCGAGTGGAGGGAATCATCCGAGTGAAGAATTGCCATCATCCCAAGCGAATACAAGATGCTATTTTATCCACGACTGTAAAATATTTCGTTTAATTTCCAGTTTTCATGCAAAAATTTGTATCGCCATATTGAAATAAAAACATCAAAGATAGCGAAAAACAAAACAAGTTTGTTGTTTAATTTGTTAGGGGAATATTTAATAAACTATAGAGCTGTTAAAGAATTTTAATCAAATTAACTAGTTGTGGAATGAATACAATTACAATGGAAGACATATGCATGGAAAGCATATATTCTTTAGTCGTGGATAAAGTAATTGATGTGTGCTTCAAAATATTTTTTCTATGCAAAAAGTCAATTCACTAGTGAAAAAGAATAACAAATTATAGTTGCTATGGTTTTTCATATAATTTTATAAAGTATTTTAAACAACGTAACCATGAAAAAATAGAATATGAATTTTGAATGTTTTGTTGTCGATTTATAACTTTATAATTTATAGTAAACATCGATTATATATATACTACCATAGAAAAAATTGCATTTCCTACGCGAGATAAAAACGTTTTTCGTTCGTAAACATGTCTGACTCGACGCTAGCGCGTCTCGTGAACATATGTTTACTCACGAAAAAACAATGTTTTCATCTCTTGTAGGAAAATATACTATTATTTATTCAACTTAAAATATCCGCAATCAGCAACCAATTTTGGAATTTTATCAAAAAGTATTTTTTTACATTGAAAGGCGATAAAGAAAGAGCACATTATTCGGACCATTTGTTGAATGATTTGTTAAATTCAAACAATAATATATATTATTAGTTTAGCTATGTAAATTTATTTTTTAATTAATAAAAAATATAGTAAAATATAATAAATATTACTATATTTTTTATTTTATATACGCACATAGACTCCTTTTGTTCTTTTAATTTTTGTCACATATAAATATAAAAATACTTTAAAGCAAAATTATGAATTATTTTAGAATTAAAACTGTGAAATATAAATCTTTAAGATTAAATGAAAATAATTGAAATAAATAAAATCGTTAATAAAAAATTTATGCTCTCTTTTATTTAAAACGTGTAAAATATAAGTTCCATTATTAATTTAATAAGTTTCATTATTAATTTAATAACATCTTGTTATTGATTTAATAAGAACCTATTATTAATCTAATTAGATTGTATTATTAATCTGATAACCTAATATTATTTTAAAAACCACTTTATTATTATAATAATATATGTCATTTATCCAAGGGATACCTAATATAAATGTAATCCATTATGTTATTATTTCAATAAGAATTTTTATAAATATAAAAGCTATCGTTTTTAGATTTAAAATTTAATTTTCTTTTGTTAGTAAATATTACGAACAAATAATATTAGTTTAATAATGCCTGTTATTACGAAATTAGTTAAAATAATCACAAGTTGTGATTAGCTGTATAATAATCACCAAATTATTAATCTAATGGCTATTTTGATAGTTTTTAATAACAGAATTCTCTGAGTGTATTGAGAATTATGGCATTATAAGTTTGTCAAAAAATGTTGTCAAGTGTGTCAAAAGAAAGGTTTTTATTTATTTTTTACCCAATTTTTTTAGAAAAAAATAAAATTAACAGTTCGTATGACATGATATATTATTATTATTATTGAGAATTATGGCATTATAAGTTTGTCAAAAAATAATGTCAAGTGTGTCAAAAATGATTTCATTTATTTTTTTAGCCAATTTTTTGGGAAAAAAAATGTAGCTGTTTTTATGACGTAAATGTAATTTAAAATGAGATTGGACATGGAAATTTTTGAATTTGTTATAGTTTTTGAAATATTTTTGGAATTTTGAAGAAGTTTGTATTTTTGATTTTGTAATAATTTTTGCAATATTTTTAGAATTTCGGCAAAACTTTTAATTTTTGATTTTGTAAGAATTTTTGAAATATTTTTAGAATTTTGAAAAATTTTTAATTTTGATATTATAATAATTTTTGGAATTTTGAAAAAAGTTTCAATTTATGATTTTGTAATAATTTTTGCAATATGTTTAGAATTTTGGAAAAAGTTTGTATTTTTAAGAATTTTTGAAATATTATTGGAATTTAGAAAATATTTAAATATTTGATTTTATTCTAATATTTGGAATATTTTTGGCATTTTGAAAAAGTTTGATTTTATTTAATTTAACAATATTTTGGAATTTTGATTATAATTTTCCGGCAACGTATTGATGTTTCGTGTTAGTTTTGTAAGAAATTTTTAAACAGACATAAAAAATACTTGTACTTTAACAAAGAGTTATGTTTGATGTACATCGCTGCCCAAAACTAAAAACCATGTCCTCATAAAAGTTTTTTGCCGAAAACTATATCAAAATCCTAAACCCAGACCGAAGTCTTGATATCTCAGAGCTGTGAGATTTCAGCCCCTCCATATTTTTGTTTTGAAAATTTGTTAATTTGGTTTGGACGTTCGTTAATTTGTTTTGAAAAATTGTTAATTTCAATTGAACATTCGTTAATTTGGTTTGAGCATTTGTTAGTTTGGTTTGAAAATTAGTTAACTTGACTTGAAAAAGGTATAATATTTTTTGCGGTTATGATAAATTTAGAATTAATCTTTTATCACATCTTTTATTATGTAAAACAATTCTCTTACTGTTAGAAAGAAAAAAGAAATGAAGACAATTAATTTATACTCTTGAGACATAATTGTTTAAAAATGTTGCAAATTCAAACTTTCTTAAAATTAATTGTAGAAATTGGGTTTTTCGTCGGAAGATTTATTAAGTTTTCGTTACTTTTTATGTAAATGCTTTTAAGTTTTTGGTTTTCAACAGAGATTTGACAATTTGTGTATGCAATATGTGATTAAAACAATTAACAATAATTTTATCTAGCAGTTCGAATTGTATAGTAGTATTAAACGATTTTTTTTCTACTGAAACATTTATGATTGATAATTATAATGATATTGATTAAATTAATGAGAATGATATATCATCATGATATAGCAACATTTGGTTTCATTCGTTTAAACACATTTTATCTACGACTGCTTGGATAAAGACTTATTACAGATTCGTTCGATACACCACTAGTAACGTAATGAAATCATTACCTAACGCTTTTTATTTACAAAAATAATGAACAACAAAGTCGTCAAAATTGAAAATATTTATTAAAAAAATAGCTATTTATTATAAATTGTAATATCATAATTCTTACATTTTGATAAGTTTATTCTGGATGAACTCATTTCCATTGAATTTTTCGTAGTTGTTGATGATTTTGATTCACCTGTAATATTTTACCTTTTTATTTTCTATTGAATGAATTTGCGACCGCCTAAAGCCCCGCATACTCTTCAGGATTCAATAATTTTAGAAAGTACGCGACGCCTTTTGGCAATTCCATCAGAAGTATTTATGCCAAAAGGCTGTTCACTACATGACCCTTTTCTGAACCCGACGAACAATCGTCCGTGACTGGTATGGTGAGGACGTAGTTTATGATATTTTCGAACTTTTTCCTCCATATTGATTCTCTCGATGCCTCCCCTCTACAAGTTGCAAAAAATTGCCGTAAAATTTTGGTTTTTGTGTTAGGAATTAGGAAAGGAAAAACTCGGCCTTCATCTTTAACATTTTCTGAAAACAAATTGGTTAGCTCTTCTTTTCTGCATGCCAATAATAAGTGCAACTTGAAAATGAATATAGCATTATTACTAGTCGAAATATTTTAAGCATCTTATTTGCTTAACAGAAATTTTTCAACATCAGCTTCTTGTAGGAACTTTACAACCTGGTCCTTGGTCAATACTTTTGACTTCTTGGGCCTGCATCCTTCCGATATCCTTTCCAAAAATCCAAATAAAATTGGCAATATTTGCTAATATCTACATTCCACTTCATAGACATCATTGCTCTCAACATTGAATAAAAAACCCAAAGGCTGGACGATTTGTAATTTTGTTTTCGTTAATACAAGTACTAACAGCTCATTATGATACTTAGGATCTATAATCGTAGTGAGAACACATCTAACGACATATATTCAAAGCAAACTAATAACACCTTCTCATTCGTTTCATTCTTGACATTCCTTCGATCACACCATTCAACGTAGCGCCCATAAGCTTTTTCGCATTTTGTTGGTAATAATGAAAAAACGGCACTTGTTGCGGCATCTCCCAATTCTCTGAATCGTTCATGTTTTTTTTTACTTTTAAGCCAAGTTTAGAAGAATTCAAAGCAAAAATACTGACAATGTCACATGAAAATCATAAATCTGTTTACAAACAAATACGTTGATGTCCTGGTAACGAACAAATTATTTGTACCCTGTTGCTTTGATTTTAAATCAAAATTTTAAAAACAAACAATCATCAATTGTCAAAATATATTTTTTAAATGTCAAATCTAACGTTTTAATAAAAAATTGGATTTTTATTAATTTTGAGCAGTTGTTTTGGTCTAAAGCATATCAGTATTACAGTACTCGTGTGATTACAAATCCAAATCTTCACACTCTAGTACTGTAATAATGCTTTTCTCTCACTAGTAACATAAATAACAATAAGCTTGTTCGCAATATTATTTTTTGAGAAATAGATATTTGTATAGTTGCTGTTGTCTTAGTATCGGTTGAACATGCTACTAGTTAGCCTCTCTACCCAGATCCCAGATTCATTCAGTTTTGTTGCAGCTTGAAGATAACGAGCTTTTTGCTGCACATTTACCGCTGTAAAATAAACGCACTGTTCATTTTATAGATGTGCTGCTAAGTGATTAACAGTTGGATTTCGGTAATGTAAGGGAAATGAAAAAAATTACCATACAACTTTTAATATAATTAGACTATATATAAAAAAATATTATAATTAATATAACTACGGGAAAACCTGAATCTACGTCAAACGAAACGAATTGGAAATCTCTTATGAATTTCATACAAAACTTTACATTAACAAAAAAAAATAAATTAATCTTGAACACATAAAATTTAAAATTTTAAATAACAAAAAAAAATTATATAAAAACAAAATCAATAAAACAAACAGCTTGTCCGTTTAATAGCAACACGGTTGATGAAAATTTATCACAAAAATCTTGAAGTATATAATAAGCATCCTGTAACTTCACCACCAATTTCCATATTTAACCAAACTAGGCATATACTTAAGTTAACGTTGAGTTAATGTATTTTTTTCCAAGATAAATTTGATTAATTTTTAAAAACATTGAAGCTAAAATGGCAAACATTCCAGATTATGAACGCTCTAATATCTTTAATGCATTATCAACACAATAGTCAGACAAATATTCAATGCATCTGGATTACTTATCAGCATTTTGTGTTGGTCAAACCACAAATTTCAAATTTAAGAAAAGTTTAGTTTCTTTCGCAAACCACCAATATTAAAGACAAATTTTTACTTCGGTCTGAAAGACCTAAGTATTACATTCATGAGCTCAAAGTGAAATTCTTACCCCCACTTTTTTTGATATTTCTCGACGTTTTAGGACCTACTGATTCTAAAAAAGCAAAAAAAAAAAAATTTATTTCTGTCTGTCTGTATGTCGGCCGGCCGTCATTACCTACGCTGCAGGGAAAACCGCTGGAGGGATTTTAAAATTTTTTTTTTCTAAAAATAGGTATTCACAAGGGACAGGTCTGAAAGGACGCTGTGTTCGATAACTGTACCGGAAGTGTGTCAAAAAATCATTATGTGTGTCAAAAATAGCAAATTTTCATATTTTTGGCTTAAAAAACGTTCATTTTAAGTGATTACGAGTAGGAACATTAAATTTGGAGAAACCTTGATGGTCGGGATTGGTATGTAAGATCAAAAGCTAGATTATTGCATTATAAGTTTGTCAAAAAATGTTGTCAAGTGTGTCAAAAGATTTTTATTTAGTTTTTTACCCTTTTTTTGGAAAAAAAGTAAAATTTTTTCTTTGAAATGAAATTTTATTATTATTATTGAGAATTATGGATTATAAGTTTGTCAAAAAATGTTGTCAAGTGTGTCAAAAGAAAGGTTTTTATTTATTTTTTACCCATTTCTTTTAGAAAACAATAAAATTAATAGTTTGTATGACATGATATTTTATTATTATTATAGAGAATTATGGCATTATAAGTTTGTCAAAAAATAATGTCAAGTGTGTCAAAAAATGATTTCATTTATTTTTTAGCCAATTTTTTGGAAAAAAAATGTAAACAAACACTTTTATTTTTTTTGCAAAAAATTAGGTAAAAACTAAATAAAAATCTTTTGACACACTTGACAACATTTTTTTGACAAACTTATAAAGCCATAATTCTCAATAATAATAATTAAATTTCATTTCAAACAAACAATTTTATTTTTTCCGAAAAATTGGGTAAAAAAATAAATAAAAATCTTTCTTTTGCCACACTTGACAACACTTTTTTGACAAACTTATAATGCCATAATTCTCTATAATAATAATAAAATTCATTTTAAACAAACAATTAATTTTATTTTTTTTCCAAAAAATTAGGTAAAAAAATAAATAAAAATCTTTCTTTTGACACACTTGACAACACTTTTTTGTCAAACTTATAATGCCATAAATCTCAATAATAATAATAATATAAAATTTCATTTCAAACACAAACATTTTATTTTTTTCCAAAAATTGTGTAAAAAAATAAATAAAAGTCTTTCTTTTGACACACTTGACAACATTTTTTTGACAAACTTATAAGGCAATAATCTAGATTTTGGTCTCACATACCAATCCCGACCGTCAAGATTTCTCCAAATTCAATGTTCCTACTCGTAATCACTTAAAATGAACGTTTTTTAAGCCAAAAATATGCAAATTTCCTTGTTTTGATACACTTAATGATTTTTTTTGACACACTTCCGGTACAGTTATCGATCAAAGCGTCCTTTCAAACCTGCTTTTTTGCTTTTTTAGAATCAGTAGGTCCTAAAACGTCGAGAAATGCCAAAAAAAGTGGGGGTAAGAATTTCACTTTGAGCTCATGAATGTAATACTTAGGTCTTTCAGACCGAAGTAATTAGACATGGAAGTTTTTGAATTTGTTATAGTTTTTGAAATATTTTTGGAATTTTGAAAAAGTTTGTATTTTTGATTTTGTAATAATTTTTGCAATATTTTTAGAATATCGGCAAAAGTTTTAATTTTTGATTTTGTAAGAATTTTTGAAAAATTTTAAATTTTTGATATTATTATAATTTTTGGAATTTTGAAAAAATTTTCAATTTGTGATTTTGTAATAATTTTTGCAATATTTTTAGAATTTTGGAAAAAGTTTGAATTTTTAAGAATTTTTGAAATGTTGGAATTTAGAAAAAATTTAAATATTTGATTTTATTCTAATTTTTGGAATATTTTTGGAATTTAGAAAAAGTTTGACTTTGTTTAATTTTTATAATATTTTAGGAATTTTGATTATAATTTTCTGGCAACGTATTGATGTTTCGTGTTAGTTGTGTAGTAAATTTTTAAACTGAGATAAAAAATGCTTGTACTTTAACAAAGAGTTATGTTTGATAAACATCGCTGCCCAAAACTAAAAACCATGTCCTCATAAAAGTTTTTCCCCGAAAACTATATCAAAATCTTTAACCCAGACCGAAGTCTTGATATCTCAGAGCTGTGAGATTTCAGCCCCTCCATATTTCCTTTATTATTTTGTATTCAAAAGAACAGCACAAATAAAACTACATTTTGGTGAAATTTTATATTAAAATTTATTTATACTTTTAAATTTTAATTTTTATCTTAGCATTTAAAAGTTGAAAACTTTATTGATTAAAGATCATATATCATTTTCGTTTGATATTAAATTTACATAATAAGCCTGTGTTTTGATTTAAAATTACACACTCACCCACGATCGAACATATTGATCGCTTATATATAGTCAGACTCTTTATCTCTTGCTTCCTTTTCATTATCTCTCTCTCACCGCACACAAATTTCTCTATATTATTTCAATAAAAAATGTAAATCAAACCATTTCGTTATAGGGAACGTGCATTACACGTTAAACAAATTTTATGATTTAGTATGCAGTTCAAATTATTCGATTGATTTTTATTTGTCAAAATATTAAAAACGAAAACAACATTAACTAAAGGCTAGCTATGCGGTATTTGTTGCAATATATATATAAATGGATTGGAGATTTAATAAAGTTTACACCGCACGAACAAAGAGTTTTAGTAATATTTTCTAATATATCAAAAAACAAACATCAAACTAATTTCAAAAAGATCCAATACTTTCTATACTCAACCCTTGGCGCGTAACAATGAAATACGCACGATCCCTATATCATCTCACCAAACAACTTTTCTACTATATAAATTTGAACACTGTATTAAATTTCATATAGTACTATGACTAAGCCTTACAAATAAAAATGTTCATTATTTATGTAAACAAAAAAACATGTATTATTAATTGACAAATTGTGACGCATCAATACAATTAACTAAGAAAATGTTAAAATATTATTTACTAACCTTTAGCACACATAAATGCTGTTATGTTTTAATTTAAAGGCTGGAACCGAAACAAATTAGCAAATGATTAGCGGATTTCTTTAAATATGAATATTCTTATCTTCAGAATAAAATTTCCGTCCGTTGTTAAATTTTTTTTAGTACTTCTACCCTTTATACTCAAATCTAATTCGATAACTCTTTTGATAAACTTAAAATAAAATCTAATAACTGCATTTGAATTTTAAAAACTTTTGGAGTATCTGTAACACAAAAACCAGGAACACCTGCCTTTTCTAACGTTCATTGTTGATCTTTAATCTTTTGATCTAAATGTAAAACTGATTTCATATCTGTTTCCTTTACTTTTTTATTATTCTTCATGATCGCCAAAATATGTTCTATAATATAGTTCATATGGAATTCTTATTTGATCTATTTCAGGCAAAGAACTATAATACATAATTTTTAATTGCTCTAACAGAAAGTACATTTTTTTTTGTAAAAACTCTGGTGTAGGAATTGAGGGCTATTTAACATATCAACATTGTTTATTTATTCCATTTAGTTAAACAGATCTATAAACAATTTCAAAGCAGAGTTTCGAACCGAAATGTTTTCCGTTTCGGTTTACGGTTTCGTTCCGACTATTATTTCGTTCCGGTTTTCGGTTTGGTTCCTTAGTTTATTTTTTCGTTCCGGTTTTCGGTTCGGTTCCGGTTCAGTTCCGATGTCAAAATCAAGGATTTTCAGTATTCTTATGCAAAAATTCAAAAGAAACAACTTCAGTAATTATTGAATCTGGAACATCGATACAGGCTTCAGTAAGAAGTTTTTCAGACATAGTACCGTAACATTTTAAGGTTTAAATTTCATGTCTAATAACGTTGGAGTAAGCGTCATTACACTACTTGAGCTTAACTTTGATGGCAGATTTCGTTTACATGAAGCTTTTGCTGATATTTTAAGACATTTTAAAATTTTTGATTCTTTTTTTATGAAACCGTTCAATATGCCTCTCAAAATTTGCTGCATGGTTTCATGGTATTTAAAAAAAATTTAATGAATTTTGGAATAGATAAGAAACCAAAATTGTAGTACCTATAGCTAATTTTACATGCAAAATGAAAATCTTTTACTCATAATATATGAGCAGCTTTTTGTTAGAATATTTTTTTTGTTTTTTCACTGCAAACCGTTTTACATGAACCGTAAATAAAATGGTTTTTTCGTTCCGGTTACGGTTCATTACATATAAAAAATTACGGTTTCGGTTACGTTACGGTTCAGCCCGAAATTTCGGTTAATAACGGTTTTCGGTTTACGGTTCGGTTCCGGTTCGAAACTCTGTTTCAAAGCAAACAATAGTAGATTGTATTACTAGTGCGAAAGCGTTTTCCAAACAAGAGTAGGTTTGCAGCACGACTGTAGGGAGTGCTGCAAGAACTCGCGTTTGGAAAACGCATTCGCACTTGTAATACACACTATTTTTTGTAACAAATGCGTAAAATTTATAAATATTAATTTAATTGTTAATTTAATCATTTATTTAACAAAGTTATAAACAAATTTAAGATATTTAAATAATTAAAGTGGGCCATCTTCGTTGTAATAGTTGTAAATTATACTAGTTCGAAAAAATAAACATAAGAATCCAACCACGGGTTTTATAAAAAAACATAGTAATCCAACTAAGAGCTGTCAAAATTGTAAACTTTGAAAACCCAAATAAATTGTTTTTTCTTGCAATTCAAATGATTCAGTATGTGTTTAAGTTGTTTTTACTATATCGTCGGCTACAAAGCATTTACGTGTAATTTCATTTTATAAAAATGGAAAGGAAGCTCAGAAAATGATTTATTGCGATTCTAAACAAGCTTTAAAAAAAATTTACTATCATTTAATAAAAAAAATAGTTTTTTTTATTTATTGATAAAAAATTTTTATTTTCAAGCTAGTTTATTCAAAATGTAGTTACACGTAAATGCTTTGAAGCCGACGATATTGTAAGTTATTTAAATTATTATTTTGATATTTTAGTACTATAAAAATATTATATATAGGATAGATTTAACTACAAATCTCACATACATCACGCACGCCAGGCATACAAAATATTTTGTGGTCATATGTGCGGAAAAGTAAAAACTATTCCATTTGTATGCAGTACGGACAAAGAAGTCTTTCTGCGATCTGCCTGCATGACAGCGCGGGATCTCGACCATTTCGCTGGCTGCGGTAGCCAATTGCCGAGTGGAAGAATAAGTTTGAGTCATGATGCCGCTGATTTCCTCTGACCACTGTTGATGACGATATTTGTAAAAAACAATGAGGTCAGCAACAGTGCGACGATGTTGTAGGGAATCGAGTTTTGATGTCAAAGCTCGATCACCCACAATTCGTATAGCCAACAGAGTCCAAGATGGCCAAGATGGAAACAGAAGCAGCACGCCAAACTTGACAGCAGTACTCCATACAGGGACAAATATAGGACTTATAAACTTGGAGCAATTGGTATGGAGTGAAAAATTTTTTGATCTTTTCATATTGAGAATTTAATTTTTCCGATAAAAATTTTAAATTTTCGTTTTTAATTTTAATATGTACTCCATCCAATGTTTTAATTTTATTATATGATGTATATGAAACCTTATACTTAAAAATATAAAAACAAAAAATAATAACTCTTCTAATAGACTGAGAGCCCGCGACAGCCAGACCTTCGTTATTTTATAAAAGCTGAAAGTTTCTCTGCGCATACCCCCTACTCAGGTAGGAACGATAAGTGACATATGAAGTTTGGATCATAGTGGCTTTGGCAGGGAGCAGGTTCCAAAGGGGGCCTCCAAAGTTTCGTGAAAGTATAAAAGCTAATTTTTTTATATATTATTCGGGATAGTATTAGAAGTCACGTCACCCAATGCCAGACACTTACTATCGTGGAAACCCCCTGCCAGACACCCTTAAACTTTAAAGTTTAAGGGTGTCTGGCAGGGAGTTTCCACGATAGTAAGTGTCTGGAATTGGGTGACGTGACTTCTAATACTATCCCGAGTAATATATAAAAGAATTAGCTTTTATACTTTCACGAAACTTTGGAGGCCCCTTTGGAACCTGCTCCCTGCCAAAGCCACTATGATCCAAACTTCATATGTCATTAATTGTTCCTACCTGAGTATGCGCAGAGAAACTTTCAGCTTTTATAAAATAACGAAGGTCTGGCCGTCGCGGGCTCTTAGTCTATAAATAAATTAGAGGAAACTCAAGAAAATAATTTATATAAAAATCTAATATCAAAAATTGATACTTATATATACAATCAGAATCAGAAGTGCATATTAATTATTATAATCAGAAGTCCATGTTATTATTCTATATGTTAGAAGTATGTTCATGTTAAATTCTACAATCAGTCCTTGTTTTTATTTGAATAAAACATCAATTTTTTTTAAATGACATTATACTACGGAATTTTTCAAATAATTATAAAAAACGTACATTAGTACAAATGTTCATCCATATTAGCGCTATTTTCCAGCGTTGCCGTAGCTTATCTTTTTATTTACTAGCCATAGTTTTGATGAACTTCAACCTGAATGAAGAAATCCGATTTAAGTTTAGCAGCTGGGTAAATTTAACCTCGAGTTTGTTAATCTCGAGTTAGTTAAATTATGACGAAATCGGGCATAAGGAAGATAAAAATATATTGAAATTTGATGGCAGCAAAGTTGTTACTAAATGGGCAATAATGTGCAACCGAGTGGGAAATGTTTATATTATGCAGAAAGATGAAAGGAAGAAAAGGATGTTTTATGGTTGAAAGATATTGAATGTGGAATATATTAGGAACATGGATTGTATGGAAAGGGATGGGATGTACTGGATTTTGTAGAATTAAGCAGAAAAGTTGTAATGATATCAGTTAAAAAGGAACAGTGAAGAAATACATGAAGAATGTACCTGATTTGAAGAATAGTATATTTTCCTACAAGTGGTGAAACCATTGTTTTTCTCGTGAGTAAACATTTGTTCGCGAGACGCGCTAGCTTCAAGTGAGACATGTTTACG
This sequence comes from Diogma glabrata, assembly GCA_963693315.1. Classification (NCBI taxonomy): domain Eukaryota; kingdom Metazoa; phylum Arthropoda; class Insecta; order Diptera; family Cylindrotomidae; genus Diogma; species Diogma glabrata. Next base: position 276,788 of record CAVNZG010000828.1, read on the forward strand.
AACGAAAAACGTTTTTATCTTGCGTAGGAAATATAATTTTTTCTATGATAGTATATATATATAATCGATATTTACTATAAATTATAAAATTGGAAACCGACAACATAACATTTAAAATTCATGTCCAATTTTTTCATGGTTGCGTTTGAAAAACTTTGTTAAATGATATGAAAAACCATAGCAACTACAATTTGTTATTCTTTTTACACTAGTGGAAAAAGAACTCATTTTCACAGGGCAATACGCATGATGAAAATAGACTTTTCATCTGCTATTATAGAAAAATAGTTATTTAAGTATTAAGGGCAGTAAGAGTGTTTTACCGATTGAGGATATATTTTTTGAGATCGACACGAAGTCGAGATCTCTAATATATCGGAAATCGGCAATACTCTTAATGCCCAAAATACTTATTATATATTTTGCACGATCAATAATAATTCAATTAAAATTATTTAAATAATAAAACTCATTCACAAAATTCAAGTTTTAATGTTTTAAAGAAAATTTCTTAAAATGTCATTTCAAAATAGTAAGCTCTGCGTTTCATCATAATTCTATAGGTTTTTTTGTTGCAAAACTTAATTTCATCGAATATTTTTTCTAAATAAATTGCTTTTAAATCTTTTAATTGCAATATTTTTATAAGAATATTATTTTAATTTGAAGCTAGTAAATAGACGTACACAATTATTTAACTAAAATCGTTTTTATTCACACTCTCAATAGCACCGGTCTCCCTTACCGGTAAGTAATTACTTACCACCTGCATGATCGGTAAGTAATTACTTACCGACCTGTGATTTGTAAATGAAATTTACTATGTTTATTTATTATTATTATTATTATTATTAATGGCTTTATTCACCACTCACTATGTATTATGTTACAAAATATTATAAATAAAATATAAAAAAAAAATCAATAAAACAAACCCAAACCCAAACAAACCCATAAAAACAAAATCAATAAAACAAACAGCTTGTCCGTTTAATAGCAACACGGTTGATGAAAATTTATCACAAAAATCTAGAAGTATATAATAAGCATCCTGTAACTTCACCACCAATTTCCATATTTAACCAAACTAGGCATATGCTTAAGTTAACGTTGAGTTAATGTATTTTTTTCCAAGATAAATTTGATTAATTTTTAAAAACATTGAAGCTAAAATGGCAAACATTCCAGATTATGAACGCTCTAATATCTTTAATGCATTATCAACACAATAGTCAGACAAATATTCAATGCATCTGGATTACTTATCAGCATTTTGTGTTGGTCAAACCACAAATTTCAAATTTAAGAAAAGTTTAGTTTCTTTCGCAAACCACCAATATTAAAGACAAATTTTTACTTCGGTCTGAAAGACCTAAGTATTACATTCATGAGCTCAAAGTGAAATTCTTACCCCCACTTTTTTTGACATTTCTCGACGTTTTAGGACCTACTGATTCTAAAAAAGCAAAAAAAAAAAAATTTATTTCTGTCTGTCTGTATGTCGGCCGGCCGTCATTACCTACGCTGCAGGGAAAACCGCTGGAGGGATTTTAAAATTTTTTTTTTCTAAAAATAGGTATTCACAAGGGACAGGTCTGAAAGGACGCTGTGTTCGATAACTGTACCGGAAGTGTGTCAAAAAAATCATTATGTGTGTCAAAAATAGCAAATTTTCATATTTTTGGCTTAAAAAACGTTCATTTTAAGTGATTACGAGTAGGAACATTAAATTTGGAGAAACCTTGATGGTCGGGATTGGTATGTAAGATCAAAAGCTAGATTATTGCATTATAAGTTTGTCAAAAAAATGTTGTCAAGTGTGTCAAAAGATTTTTATTTAGTTTTTTACCCTTTTTTTTGGAAAAAAAGTAAAATTTTTTCTTTGAAATGAAATTTTATTATTATTATTGAGAATTATGGATTATAAGTTTGTCAAAAAATGTTGTCAAGTGTGTCAAAAGAAAGGTTTTTATTTATTTTTTACCCATTTTTTTTAGAAAACAATAAAATTAATAGTTTGTATGACATGATATTTTATTATTATTATAGAGAATTATGGCATTATAAGTTTGTCAAAAAATAATGTCAAGTGTGTCAAAAAATGATTTCATTTATTTTTTTAGCCAATTTTTTGGAAAAAAAATGTAAACAAACTCTTTTATTTTTTTTGCAAAAAATTAGGTAAAAACTAAATAAAAATCTTTTGACACACTTGACAACATTTTTTTGACAAACTTATAAAGCCATAATTCTCAATAATAATAATTAAATTTCATTTCAAACAAACAATTTTATTTTTTCCAAAAAATTGGGTAAAAAAATAAATAAAAACCTTTCTTTTGCCACACTTGACAACACTTTTTTGACAAACTTATAATGCCATAATTCTCTATAATAATAATAAAATTTATTTTAAACAAACAATTAATTTTATTTTTTTTCCAAAAAATTAGGTAAAAAAATAAATAAAAATCTTTCTTTTGACACACTTGACAACACTTTTTTGTCAAACTTATAATGCCATAAATCTCAATAATAATAATAATATAAAATTTCATTTCAAACACAAACATTTTATTTTTTTCCAAAAATTGTGTAAAAAAATAAATAAAAGTCTTTCTTTTGACACACTTGACAACATTTTTTTGACAAACTTATAAGGCAATAATCTAGATTTTGGTCTCACATACCAATCCCGACCATCAAGATTTCTCCAAATTCAATGTTCCTACTCGTAATCACTTAAAATGAACGTTTTTTAAGCCAAAAATATGCAAATTTCCTTGTTTTGACACACTTAATGATTTTTTTTGACACACTTCCGGTACAGTTATCGATCAAAGCGTCCTTTCAAACCTGTCCCTTGTGAATACCTATTTTTAGAAAAAAAAATTTTTGAAATCCCTCCAGTGGTTTTCCCTGCAGCGTAGGTAATGACGGCCGGCCGACATACAGACAGACAGAAATAAATTTTTTTTTTTTGCTTTTTTAGAATCAGTAGGTCCTAAAACGTCGAGAAATGCCAAAAAAAGTGGGGGTAAGAATTTCACTTTGAGCTCATGAATGTAATACTTAGGTCTTTCAGACCGAAGTAATTAGACATGGAAGTTTTTGAATTTGTTATAGTTTTTGAAATATTTTTGGAATTTTGAAAAAGTTTGTATTTTTGATTTTGTAATAATTTTTGCAATATTTTTAGAATATCGGCAAAAGTTTTAATTTTTGATTTTGTAAGAATTTTTGAAATATTTTTAGAATTTTGAAAAATTTTAAATTTTTGATATTATTATAATTTTTGGAATTTTGAAAAAATTTTCAATTTGTGATTTTGTAATAATTTTTGCAATATTTTTAGAATTTTGGAAAAAGTTTGAATTTTTAAGAATTTTTGAAATGTTGGAATTTAGAAAAAATTTAAATATTTGATTTTATTCTAATTTTTGGAATATTTTTGGAATTTAGAAAAAGTTTGACTTTATTTAATTTTTATAATATTTTAGGAATTTTGATTATAATTTTCTGGCAACGTATTGATGTTTCGTGTTAGTTGTGTAGTAAATTTTTAAACTGAGATAAAAAATGCTTGTACTTTAACAAAGAGTTATGTTTGATAAACATCGCTGCCCAAAACTAAAAACCATGTCCTCATAAAAGTTTTTCCCCGAAAACTATATCAAAATCTTTAACCCAGACCGAAGTCTTGATATCTCAGAGCTGTGAGATTTCAGCCCCTCCATATTTCCTTTATTATTTTGTATTCAAAAGAACAGCACAAATAAAACTACATTTTGGTGAAATTTTATATTAAAATTTATTTACACTTTTAAATTTTAATTTTTATCTTAGCATTTAAAAGTTGAAAACTTTATTGATTAAAGATCATATATCATTTTCGTTTGATATTAAATTTACATAATAAGCCTGTGTTTTGATTTAAAATTACACACTCATCCACGATCGAACATATTGATCGCTTATATATAGTCAGACTCTTTATCTCTTGCTTCCTTTTCATTATCTCTCTCTCTCACCGCACACAAATTTCTCTATATTATTTCAATAAAAAATGTAAATCAAACCATTTCGTTATAGGGAACGTGCATTACACGTTAAACAAATTTTATGATTTAGTATGCAGTTCAAATTATTCGATTGATTTTTATTTGTCAAAATATTAAAAACGAAAACAACATTAACTAAAGGCTAGCTATGCGGTATTTGTTGCAATATATATATAAATGGATTGGAGATTTAATAAAGTTTACACCGCACGAACAAAGAGTTTTAGTAATATTTTCTAATATATCAAAAAACAAACATCAAACTAATTTCAAAAAGATCCAATACTTTCTATACTCAACCCTTGGCGCGTAACAATGAAATACGCACGATCCCTATATCATCTCACCAAACAACTTTTCTACTATATAAATTTGAAAACTGTATTAAATTTCATATAGTACTATGACTAAGCCTTACAAATAAAAATGTTCATTATTTATGTAAACAAAAACACATGTATTATTAATTGACAAATTGTGACGCATCAATACAATTAACTAAGAAAATGTTAAAATATTATTTACTAACCTTTAGCACACATAAATGCTGTTATGTTTTAATTTAAAGGCTGGAACCGAAACAAATTAGCAAATGATTAGCGGATTTCTTTAAATATGAATATTCTTATCTTCAGAATAAAATTTCCGTCCGTTGTTACATTTTTTTTAGTACTTCTACCTTTTATACTCAAATCTAATTCGATAACTCTTTTGATAAACTTAAAATAAAATCTAATAACTGCATTTGAATTTTAAAAACTTTTGGAGTATCTGTAACACAAAAACCAGGAACACCTGCCTTTTCTAACGTTCATTGTTGATCTTTAATCTTTTGATCTAAATGTAAAACTGATTTCATATCTGTTTCCTTTACTTTTTTATTATTCTTCATGATCGCCAAAATATGTTCTATAATATAGTTCATATGGAATTCTTATTTGATCTATTTCAGGCAAAGAACTATAATACATAATTTTTAATTGCTCTAACAGAAAGTACATTTTTTTTGTAAAAACTCTGGTGTAGGAATTGAGGGCTATTTAACATATCAACATTGTTTATTTATTCCATTTAGTTAAACAGATCTATAAACAATTTCAAAGCAGAGTTTCGAACCGAAATGTTTTCCGTTTCGGTTTACGGTTTCGTTCCGACTATTATTTCGTTCCGGTTTTCGGTTTGGTTCCTTAGTTTATTTTTTCGTTCCGGTTTTCGGTTCGGTTCCGGTTCAGTTCCGATGTCAAAATCAAGGATTTTCAGTATTCTTATGCAAAAATTCAAAAGAAACAACTTCAGTAATTATTGAATCTGGAACATCGATACAGGCTTCAGTAAGAAGTTTTTCAGACATAGTACCGTAACATTTTAAGGTTTAAATTTCATGTCTAATAACGTTGGAGTAAGCGTCATTACACTACTTGAGCTTAACTTTGATGGCAGATTTCGTTTACATGAAGCTTTTGCTGATATTTTAAGACATTTTAAAATTTTTGATTCTTTTTTTATGAAACCGTTCAATATGCCTCTCAAAATTTGCTGCATGGTTTCATGGTATTTAAAAAAAATTTAATAAATTTTGGAATAGATAAGAAACCAAAATTGTAGTACCTATAGCTAATTTTACATGCAAAATGAAAATCTTTTACTCATAATATATGAGCAGCTTTTTGTTAGAATATTTTTTTTGTTTTTTCACTGCAAACCGTTTTACATGAACCGTAAATAAAATGGTTTTTTCGTTCCGGTTACGGTTCATTACATATAAAAAATTACGGTTTCGGTTACGTTACGGTTCAGCCCGAAATTTCGGTTAATAACGGTTTTCGGTTTACGGTTCGGTTCCGGTTCGAAACTCTGTTTCAAAGCAAACAATAGTAGATTGTATTACTAGTGCGAAAGCGTTTTCCAAACAAGAGTAGGTTTGCAGCACGACTGTAGGGAGTGCTGCAAGAACTCGCGTTTGGAAAACGCATTCGCACTTGTAATACACACTATTTTTTGTAACAAATGCGTAAAATTTATAAATATTAATTTAATTGTTAATTTAATCATTTATTTAACAAAGTTATAAACAAATTTAAGATATTTAAATAATTAAAGTGGGCCATCTTCGTTGTAATAGTTGTAAATTATACTAGTTCGAAAAAATAAACATAAGAATCCAACCACGGGTTTTATAAAAAAACATAGTAATCCAACTAAGAGCTGTCAAAATTGTAAACTTTGAAAACCCAAATAAATTGTTTTTTCTTGCAATTCAAATGATTCAGTATGTGTTTAAGTTGTTTTTACTATATCGTCGGCTACAAAGCATTTACGTGTAATTTCATTTTATAAAAATGGAAAGGAAGCTCAGAAAATGATTTATTGCGATTCTAAACAAGCTTTAAAAAAAATTTACTATCATTTAATAAAAAAAATAGTTTTTTTTATTTATTGATAAAAAATTTTTATTTTCAAGCTAGTTTATTCAAAATGTAGTTACACGTAAATGCTTTGAAGCCGACGATATTGTAAGTTATTTAAATTATTATTTTGATATTTATGTACTATAAAAATATTATATATAGGATAGATTTAACTACAAATCTCACATGCATCACGCACGCCAGGCATACAAAATATTTTGTGGTCATATGTGCGGAAAAGTAAAAACTATTCCATTTGTATGCAGTACGGACAAAGAAGTCTTTCTGCGATCTGCCTGCATGACAGCGCGGGATCTCGACCATTTCGCTGGCTGCGGTAGCCAATTGCCGAGTGGAAGAATAAGTTTGAGTCATGATGCCGCTGATTTCCTCTGACCACTGTTGATGACGATATTTGTAAAAAACAATGAGGTCAGCAACAGTGCGACGATGTTGTAGGGAATCGAGTTTTGATGTCAAAGCTCGATCACCCACAATTCGTATAGCCAACAGAGTCCAAGATGGCCAAGATGGAAACAGAAGCAGCACGCCAAACTTGACAGCAGTACTCCATACAGGGACAAATATAGGACCTATAAACTTGGAGCAATTGGTATGGAGTGAAAAATTTTTTGATCTTTTCATCTTGAGAATTTAATTTTTCCGATAAAAATTTTAAATTTTCGTTTTTAATTTTAATATGTACTCCATCCAATGTTTTAATTTTATTATATGATGTATATGAAACCTTATACTTAAAAATATAAAAACAAAAAATAATAACTCTTCTAATAGACTGAGAGCCCGCGACAGCCAGACCTTCGTTATTTTATAAAAGCTGAAAGTTTCTCTGCGCATACCCCCTACTCAGGTAGGAACGATAAGTGACATATGAAGTTTGGATCATAGTGGCTTTGGCAGGGAGCAGGTTCCAAAGGGGGCCTCTAAAGTTTCGTGAAAGTATAAAAGCTAATTTTTTTATATATTATTCGGGATAGTATTAGAAGTCACGTCACCCAATGCCAGACACTTACTATCGTGGAAACCCCCTGCCAGACACCCTTAAACTTTAAAGTTTAAGGGTGTCTGGCAGGGAGTTTCCACGATAGTAAGTGTCTGGAATTGGGTGACGTGACTTCTAATACTATCCCGAGTAATATATAAAAGAATTAGCTTTTATACTTTCACGAAACTTTGGAGGCCCCTTTGGAACCTGCTCCCTGCCAAAGCCACTATGATCCAAACTTCATATGTCATTAATTGTTCCTACCTGAGTATGCGCAGAGAAACTTTCAGCTTTTATAAAATAACGAAGGTCTGGCCGTCGCGGGCTCTTAGTCTATAAATAAATTAGAGGAAACTCAAGAAAATAATTTATATAAAAATCTAATATCAAAAATTGATACTTATATATACAATCAGAATCAGAAGTGCATATTAATTATTATAATCAGAAGTCCATGTTATTATTCTATATGTTAGAAGTATGTTCATGTTAAATTCTACAATCAGTCCTTGTTTTTATTTGAATAAAACATCAATTTTTTTTAAATGACATTATACTACGGAATTTTTCAAATAATTATAAAAAACGTACATTAGTACAAATGTTCATCCATATTAGCGCTATTTTCCAGCGTTGCCGTAGCTTATCTTTGGATTTACTAGCCATAGTTTTGATGAACTTCAACCTGAATGAAGAAATCCGATTTAAGTTTAGCAGCTGGGTAAATTTAACCTCGAGTTTGTTAATCTCGAGTTAGTTAAATTATGACGAAATCGGGCATAAGGAAGATAAAAATATATTGAAATTTGATGGCAGCATAGTTGTTACTAAATGGGCAATAATGTGCAACCGAGTGGGAAATGTTTATATTATGCAGAAAGATGAAAGGAAGAAAAGGATGTTTTATGGTTGAAAGATATTGAATGTGGAATATATTAGGAACATGGATTGTATGGAAAGGGATGGGATGTACTGGATTTTGTAGAATTAAGCAGAAAAGTTGTAATGATATCAGTTAAAAAGGAACAGTGAAGAAATACATGAAGAATGTACCTGATTTGAAGAATAGTATATTTTCCTACAAGTGGTGAAACCATTGTTTTTCTCGTGAGTAAACATTTGTTCGCGAGACGCGCTAGCTTCAAGTGAGACATGTTTACGAACGAAAAACGTTTTTATCTTGCGTAGGAAATATAATTTTTTCTATGATAGTATATATATATAATCGATATTTACTATAAATTATAAAATTAGAAACCGACAACATAACATTTAAAATTCATGTCCAATTTTTTCATGGTTGCGTTTGAAAAACTTTGTTAAATGATATGAAAAACCATAGCAACTACAATTTGTTATTCTTTTTACACTAGTGGAAAAAGAACTCATTTTCACAGGGCAATAAGCATGATGAAAATAGACTTTTCATCTGCTATCATAGAAAAATAGTTATTTAAGTATTAAGGGCAGTAAGAGTGTTTTACCGATTGAGGATATATTTTTTGAGATCGACACGAAGTCGAGATCTCTAATATATCGGAAATCGGCAATACTCTTAATGCCCAAAATACTTATTATATATTTTGCACGATCAATAATAATTCAATTAAAATTATTTAAATAATAAAACTCATTCACAAAATTCAAGTTTTAATGTTTTAAAGAAAATTTCTTAAAATGTCATTTCAAAATAGTAAGCTCTGCGTTTCATCATAATTCTATAGGTTTTTTTGTTGCAAAACTTAATTTCATCGAATATTTTTTCTAAATAAATTGCTTTTAAATCTTTTAATTGCAATATTTTTATAAGAATATTATTTTAATTTGAAGCTAGTAAATAGACGTACACAATTATTTAACTAAAATCGTTTTTATTCACACTCTCAATAACACCGGTCTCCTTTACCGGTAAGTAATTACTTACCACCTGCATGATCGGTAAGTAATTACTTACCGACCTGTGATTTGTAAATGAAATTTACTATGTTTATTTATTATTATTATTATTATTAATGGCTTTATTCACCACTCACTATGTATTATGTTACAAAATATTGTATAATTAAAATTCAAAATAGATATTATATTTAGTTGTAAATTGCAATTCAAAATAGTAACATGATTTATAATTTTTTTTTATATTCAATTTAATTCTAAATTGAAATTATGCTTTTCAAAATTTACATAGTTTTGGTATAAGCCTTCCCCATATTTTTCCATTCAAATTTGTTATGTGTTAATTGTTGCCATCTTTTTTCATGCTTGTCGAGATCATCTCTCCATCGTTCGATTTGTCTTCCTCTATTTCTGTAGCCATCTCTAGGAGTCCACTCAGTTATCTGTTTTGTCCATCTATTGTCTGTTGTTCTGGTTAGGTGCCCTGCCCATTTCCATTTAAGCTGTTTTGCTCTTTCAATTACATCAGTTATTTTTGTTGTTCCTCGTATTGATACGTTTCTTATTGTTTGTCTTCTTGAAACTTTCAACATTGACCTCTCCATTGCTCTCTGACAGGTTTGTAACCTCGTTATCGTTCTGGTAGTAAAATTCCACGTCAGTGAACCATCTGTTGAAACTGGTAAAATTGTGGAGTCAAAGACATACTTTCTAGATTCGTTTGTTAATTTAGCATTTAGTATTTCCTTCATATTCCAGTATTGTTTCCATCCGCTTGTAATTCTTCGGTCTACCTCCTTTTCGTGGCGATTCTCGAACGATATTACTTGGCCTAGATATATATATATATATATATATATATATATATATATATATATATATATATATATATATATATATATATATATATATATATATATATATATGTATATTTATACATATATTTATATTTATATATATATATATATATATATATATATATATATATATATATATATATATATACATATATATATATATATATATATATATATATATATATATATATATATATATATATATATATATATATATATATATTTATATATATATATAAGTATATATATATATATATATATATATATATATATATATATATATATATATATATATATATATATATATATATATATTCTGTAACATATGCTAATTTATCATTATCGAGATATATATCTTGATTTTCCATAGAGTTGGCCATTATTTTTGTCTTATTTTTGTTCATTACTCTTCTACTTTTTTACATACATCATGCAGTTGGTTGATCATTTCTGTTATTTCTTGATGTATATTCCCTATTAGCAAAATGTCATCAGCAAATCTTAAGTTTGATATTTTTTCTCCATCAACGCTTAATCCATAATTTTCCCAGTCTATTTTCCTAAATGCTTCTTCGAATACTGATGAGAAAAGCCCAGATGATAGTGGGTCACCTTGCCTTACGCCTCTTTCTATCTTAAATTGATTCCCTTTCACATCTGTTGATACTGCAGCACTAAAGCTTTTGCATATATTTTTTAAAATTCCAATTATTTTTTCTTGTATCCCCTGATTTTTAAGAGCATTCCATATTGCTGTATGTTCAATCGAATCGAATGCTTTCGTAAAATCTATAAATGCAATGTACAGTGTTTTGTTATATTCATTACATTTCCTTATTAGTTGGTTAATCGATTGTAGGTGGTCTGTTGTGGCGTAGCCAGATCTGAAGCCTGCTTGCTCCCCCGGTTGATTAAGTTCTAATGTTGGTCTCATTCTCCCCAAATACACATTTGGCAAATACTTTGTAAATTGTTGAAATTATGCTGATTGGACGATAATTATTGATGTTATTTTTATCACCTTTTTTGTGTTAAAGTGTGATTGTTGATTTTGTCCATTGTTCTGGTACATGTTCGTTATTTACAATCTCATTAATTATGTGTGTTAGTATTTCGATGAGTTGATTTTTTCCAAGATTCATCATTTCTGCCTTAATACCATCATTCCCTGTACTTTTATCATTTTTTAATTCATTAATTAATTTTTCTATCTCTGCCGGTATGAATTCTGGAAAATGCTCATCATTAATACTTTCTATTATGTTTTCTTGATTTTCTTCTTCTGTGAATGTGGTTTTATATAGTTTCTCAAAACATTTTGTTGCAATTTCATTTATGTTTGCCCTATTTGTTTCATTTCGATTATTGTTCTTCATTTCTGCAATCCATTCTTTCCCATTGCATAAATTCTGTTTTATTAATTTTATAGATTTTGTATCTTCAATTGTTCTTTTTATCATCATTGCATTGAATTCCTTTGTATCTGCTTTTGTTCTATTTTAATTATTTTTCGAAGGTTTTTTAATTCTAGTTTTTGATTTGAACTTGGGTGTTTAATTTTTCTAATTTCTTCTCTTTTGTATATTACATTTTTGTGTTTTGTTTGATATTTTATTTATTTGATTTGTGATTACAACAGATATTGTATCGTTTGCTGCGTTTATAACACTTTTTTTATTATCTTACTTTTGTTACTCAATATTAAATCTATTTCATTTTTTGTTTGCCCATTTAGTGATAGCCAGGTCCATTTGTTTTTTGCTTTCTTTTTGAGCAGCGACTTACCAACACAGAGATTCTGTTGCCAAAACCAATGTGATAGTCATTCACCTCTTAGATTTCGTGAACCACTACTAAAGTTATCTATAATTCTATCTTCCCCATCCATTTTTGCTCCTAGTTTTCCATTAAAGTCTCCCATAACTATCATTATTTGGTGTTGGTGCATTTTCTGTTGGTGCATATAATTGATGATTGTTATTTTTGTTTTATTTATTGATAATATAAGCGCTAAAATTATGTCGTTTATGAATTTTATTTCTATGTTTCTTTTCCATTTTTCATGTATTATAAATCCTACTCCGTGTATAATCCTTTGATTTTTTCAGTGTAGCAAAATATGTTCCCATTGTTCATATTTAGTATTTTTTCTCCGTAAATTCTTGTTTCTGATAAACCTATTATATCCCAGTTAATTTTCTCTAGCGCTGAATTTAGTTGTATTTTTTGCTGCTTCAGAGTTCAATGATCTTACATTTACGGTACATATGTTTAAACATTTCAATTCTTCGACTGTGGTTTTAGTTTTTCTATTAGTTTTCAATGTATTTTCTTCATTTTCCTGTAATGTTCCAGGTTTTGGGGGTTTTGGCCATTATCTCTCACGGTGGCCAACCGTATTGAGAGATTTGTGTTGTTTTTATTCGTTGTCCGTTGAGATTTCGTTGGGCCTCCATACTGTGAGTTATTATTTGATTTTTCTGTTGGTTGCTACTTTTGATTATATGAGTAAGTTTGTAAGAACTTTTCCATTGAGGTTTTCATAGCTTGTTTTTGTTTTTATTATCATGTTTATCTTTTTCTGTATTTATTTTAGCTGATTCTTCATCTCAAGGAGCTTCCTCTTCTGATCTTATTCGCTTCTTTAATTTCATTGGATCAGTTTCATTATTTATTAGTTTTTCACTTATAGATTTAATTAATTCATCAGAAAGAACTTCATTATCCGCTACTATTTTACCTTATCTAAATTCTGCGTTTACACCTTGGCTTTTCAATTCTTTAAACACATTTCTTGACATTTTTCTCTCACGAGCTATCTCTCTTGGCAGATCAGCATTGAAGTATGTTGCATATGGGAGTTCTTTTAATTTTACTTTACTTTCCATGATCATATTCTTCTTTCGATATGTAGTTAATTTTAATACTATCGGTCTTATATTTTTACTTGTAGATTTTATTCCAACTCTATATACTGAGTCTATTTCATCTATATTTAATATTATACCAATAGTTTGATTTATTAAATTTAATAGAGTTGCTTCAAGTTCGTTTTGGTTGCTTTCGCTTTCAGGTAAACCATGAATTATTATATTTTTTCATTTCATTTCAAATTCTAAGCCGGTTACTCCCTTTTCTAGCTGTTCTTGATTTTTTTTGATTACTCAACAGTTTTATTCATTTCTCTGTAATTTGGATCAATTTTATTATTTAAGGTGGATATCATTCTTTAATTCATTTTTCATATTCTCGATTGCTTTTAATATATTTTATCCAGGACTACTAAAGAATATATGCTTTCCATGCGTATGTCTTCCATTGTAATTGTATTCATTCCACAACTAGTGAATTTGATTAAAATTCTTTAACAGTTCTATAGTTTATTAAATATTCCCCTAACAAATTAAACAACAAACTTGTTTTGATTTACACTAACTTTGATGTATTTATTTCAATATTGCGATACAAATTTTTGCATGAAAACTAGAAATTAAACGAAATATTTTATAGTCGTAGATAAAATAGCATCTTGTATTCGCTTAGGATGATGGCAATTCTCCACTCGGATGATTCCCTCCACTCGCTACGCTCGTTTCGGGAAACTTAATCCTCGTGAAGAATTGCCTTTATTCTAAACTCATACAAGAATCTACTATTCTGCCATATTTTTAATTTAATTTATTTCTCCGCTCAAAAGTTTTTGCGTCTTATTACTGACAGCTCAAATCGACTATGTTTATTCACGAATCAGTAAACATTCAAAATCGCCTGATCGTGCAAAAATTAATTAATGAAAGCTTTGGCTTTTTATTGATTTATAATATAATCTTTGATTGTGTTTTTATCCCAAATTTATTGTGTATTCAATATTGATTGATTTTTAAAAGTATGGTTAGAGGAGTATTCCAAACATGGATTTGTTTGGAATAAATCCACGATTACCGTTTATATTTTTTTTATAAAGTCCAATTACGTTACAAATTATCGCAGCTTTTATTAAGTACTTACAAATATATTTTATCGATTTAACGACAGTATTCCAGGTGTATGTGCGATTTGTATGCTTAACATCCAAACGCAATTACGGAACCATCTACCGAGTTTCTTCTTCGATATCAACGTATCCCATTTGTACGACGATTCCAAATAGTTTTAAACATTCTCACCACCTCTATATAGGACTGAGTTTTAAAACAGTATTCACTAGACATATCTTTCTCAAAATCAGATTAAAAATTGCAGTTTTTTATATCATGAGTTGCAATTAGCTTAGCACTTATAGACAATAAATTTTGTCTTGTATTACCTTTTTATTTGTCGACTTCAAAAACAAATCCAATTTCTTCGTTCATTTCTTAACAGGTGTTACTTAACTAATTTGCAAACATGAACCGTCAAAATGGAATAATAATTTACACAACTAAAAGACAAAACAAAATCGATTTGCATTTAAAGATGTAATTTTCACAAGTAAATATTTTCATTCACTTACATTTGTATTTAAGGAAACCTCATAAAACACTTACGGTATATTGCCTGCATTTTTGTACATATTTGAGTTATAAGAACAGGAAAATTAACATAGAAAATTGAACATGTGTTCAGTTAACACACACAACACAAATAAGAAATGGTATTGATTATGATGATATGATGACAATTAGGTATATGAGAATTTATATATAGTAATCCCTTCACGCTGCGCGACTTTTAAAAATTTTTTTTAAGAATATGTTGGTGAATTTCGTAAAATTAAAATGAAAAAAAAAATGGAATTTACCATATCATTCTTTTACAAATCGAACATATTTGAACAAAATCTGACCAACACGCATTTGTGATTTGACTTAAAAAATTTTTTACGGGTAGGATATCGCAAAAAATATAGGTGTTCGAGTATTTTTTTTGGAAAATAGAGGCGATCTAAATTTCGAGAATTTCGTGATTTTTGGCTTGACGGCCTATATTCAAAAATTCATAACTTCGGTTCTATTAATGATAGAAGCTTTTGTTTTATTTTATTTTAAAATTAAGAAATGGAGTTTTAATAAAAATATAGCAAATAAAAATTATTAACAAATTCTTATTGCTATAAACAAGTAAAATGTTGAAATCAATTTTTAGTGATTGCCTTACAAAAATAGAGAGTATTTGATATAACCATCGTATTCTACGTTCAATTTTCAAGAAAAACGTATTTTTAATTAATGAAGAAATTAGTTTTACTGTTAGGAATAAATCAATTTCCAGCGCGGAACAACAAAAATTTATGGAATTTTTTGTCTTTCGGGGCTCGATAAATTAATTTATTACTAAAGCTACTCGTACACGAGAGAGGAAAATTGTAGGTGTCATAGACAAAGTGACTGACTTATTGCTTAACTGCTTTCACATAGGAATTTGTTAATAATTTTTGTAGATAACAATTTTTTTTTTAAAGTTCGTCTTTTAGCTTTAAAATAAAACAGAAAAAAAATGTCTATTGTTACCAGAACCGAAGTTATGAATCTTTGAAAATAAACTTCAAGCCAAAAATCACGAAATCCTAGAAATTTAGAACCGCTCTATTTTCCAAAAAAAAAATTGTGGAGCAAATTTTCCATATCTTTTTTTTCTATATAAAACCCGTAAAAAAAGTTTTAGCCAAATCAAAAATGTGTCGGTCAGAAAGGTGTTCGGTATTACATATTCAGCTTATTTTTAACTGTGTGGCTGGAACATTCAATGAAGATCAAATTGAATTTCAAGCCAGTAAAGGTAGCATATTCGAAACAAATTCATATTATTGATATTATTTTTTTAAATTTGAGTTGTTTTTTTAAATGTTATTTGTGTTAATTTATCTTTTAACTTGAAATGTTTTCTTTTTAAAGAGTTGTTGAAGTAATACATGTTTTTCAGGCTATATATATTCATTTTTGTTTAAGTACAAGTTTTTCACTTATTTTTTTTTTATTTTTTCAAAAATTAAAACCCTCCATTTTCATACAAAATAGGGTTCACATTGCGCGGTTTTGTATTGCGCGCTGTTTTTCTGGAACGGAACTACGGCGCAGTCGGAGCGATTACTGCATAATGTTTTATTGTAGAAACGTAAATTTTTTTAAAGAATTCGATTTGTAACAGTAATAAATTAAAATTTAATTTATAAATGATTCTTATCATATGTACAATTTTTATCCATCTCTTGGGTTGTATAAAATAAACATGTTATACCATTACAAACTTACATAAAACTTTATGACTATAAACGAGCCAATTTTTAATAAAATCCAACAAAACTGCGTCTGAGTATGGAAACAACTGAAAAAACATTAACCATAAAATTTAAAATGATTTATAACTATAAATGTGTTAAGAAATACAAAGTGATCAATTACCAATCGCAATTTATCATTTTATCATATCCAGATAAAAAACACAGAATCCAATAGATTTTTTGTGTGAACGTTTTCATTTCTTTGTATATTTTGTGTTTTTTTATAGTATTCGAGTTTTATCGTTTGAAATCCATTGAATTTTTTTTTCAATGTAACACTTAGATAGAAAAAGCGATAATCTATATCTGCATGAAAAATGATCATTTGAAAAGGATGTGAAGCATCAGTAAATGGGGTTGTCTACCTATCCACATATTTTGAAAACACTTTGATTTTATTGTTCTAAACTGTAATATTCGTAAATTTAAAAAAAAAAATCAAATTGAGGAAATGCAAATTGATTGTCTATATATTTCACTATTTTGAGTGCTGAAGTGCTGGGTATGGGGTTGAGTAACTGCAGAACAAAGTTTGCATCTCACATGTTATCATTTTGTTGGTACAAATAAGTTCTATCATAATTTTGCTGAGGAAATACTTTTTGAAATGATAAATGATAATTCCATCCATGTTTTTCATTCCAAAATGGTCTCAAGCAGGACAAATGGACAAATAAACCAAAGTAAAACAAAATTGAGCCCAAATTTAAGCATCGATCTACAACAACATACAATAACCTTTTAAGAACTAGGTGGTACAACAACCGGTTTTCTAAGGTGTTCCGGACACAAATTTTTGTTTCCTAATATTTTTTTAACGAATGAATATAACTAATCAATACATCATATCACTTAATAAAAGATGAAAAATTTCAATAGTTCTTGATAAGATGGAGAAAACAATAACTAAAAAGCAAATTTTTGGTAAAATTCGGAGAAACACATAGGCACAAGCCGTCCGTTGTCAATGATCCAGGTAGTAGCTTTCAAAATGATTAAAGTACCTATAAAGAGTTATATAAGGACTCATTTCTTCGAGCAAGGAATAGCGTGGCTTTGTTAAAAAAAAATTGAAAAAATTTGCTGAAGGGGAAGCTCTGGGTGTCCATGTGATCAAAATTAGTCAAAACAAGATGATTACAGCAATAACCTGGCCATAAATCGAAAAACTCTAATTTTATAGTTCTAGTAATCTCTAATTTTCCATACAAAACAAAAATGTTTACCAAATATGCTACCTAGATCAGTGGCTCGATTAAGCTCAATCTTTAGCACGGTGCATGTTTTGATCTCATCTTTGAGTTCTTTATGTCATTCGTCAAGATTTAGATAAAATATAACTATTTTTTACAATACGCAACGAAATTTTGTTGGGGAAAAATTCGTATCAAATAGATCTTTCATGTTTTAGTACTGGTGGTCTAACACGGCATTGCTGGTCCACTAAACCCAAATATAAGATTGAGTAATTAGTACGATTATTTCTTTGATCAGCAAATATGCTTGTCTCTCGGTCTCTGGAATCTCAGTACTCCTCTAGTACATCGGCGATAGTAGTCATTCTTGGTTTATATACCATGATCATTACTATATTATGCCAGTATCCTCATTTCTTCCTCATTTTTAGTGTGCATGCAAATCTCTCAAATTGTATTTTTCTTGTTTCACAAAACATAGTATTCTTGAAATGTCATCAATGAAAATTAATTAGTGAAAAAAGTTTATCAGCAAATGTGTATTAAGGACATTGCGACATACGCATTTAGAAAAACTAAATATGTATGTCGTATTAACCTTAGGAAATATTACTTGTCCTTTATAAAATATTTTACTTTAATAATCACTGGATATAGCTCAATAAATTTAAATTACTCTCGTACTTTTTGTCTTTCATTTTATGGAAATTAGCACCATTATGAGAAAAGCATTTAATAACTTTTGGAATTCTAAATTTAGAATTATTTTTAATAAAAAAATATGGAGGGGCTGAAATCTCACAGCTCTGAGATATCAAGACTTCGGTCTGGGTTAAGGATTTTGATATATAGTTTTCGGCCAAAAACTTTTATGAGGACATGGTTTCAGTTTTGGGCAGCGATGTATATCAAAAATAACTCTTTGTTAAAGTACAAGTATTTTTGATCTCTGTTTAGAAATTTATTACAAAACTAACACGAAACATCAATACGTTGCCGGAAAATCATAACAGATCATAAATTAACATAATTTGGTGAAAAGATCATACAATCAGCAAACTACTCAAAAACCTCTCCATTTAACGTTTCGAGAAAATATTACAAAATCATAAATTCATATTTCTTTCAAAATTCCAAAAATAATGTAAAAATTAAATAAAATCAAAAATTTAAACTGTTTAAAAAAAAAATCCAAAAATATTCCAAAAATGATTACAAAATCAAAGATTAAAATTTTTTTCAAATATACTAAAAATATTGCAATAATTATAACAAAATCAAAAATTGGAACTTTTTCCAAAATTTCAAAAATATTCCAAAAATTAGAATAAAAT
Source organism: Diogma glabrata (assembly GCA_963693315.1). Lineage (NCBI taxonomy): Eukaryota > Metazoa > Arthropoda > Insecta > Diptera > Cylindrotomidae > Diogma > Diogma glabrata. The sequence continues at coordinate 295,805 of CAVNZG010000828.1, forward strand.
CAAATATTTAAAATTTTTCTAAATTCCAAAAATATACCAAAAATTCTTTAAAATTCAAACTTTTTCCAAATTTTAAAAATATTGCAAAAATTATTACAAAATCAAAAATTGAAACTTTTTTCAAAATTCCAAAAATTATAATAAAATTAAAAATTTAAAATTTTTCAAAATTTTAAAAATATTCAAAAAATTCTTACAAAATCAAAAATTGAAACCTTTTTCAAAATTCTAAAAATATATATAAAATTCAAAAATTCTGTTTTTTTCAAAATTCTAAAAATATTGCAAAAATTATAGCAAAATCAAAAATTGAAACTTTTTCCAAAATTCTAAAAATATGCAAAAATTATTACAAAATCAAACAGACAAATTTTTTTCAAAATTCCAAAAATATTTCAAAAACTACAACAAACTGAATAATTTCCATGTTCAATTACATTTATAAAAACAGCAAAAATTTTTTTCTCCAAAAAAGGGGATAAAAAAATAAATGAAATCGTTTTTGGCACACTTAAAATTATTTTTTTGACAAACTTATAATGCCATAATTCTCTATAATAATAATAAAATCTCATGTCATACAAATAATTAATTTTATTTTTTTACAAAAAATTGAGTAAAAAATAAATAAAAATCTTTCTTTTGACACACTTGACAACAGTTTTTGACAAACTTATAATGCGATAATCTAGATTTCGGTCTCACATACCAATCCCGATCATCAAAATTCAATGTTCCTACTCGTAATCACTTTAAATGAACGTTATTTAAGGCAAAAATATGCAAATTTCCTTGTTTTGACACACTTGACGACTTTTGTGACACTCTTCCGGGACAACTATCCAACACATGGTCCTTCCGGCTCTTACCCAGCCGATTGACTATACCTATTTTTAGAAACAAAAATTTTTGAAATCCCTCCAGCGGTTTTCTAGATTTCGTCGGTTGTGACGACACGCAGTCAAACATACATTTTTTTTTTGCTTTTTTAGAATCACTAGGTCAGGTTCTAAAACGTCGATGAATGCCAAAAAAAAAGTGGGGGTAAGAATTTAACTTTTGGCTCGAGAATGTAATACTTAGGTCTTTCAGACCGTAGTGATTTTTGATAGTATCTAAACATAAACATTGAAAAACAAATCAAAATGAAGAAAGGAGGAATTTGTTTTAACAGATTTGCCAACACAAATTTTGTTCACTCTTTTCATAAATTTTTGTATTTACGTTCTCTCTATACATTTATAAATGCTATAGTTTCATTGGACAAATGATTAATAATCTGTAAATGATTTTTCTTAAGTGTAGTCCAATTTTTTTTTTAAATGAAATTAATAATATTATCATATAAAAATTTATTTAATTATTTGCTGCGAACATTTTCGGTTTGAGACATAAACAATCAGACAAAAAAAAACTAACAAAATTTTATCAACAAACTTTTGGTTCCCCAATGGGATCTATGCGAAATCCTTTTTAGCTAATTCAGTTATGGAATTTGTGGAATGGATAAATCTCGTGAATGTTTACTCACAAAAAACGGTATTTTCATCTCTTTTAGCAAAATAAACTATGTATTTATATCCACATATGATGAAAAACATGATCTACGCAGGTGAAAAAGTCGAAATTTGAACTTGACCATTTTTGATTTTCCTGAAACTTGGCATATAAGTAGTATGGACAAAATAAAAAATACAACTTATTTTAAAATTTTTTTAAAGTGCATAGTTTGAGCAAAGGAGGCACCCCAACATACATGAAAAATGAAAATTCTGCCAATCCGATGTAACTTTGAAATTAAATTGCTCAAGAACAGCTATAACGATTTCATCAAACTTTTTTTTGTTTGATAGATGATTAACTAGTCGTTTGAAAAAAAATTAATTTACTGTTTTTATAATTAGTTTTTAAATAAAAATATTAAAAAATTGGAATTTAATTAATTTTTTTTCTGAAAATAGTTCTATCCTTACTCTAAAATACATCAAATTTACAAAGAGGCCAAAATTCTTGTTCTTGAGATATTTAATTTTAAAGAATTTTAGTACGGCTGAAATTCGAATTTTTCTTCATTTTTTCAAACAACTTCCATTAACAAAAAATTTTAAAATCAATTAAATTTTAACTTTTTTTATTTTTTAAATATAGTTCTAACCTTCCTTTAAATTATATCAAATTTACAAAGAGGCGTTAATTCGTGTTCTTCAGATACTTAATTTTAAAGATTTTTAGTTCGATTAAAATTCTAATTGTTCATTATTTTCTCGAACTTCAGTGGTTAAAATTTTTTGATGATAAAAATTGTTCGAAAAAATAATGAACAATTAGAATTTTAGAATGACTAAAAATCTTTAAAATTAAATATCTCAAGAACACGAATTAACGCCTCTTTGTAAATTTGATATATTTTAAAGGAAGGTTAGAACTATATTTAAAAAAAAAAAAGTTAAAATTGAATTGATTTTACAATTTTTTGTTAATGGAAGTTGTTTAAAAAAATGAAGAAAAATTCGAATTTCAGCCGTACTAAAAATCTTTAAAATTAAATATCTCAAGAACAAAAATTTTAGCCTCTTTGTAAATTTGATATATTTTAGAGTAAGGATAGAACTATTTTCAGAAAAAAAATTAATTACATCCCAATTGATATTTGACCCTAGCGCCATCTTTAAAAAAGTTTTTTTAATATTTTTATTTAAAAACTAATTATAAAAACAGTAAATTAATTTTTTTTCAAACGACTAGTTAATCATCTATCAAACAAAAAAAAGTTTGATGAAATCGGTATAGCCGTTCTTGAGCAATTTAATTTCAAAGTTACATCGGATTGGCAGAATTTTCATTTTTCATGCATATTGGGGAGCCCCCTATGCTCAAACTATGCACTTTAAAAAAATTTTAAAATAAGTTGTATTTTTCATTTTGTCCATACTACTTATATGCTAGTTTTCACAACTCTGTCTAGAACACGTTTTTCATCATATATAAATTTGCATTTTAGTTAAAGGTTTACTGCCTGTAAAAGTGTGAATCTACTTATCGCTACAAAGCATTTGCGTGTAACTACATTTTCGAAAGCTTGAGAGGAAGCGAAAAAAACGTTTCATTGCAATTCTAAATTACCTTAAAAATGAAATTTTCTATATATAAAAAATATTATTGTTTCGATTTATTGAAAAATATTTATTATTTTCGACTTTGTTTAGAATAAGAAGGAAACATTTTTCTCGGAAAATCAATAATTGGAAAATCAAATTAATTTTGAATTATTAATTCAAAAATATAACGTTGTTCGATTCCACATTTGATAAAATTTTGTCAAAGTTTCGTCTTCAAGTTTTTAACTTTGTCAGTTTATAATCTTTTTAAATTTCTGAGCGAATACAATTTTTAGGCATTTCTAAAAAATCAACATCACGAATGATGTTATTCTTTTCCCTTAACAAACATTTTTTTGTACTTTTATAATCAAATCTCAAAATAAAATTAAGTAGACCACAAACAAATTGCTGTCATTTTATTCTAACAACGTTTATCTCCAAGATCCTTCCCTTATAACAAGAAAAAAATAGAATATTAAAATTTTGAATATTGGTCCGCAGGGAAACGCTGTATTGAAAGTAACACGTCTTTTTGTTGTCTTTGGGAATAATTCATGACCAGTAATGCCAACAATTTTATTTTATATCTTAAATTAGATTAATAAACTTCTGAAAACATTTTCTTTTACATTAATTTGAGTCGATAATGTCACCGAGAGAGTTTTATACGAAAATCATTTTATATCTATCACTTTTATGATCTGTGCGGAAAACATGCTAATTTTTATCCTTTCCGTTTGTTCTGTGTAAAATGAATTTATTTTGTATTTCCAATTACATTATATTCCGTTTTCCGTTTTTCATTTTCTATTCAATTTATTAGTTGTTCATTGTAACAACAATTGTAACATTGTAACAACAATAAAGTTTTGATCTAATTTTCAATTTTTATTTCAATCAATATCACTAAATTAAATAGAAAAAAAATTTATTTCCATTGACTTTTAATCTTTACTTGGGCAAATATACATTTCAGATTCATTGTAGAACAGAATAAAAAACAAAATTTTCTTTTGAAAGACATATTAGAAAACATGAAATTGGAAAATGTAGGAAAAACGAGAACAATGGAACGATGAAAATAATCAATTTTGAAAAAACAGTAGGAATCAGAATACTACCCATAAAAGAGTTATTGATATAACTTAGGATTATATAAAGGTCGAAATGGAAATATGTCAACTTTGTTGCATTGAAAATTATTATTCAGACTACGTTTTTAAGTGATGGTTCATATTACAGTAGGAGGAATAATTAGATACATAAGATTTCACTGTGATTTAATAAAAACTATAAAAGTATGGGATTACACGCTTGAACTATATCTTCATTTAAATCGACATTCTACGATCGATGGACATTGGGAAACAGTTTTTAATAGTTAAAAATATTGAAAAAATTACACAATAATGATTTTTTCAATATTTATTAATAATGAACCAATGACTATTGTGTATGTTTTGTAGTAATTTCCGTCATGTTAAATGGACGCCATGGACGGCGGCGTCTGTTAAAAGGAACAAGTAAAAAATCTAACTTTTGAGAAAACAAAATACATGTTGTTGTCTTGGTCTTGCGAATTTCGTCTCTAACGCACTTTTTATTTCAAAATACAAGAATTGTTTGACAATTCATTTTCTTACGTTACTGATTACGTTTGTTTAGCACACGGGTGAATTTCTTTTAAAAATTTAATTAATTATAGAGTTTCTCGACTCTGTAGTTATTTTATTTAGCAAAAAGGAAATAATATTATACAATATAAAATAATAAAATATTAAAAGATTTCGCATTTCTGTGTTGCTATCTTTTAAAAATATGATTCATTATCCTTAAAGAGTATTGGGAACGCCGATGCATTGACGATTTTACAACTAGCTCAGGAAATATTGTGTTATAAATTCATTTTTTTCCTTAGGATAACAAACCCAGTAAAGCTTAGAAAAGGCATGACAACAAAAATACAACAAAAATAAGTTTACCAAACAGGAGTAAACCGAAAATTTCGGGTCAGGTTTCTGATCCAGTGTACTAGGTTTTGGAAGGACCAAAACATTTGTTAATTGCTACATTTCAACGGCTGTCGCAAGTTGTCGCAATGGTTGCACTGTTCTAGATTTTTTCCTCACATCAAAGCCAGATATTACGGCTGCCTATAAGGGTCGTATTGGAAATTATGATCACTAATTAGTTAACTAAGATTTGTTTACTGCCGTCTATGTTTTAAATACGAACGTAGGCTATCAGGAAGTGTCCCTTGCCTGTGTTTATTTTCAAATCACTCAATTTTATGTTCGAGTTTCACTTCAAGACTTAATTTAATCGATTAGTTTTATATGGGTGATCAGCCCCATATAGAGTGTTGTTTCAGTTTATCAACTATATTAATTGACTATCGGTTAATATGAAAACCGGTGTACTGATGGTTGCTAATGTTTTACTTAATAATACTTTGACCTAGATAGGAGTCAAACTGGGGTCCTCCGAGTTCAAGACCACCATGCTAACTACTAAGCCACTCAACACAACTGGTTAGTTTACTGTATTTTAATTTAGATAACCCGGGCTGGATTATCAATCAAAGTGTTTTCTATTAAACTATAATAATTTTTAAAACTTAAGTTTTTCAATTAACCGAGAGTAAGTCATTATGGCTGATAAGTTGGTAAGGTCCTTAACCAATATATTTTTAAATGAAACCCAACCAAAAAAAATCATTAAATTGTCTAAATTTAACAAAGTTTTATGAGAGCGTATGGTGAACATACAAGAAGTCAGTGAATGCATTGGTTGATATGACCCTACAACTTTAAATGTCTTGTTTCGGAACAATTATATGAGGCAAAGAAAGCTTCAGAAAACTCAACCGCCTCATTTTTAAGCAAACCGTAAACTTTTATATCCATTACTCTTAATTTAATTGTTCAAAATTGTATGGCAAATTGCTGACATGATTAGAGTGTTACATCTTTTTCCATCCGGGCCATTTTATCACAGTTTAAAAGTATAGTTTAAGAATTGTGGGTAATCGAAACTCCATATCAAATGATGATTCCTACAACACCATGTCACTGTTGCTGATCTTGTTGTTTTTATAAATTGCGAGGTAATATTGCTCGCATGGAATCGGATATATCATGCCTCAAATAGATTCTTTTAAACAGATAAACCACCGAGGTTATATACACTGGGCAAGAGACAGAATGCAGAATGCAACTTCTTTGTCCGCTTCATATATTCAAATGATTTGTCGCAAATAGTAATATCCGGTGGTTTCATTCCAGAAATATTTTTATAAACCGCCCTTCATCATGGCCTTACCATTAGAAAAAAATTGTATGTGCCTTACTGATATCAATCGCCTTTTCTAAACACTTTAATAAAAATACGAAAAGAACTTAGACGTCGAAAGTTAACCTGTGCCGTTGTAGTCCCCTTCTCTTTTTAAAAGTATTAAATCATTGAAAAGATAAGACAAAATTATTTTTAAATTAAAGCAACATTGCTATCAAAATATTAAAATGTTACCCAGTGAAAAATTGAAAGGTTAAGACATTTGTTCTTCAATTCATTTGATTTTGAACGATTTTTCCATATCGAATTTCTTAAAATTGAATTTGGTTGGATTTGTAATTCATAACGTGTAATCCGTTTTCTATTTAAGTTGAGTTAATTAGGTAAATAAAATTTAAATAAAAAATGTTTGACGAAAATAAATTATATATTTCAAGCAATTCATACACACTTCTTGTTTTATCATTTTTCATGCCAAACTGTCAGCTTAAGTCAAATGTTAATTTTGGATAAAAGTAGAGATAAGAAATTGTAAATTCACATTTTTAAGATTTAGTTATAACAAAGTTTTTGCTCAAAAATGTCTACCAAAATATTTTCTTCAATCATAATTCTTATTTACTGCGGTTCGCCATGAAAGGTTTTATGAAAGGTTTTGAACAATGGGCAAGAACAGGGAAGAGTCTCCCAAAAAAATTTTTATGTGAAACTTCAAAGACCTGAAGTTGGGTTATTTGATTTTCATGAAACTCAAAAAATATGCTTTTAGTGCAGTTGACTATAGCTGTGAAAGCATTTAAGTTGTAAAAGCAGATGATAGTACACTGCACAAGTCGTTCGAGCCACTTCCTTCAACAAGGTAAAATGCACGAACGAATTAATCCCGCCCGGAGAGACGCTGCATAAACGTGAATAAAGCCCTAAGACAGCTGTTGATTATTTCCAGATCAAAAACCGAGTTCCCCAACGATATTTTATTTAGTATGTGTGACCGTTAGGTGAATGTAAAAACATTCGTTTATTGGGTGACACAGTTTCAAATGACCTACTCTGGAACGATCATGTAATGGCGATGGCAAAAAGCGCGTTTAGAAAACTTGGCCTCCTAAATAGATGCAAAAAAAATTTCACTCCATACCAATTGCTCCATGTTTATAAGTCCTATATTCGTCCCTGTATGGAGTACTGTGGTCAAGTTTGGGATGTTGTTTTTGTTTCCATCTTGGCCCTCTTGGACTCTGTTCCAAAGCGGACTATACGAATTGTGGGTCATTGAGCTTTGACATCAAAACTTGATTCCCTACTACATCGTCGCACTGTTGCTGACCTCGTTGTTTTTTACAGATATCGTCATCAACAGTGCTCACAATAAATCAACAGCATCATGTCTCAAATTTATTCTTACCCCCGTTCCACTCAGCAATCGGCTAGCACAACCAGTCAAACGGTCGAGATTCCGCGCTGTCATACTGGCAGATCGGAATAGTTTGCCGGAATCCATAGTCTCGGGTGGTTTCAATCCGCAGAGGTTTAAAAAAGCATTTATCAACACCTTTGAGCGCAGGTTGTTGTGGGACCTACGTCTTAAAAGGTATTTATGTGTTGCTGTGACACATATTGTAAACCCTATAACACAACACTTTTTATTTAAAAAAAAAATTTGGTCTTTGGATAAAATTGGGAAAGGTAGATTTTTAGAAATCATCTTTTACCTTTAATATTCATGTATTGATATATGTTGATCTGAATAAGAAATATACCTTATGTTCTTCTTAATTTTATTTAGCGTATGGTTTTTGTTGTGACACATTAAAAACAAAAATAAAACTTAAAATAGATAGATTTTCATTTGAAATCTACATAAAACAAAACATAAATACACATTAAATGAGCTTACAATCAATATGATTGCGCGTCTTTTAGTTAGAAAAATCAATATTTTAGACGGCCTGGGAGTATTAAAATGAATTTGCCACTTTAATTACTTCACCGGTTGTCACGTTAGATAGGTTAACATCCCATCTATTGACAGTATAATCAAGAACAGTTGTTATGATTGAATTGATTTTCACAAATCAAACTTTTAAGAAGTTAAGATTTTTACAACACGTTTTAACATCTCAAAAGATAAAATTTACAGTGAATTTTGTTTTTTAACAACATGGAGGATATCAACCACGATTTATCTTTTTCTCTTTCTTTTCTGAGATCTTGTTACACATCAAATTCGATTTGAAAGATAAATTATTATTTTGATTTACTCAAAACATATGCGGCCGAGGTCATATAAAACTTATACCCGACGGTGACTAGAAAAGTTAATTCAAGCATTTGCAAAAATGTGTCGTTACAAATACAAATATTAAAGTAAAACATTTATTACTGGAAACTTAACCAAGGAGAACGCCAACACGAAGAAGAAGCACGAAAACACTCAATAAGCTTGAACAACACGATAACCTGGTATCAGGCATCTACCAAGAACATCGGGTAAACAGATCAAAAGTGAATCTCAGCGCACGCCAAATCTCTAACAATACTGTCACGGAACGTCGAGCTTCACCATTCATAATGTCCGACAGCAATATCCGACCCCCGACTTAAACCAGATGCAAAGTAAGCCACAATAAACGAAAAAGACACGAATAAAGCTGTAGGAAGCATTGCAGAAAGATTATTCTTTAGTATCCTTAGCATGATGAACCCCGATTGTTTTACCATCCAGGATTCTACATTCGTACAATACATTGCCAATTCTAGATTCATTTATTGCCGGCATAAACTTTGGAGCTAGTTTTGCGGAGAATTTATTAAGTGCATCACTCAAATGATGCTACCGCATAAAGACACACTTTTGAAATAAACATGTCCTTATTCAAGTTCGAAAATTATATTGACGTTGATCCGAACGACCCAGCCCTTCGTTAACAGTCTCATTGAGGATGTGAAGGGATTTCATAAGTTCACCTTAGGTGATGTTGCGTTCCGAAGAGGTTTGAGAAATACATATTTGATCAAATGATGACGGACAAGCAATATTACCATATTCCCGAGTTTGGAACGGGTATACGGTCCCAAAAAAACTATAAAGACTCTCTGCCATTAAGGTTCAGTTACGAACTGAGATTGCATCGGTGGATACAAAATCTGGTTCGAGACCTTTGATTTTTTGCAGGTATCACAAGACACAACAAAATTGTGAATTTGTGACGGCATGCTAGGCCAATAGTATAGACGTCGGACCACCTCCAACGTTTTCTTTTCATCTTCGTGGGCAGCGGCACTATCATCATGATGTCTCATGATCACTGAAAGGTTTTGGTTACCAGAACTTCCACACCGGCAAATTATTCGATATTGCATCAAGACATTTGGACTTTAGCTATCATCTCTCTGTAGTCCTTGTGTTAATAACCTTGGTCGTCAAGCGTCATATCTTTTACATGATGTATTAGTGCTTCGGTAAGTTCTTCGAGTGTGTCGTCATAAAGCGAGAAAGAGCATTAGCGATTAAGTTTTACGTCTCATTTTGGTAGATAATAGTAAAGTCTATATGCTGAAGCTTTAAGTTCCACCTAACCAGTCGCCACTTAAGTCTTTCTGTGATATAAGCCACTTCACACTCTAGTGATCGGTCACGATTGTGAATTTAAAACCCTCAACATAGGCCCTAAATTTCTTCACACTCAGAATTGCCGCAAGACACTCAAGCTCTGAAACCAAAGTTTCATTGAGCTTTGTTTAGCTTCTTTGACATGAAGGCTATCAGGCACTCTTGTCCTTCATTATCAATTTGCAACAAGACACTACCGACCTTTGTCTGGCTAGTGTCACACACACCGGATGAAAAATTCTGTATCATGATCAGAATTAATCAGAACTGGACTGAATTCAACAGAGTCTTCAGATTTTTAAAATCTACTAGGGCTTCCAAAGTCCAACTTAGCTTCTTCGGACTTTTATTTAATAGAACGGTTATAAAAGCTACAAAACCCGCCTAATTTGAATGAATGAATGCTTATCGGTTACTTATCGGTTTTGTTACACTGTTAATACAGGAAATGTTCAGTAGATTTTTTTTTGCGAAGTAAAACTTAACAGTGGTGATCATCATCTGGCTTATAATTCAAGAAGAAAAAGGTCGTAGATTAAACATAAGGTGGTCCAAAAACAATTTGTTGTACGAAGTACTGAAGTTAAGTCGAAAAGTGAAGAACAATTTTTTAGTTTGTGAAAATTGTTTGGTTGGTTGTAAAAATAGGTTGTGTAGAAAATAAAAGTCACTTTAACAAAATTTTTATAAATATACAACACACAAAATTTTTTGATAAAACTACAATTTAAAAGCTAAAAATGAAATTGAAATTTATGAGCTAAAAGTGAAATTCTAACCCCCACTTTTTTTGGCATTTCTCGACGTTTTAGGACCTACTGATTCTAAAGAAGCAAAAAAAATGTATGTATGTCTGTCTGTCGCCCGTCCGGCCGTCCGTCACTTTATTATTTTATATATGTATTGTTCTCGGTTTAACCTTTTGATAATACTGTACCAACAAATAAACTATAGAACTGTAGTAGAATGTAACGATTGCGTCACATTCTACAAACAAGTGAGAGAATGAATAAAATTACATTGAAAGACATATATGTAGAATTTTTTTGCCATCGAATTTTTGACAGATAGGACGCAGCAAGAGATAAAAGATGAGACAAAAAGTAAAACAGAGATGTATTATTTATTTTGGGATAAACTTGTTTTCAAAACAATTATATTAATGAAATTTCTACTTCTAGTTCGTACCATTTGTTTGTTGTGGCATTTGTTTACATAGGCGTCGTTATTTTTATTATAATTATTTCTAATTATAAAAGTTTTGTTATATTTACTACAAAATCAATAATATTTGTACTAGTTTTTGGGTTTCTATTATAATTGGTTGAATTTCAATAGTAATTTATAAATTTTATGCGTTTTTTGTCCATTTCAATGGGACCCCAATAGTTTTTTTTTAATATTTTAATCGAGACACTGAATGTGCAAACAATATGCGAATAACAAACAAATTTCGTGTTCGCTGGCAAAAAAATTCTACTATACATGGAAAGCATATATTCTTTAGTAGGCGTGGGTAGTAATAATTTACCAATAGTAAAAACAATTTAAACGCATTACAAAACAATTTTGATATGCAAGAATAATATCACATTTTTAGAGTTTTTGAAATACAAATAAGTTTTCAAGTTTTTTCGGTAAAAGAGTCTATTGTCAACTACACAAAATTTTTTTATAAATATTTTGTTGTGTGACAAATTTTTTTCGTGTGTAACAAATATTTTTGCATGCGAGAACTACTATTTCGAAGAATGAAAAATATTTTTTTAGGCGTATGTGTAACATATGCATTTTTTTTTTATTAATTTAGTGCTGAACAAAATTGGATATTTTTTGTGCATGTTTTATAAAAAAATATTATTTGCAACTACTAGAAAGTAGAAAAAACGTTAAAGTATATTCTATGTCAACTTTTTCAATGTGTATTGTTTAGGGTTCGCATTATTAACAGGAATACTATTGATGATAGTGAAACGTTTTTTCTTATTATATCGATTATCTCGTAAACTATAAATCAAATGGACCTGAAATTTTAAATTCGTATGAAACCATTTCGTACAAGATTTATAATAACAAAGGGATCAGAAACAGTTCCACGGTGTTGTAGGGAATCTAGAAATCATGATATAATATAAAATTTCGATTGATTCCATCGCAGGATGCAGTGCCTTAAACTTGTCAAAAATGTTCCATAACGGACAAATATAGGACTTCTATCTTTTGAGAAGACTTAGATTTCTAGACACACTATTTGCCGTTATGCTGCCATCGCTATTATATGATTTGTTTTTTATTTTCAGGACATTTTGCATTTGTGTTTGGAAATGGTGTTCTTAAGTGGTGAGTCAAAAAATGAATGATTTTATTCTAAAGTAAATAATTTGTTAATTTCAATTAGGAATTAAAATTTTAGACGTTCAACATATAAGAAGCGTAAAGGAACTCAATTTTGTAAAACGACTGAAAAAACTATACAATTGGTGTTGTTTTTTGGTAAATTCAGTATAATCGAACGCACGATTAAATCTTCATTATAACACTTATAGTGTATTCTTTTCGGCTGTACCGAACAAGTTCCAACACCGAATTATCGAATTTTGTATTCTTTTGGAATGAATTTCAATCCAAAAAAAAATTATTCGGTGTAGGAACTGTACTGAAATTTGTTCGGTACAGCCGAAAAGAATACACTATTAAAGAAAACTGGTTCCTCAAATATCAAAACCAAAAATAGTTACTTTAAGTGTAAGACAGCTATGTCAAAGCATAAATTTTGTTAAAAGTTTTCTGAAACGTTTGATGTCAAGATATCACAAAACTTTTTTTTATTGAAAATCAAACTCAAAAACTTGTTAGCTACAACCACTGAACATTGAATTTTAAATTTAATTTTTTTTCATTTCATAATATTCATTATAATTCACGTGAACAAGTTGAAAGTGTTTCCATGTTATTGACTACCAAAAGCTTCAGACACTAAACAAAAAAATTAAGTGTTTTTTTGCTTACTGAAATTTAAAATAATTTGTTTGCCTTGATTTAGTGTAACGGAAAATCGTTTTTAACATTTTATAGAAAAAACGGTTTTACTATTTTTTCTACTTCAACGATTGAAAGACGATTGTTTGAAGAATTGTATGTTATATTCGAAATTATTATGCTAAAACTTTATGTGAATAACACATTAAATAGGCCAAAGATTCTGATAAATAGTTTTAAATGGTACAGCACCAGAAGATGCCATTCCTAAAGGAAATCTTGTGTAATTTCAGTAAGATACGCCTCAAACACATTTAAGACGCATGTAAAATATTCTTAGAAGTACTTTGTTACTAAATTGTAAACTAAAGAAGTTTATTTGTTACTAAATTGTAAACGTCATTTATTCGAACTGTCACTTGACGTTGAAAAGTCATTTAAACTGGCTAGTAGTGTTAAATTGACAGCAGACCAGTTATGAATTTAACAAGTTAGTAGAGAAATTTGAAATTTGAAAAAGATAGTAGCGTTTTTAACATTTGAACATTTTTATTTCTTTGTTTCATACAAATTAACATTAAAAGTACAATTAGAATTTCCGCTAATGTCGATGATTCCTGGAGCGGAAGTGAATTCGCTCGTCATTGGACAATTAATGGTAGAACTCCCGAAGTAGAAGCCACATTTATCGATGTGGAAGCCACATCTGTTGAAATTCGTCCAGGAAACCTTTTTTCGCAATTTCAATTTTTTTATTGATAGAATCATCCACATCCCGCACGTTTTAGTGACAAAATATCTCCGCCGGCATCCACAACAATCGTTGCTGTTGATCGGCGAATTGAGTGACCTGTGTATAATTCAGGTTCTTGTAGCCCTAAGTATGTTACAATTTTTTTCGGTACACCGCCAATAGTGTGATGGCCAACATTGAGGGAAATACATTTACTATGACGGTAGGTTAAAAAGAGACGTAATTGGTCTGCTTGAGGAGGACGAAGATCTGCATATTTTCTGTACAAAGCACAAGGTTGAAAACTGCAGCCCTCATCTGTGATCGTAAATCTCCTTGTTGTTAAATTCTTTGTATTCCATAAAGTGACGATAATATATTTCTCAACATTTTCGTCAACGAGAAAAGCTCGTCACACCGGTAAGCATCAAAAATTCCAAAAATTGTAATCACTTTATATAACAACCAAAAGTCATCAGTAGCTTCAACAAGAAATTTTTCTATTTGCTCTTTTGTTAAAACCCTTGCTTTATTCGGCACGTAACGTTCATTTTTTCTCTTGAGAAAGACAAATACCTTATGAAATCTACAAATGTTAAGTTAAAATATCACTTTTTGATAACGTCTGTAATATAGGAAAACAAACCTGCGAACTTCAGCGTTTTCGACCACAAAGCATTAAGGCTTAATTTTTCTGATAGTTGGTGAAGATACACCAAAAGAACGTCTTCCGTTACACCAGTTACATTATTGTTTTTCTGCCAACTTTTAAATTCGTCGCATATTCTCATTCATATCTTGCTAAAGACTTCGCTGGCAGTAAACTGGAAGTCACGTTTAAAGCTTTCTTTTTGATTTCTTCTGGCACGTTCATTTGAGAAAAAAGTAGGGTCTGCGTCGGACCAGACGGTGGAAGTTATACTTCTTTGCCCATTCGCTCGCACACACGCACACAGACAGACAGATAGGATACATCAAAAAAAATAACTAAAAAAAAAACAAAAATATTATTCAAAAAAAAAATGTTATTCAAGAAAAAAAATATTATTCAAAAGAAAAAAATATTATGAAAAAAAAATATTATTCAAAAAAAAAATATAAAAAAAAGAAACATATTATTCAAAAACGAAATAAAAAGAAAATATTATTCAAAAAAAAATTATTATTCAAAAAGTATAAGAACGTATAGTTATTAATTACTAGAAGGTACACCCGCACGGCGATGCCCATGCTTCCCAGATAAAGTGGTTGAAAACTGCTTTTTTTTTGAGTAAATTGTACGATAGTTTTTTGTAATGTCATTTAATTTAACTTATTTTATTAGTAAAATATAAAAAGTTTGAAAAAAATGTAATAGTATCATTTTGCAGTCAAATGTCTCTAAAGCTATAGATAAAATTACATATTAAATGTACGTTAAAATTAAAACACATTGACAGGCAAATAATAATTAAATAATTTTGATAAATGTAGATGGCAAAAGATTAGGGCTAGAAAAAAGTTAAAATTTTATTCCAAAGATTTAATTCAAATAATTTAATGTGTAACGAACAATTAGGTGAGCGTCAATATATTTGTTTATTGGATGTCACAATTGTCTATTACTTACTTCGAAGCCACCATACTCGTCATACAAAATATAGGTACACTGGTTCATTGCTATTGGTTTAGCGTCCTATTTCATGTAGACTTATAATCATTTATCAATCCAGAAATTTTGCTGTTCTGAAGAGGGTCGTATTACAATTTGCAAATATATTTTATCGATTGTCTGCAATACTCTACTCCATTGATGCATACGCCGGCCGATTAAAAAATACCACCATTTTTAGTGAATATTTTTGTTTAATGGGTTTTATTGCTTATGGCCATCGTCTTATTTCGACATTCCTTCCCACAACTTAAAACAAAAATTGGAAAAAATAATAATAAGACTAATTTCATTTGTAAATTCAGACTTATATATTATTATTAAAACAGTCAAACCACAACATATGTTAACATATTTGCATATATTTTATAGATCCCTTGCAATAACAATAATAGTTTTGAAAGTAATGGAGAAGCATATATCACTCAATAAGTAAAACACATTAAATCTGTAACTTTGATATTGTTCATAATCTTTTTCTTCGGTACTAAGGTTCCAATGCAAATTCTTGGTTCATCAATGTTTCTAAGAAGAGGAAAAGAAACGTCATTTTCCAATTTTTGGAACATGTGAGGGCAGTTCTGCTAATGCAAGCAGGTTTGTTTAATCATATATAAGCAATGCTTATATGTATCGTATTGGTGCTAATGCATAGAAATATGTACATATTTTATATAATTGCAAGTCATAAGAACATATTTGTTGTAAATTAGAAATATGTATTTGTTTAAAAAAATTTAACATAATTTTCATATAGATGTACACATATGTTTGTCACATTATACATTAACTATTCATTTTAATGATAATTCCGAAAAGTGAAAAAAAAATTGATCAAAGATAACTAAGCGAATAATGTTTTATTATTATAAAATATGATTGATTTAGTAATTTCGTTCATATTACCATACAGCATAAGGTTGATTTACTAATTTCGTCTTTATTACCATACAGCATAAAGGTTAAAATATACATTGAAACAGCGTGACGCGGTTTCTCGTTTAACACCCCATCAAAATATTTACAACGAGCGCAAAGAAGTATTACTTCAAAAACTTGACGGAAATAACGAATTTGAACAAACGGCGCGTTGTCATAGTAATTGTACTTCTGGTTTCTGAGTTTTGAGCAATAATTTGGAAGAAAACAGAATTTGATCATTTTTAATTTTATTCGACTTTTATTTGGTTGTTACCAATTTAGTAACAAATAAATATTATATAAGACACGCCAGGTAACTGGTTTTACTGGCTCAAGGAGGTAACTGGCTCGTCTTCGACTCGTCAGTTATATCCTCCTTTCGCCAGTAAAAAACCATTTGACCTGGCTTGGCATCCTCAAGCGCTTTTTTAACCCCTCTAGATTGCTATATAAACCCACCCTTTTAACTGGTTTTTTGTCTTCTGTTGTTGCTAGTTTTTAATGTTTTTTTCTGTAGGTCGCCAAAAATCGTTACTATAACAGCAAATATAGAAAAAGAACAATGTCAATGTCTGTCTAACAAGTTCCATTTGTTATCCAGAAGGAACTATAGGAACCCAGGTACTATAGGACACCTACTAATATAGAATTCACTCCACCTCCAATGGGTAAATCAAAGAACCACAAATAGATGCAGTCGTCAGTTAAAAGTTTGTACAGTTCAAATCTGTTTAAAAATTATTGTTTCGCACTCATTATATACAATTCAAACACCTGAGGTCCTATTTTCAAATCCGATCATAATCACACGTATACTTTATAATTACGACTACAAATAACGAATGGTTTTTAGCGAAGGGCTACAAAATAGTATTTTCAGGAGTCTTCGTTATAAGATAGTGTAATGATTATTTATATTCAACTCCAGAGTATGTTGAATTTAATTTGTCATAAAATGATAGATAAAAAATGAATTTAATTTGAAAACTACAAAATTGGTTTATAAAAACAATTAATTATTTAAATAATTATTAATTAATTAATTTTCTACTTATTTAATTAAATCATAATTTGTCGTTTACAAACGGAATATTTTTGAAATTTTCTTTGAAAATGACTATAACAATGTCAAAAAACTTTAAGAAAAGTATTTTGCTGAGTTAATAAAAATAGTACATTATTTAATTAGTGATACTTTTTGGGTTGAGTCTATAGTTTGACAATAATAGACGATACACAAAAAGTCACTTTAGCTCCGAATTTAATACACTATTTTTTCGGCAATCGTTTAAATTTTTTATAAATATGAAATTAATACATCAAAATTTTTATAAATATGAATTTTTATCGTCATAATTACATATGTACTTAACTTCCAAAAAAGATAAAAAACATTTAAATTTGTATAAATAAAACTAGCTCCTAATTAAATAATGTACTATTATTTTCATCCAAAATTCTAGTTAACATTTTAAAACTGACAACTAAACGTATAATTTTTACAATACGATTGGTTTTTACCTAGTAGTTATAAAACGATTAAAAAGTAGTCGTGTTCGTGTTACCTAAAATACCAATTTTTTGTAATTGTATACAATTTCGATTATAAAGTATACTTTAAGTTTTGAAAATGGCACCCCTGGAACTCTTATAACAAAAGAAATGTCACTGATGTATTCTTGACAAAATTCTATAGTAAATGGACAATTAAAATAATATTGGTTCATTTCTAATCGTTTATTACCAAATCCTTATATTAAAAGTTTATTTTAAACCAAAACTTTAATGCAATACATGATAATTTATGACCACGAAGTAGGTTATGAGAATGAAACGAGACAACCAAAAATTGAAATAATAATCTTAAATCATAAATTTCAGTCTAAAGAAAAATGATTGATGAACGTTATCTTGCAAGAGCCAACCAACAAACGATGAAGAAAAGTTTGATTATATTAAAAACCGTAGACGTTGTGGTTTACACAACTCTGAAATTTTTGATACAAGTTTTGCTATGTATGAGCTATGTAAACCATATAGTAATTATTAAATTGCAAAGCAGATGTTACATTAAAACTAATTTTAATGCAAAACTACAAAATTTAGTATAACTCTAACATCATTATTTACTTTTTATAGACATGGTAGAAGCTTGAAAGCAACTTGCTACTGTAGAAGTTTGAAAACCACTTGCTAATGCTGAGAGCATTAAGTTTATCTTTAAAGCAAGCTTTGCATTGTTTTATAATGGAAACTTCCGTAGGACCTATATGTGTAGCAATTTTTTTTTTTTCTTTATTTTAAGATCAAAATTATTTACAATTTTAATAGAAAATTTTAAAATTAATTCTAATCGCAATAGCTTGCAAAGACAAGTAATGTCTGTGGGCAAGATTCGTGTATTTGTTAATTTGTTTAATTAGTATTAAGAATTACATTGATTTGGTATTTATTATTTTAATATTTAACATAACATTCAATTTATATTTACAAAAATTCATAAAGAGCTGTTTGCATTTTATCTAGTTTTTTAAGAGATATTCAGTTAAGCACTTTTTAAAAGTTGAAATTTTGTAGATTGCCTTTAAAGATTCCGGTAAATCATTAAAGAGGTTAAGTCCTTTATACAAGATGTTTGCTTGACCACCACAAGTGCGAAAAAAGTCCACATAATAATGATTACTTTGTCTTGTAGGATATGAATGGATCTCACTTACTTCCCTTAGAACAATATTATTTCTAATAAGATTGTGTTTTACTTTGAATACAAAGATAACACACTCGTATTTGATGAGTTGCTCGATCGATAGTATGTTTGTGTATAACTTTTTGGTTGGATAATCAAAAGGTCATTGATTAATTATTCGAATAGCTTTAGACATCAACCGTTTAACACCAATAATTCGGTTACTACGAGCTGTACCCCAAATAGGTAGAAGGTACCTCACTACGTTCATTATATAAGCATTGAAGATCATGTAATTTACTTTAATGGGTAGCACATTTGAAGACTTTTTCAAGATATAGCAAATATTTTTAATTTTACTTTTAACATATTTTATATGGTATTCCCAATTCAGTTTGTCATCAATCTGGAGACCCAAGTATTTGACTACGTTTGTACGTTTGATAGCGTTATTATTAAGCTGGATCACGAAATTATTTAGATTTGCATTACATATTCAGCTTATTTTTAACTGTCTAGATTTTTGCATTATTAGGTTTGTTAATTTTTACTTCACCACAATCAGCTACTAGATACGAGATACACGGATAAAAATGAAGCTATGATTGTAGGTAATAAGTTTTGTATAAAATAATTATAAATGTTTATTCCCGATAAGCACTTTTTATAATTGCAATATCCATAACTTTAAGGCATACATTTTTATGAATATTTAGTTGTGGAATATAAAACGCTGGCATAAAATATTGACAGAAACGAAACTGTGATTACTAGTCACAAACTGATGAATAACAAAGTGATAATTTTCATGTTTAATAATCATTTTATATATCAAAATGTGCATGAAATAGATATTACAATATATAGTATACAATATATCCTCACCAAATAATAGCTTTATTTTTTATATGATTTGTAGGCATGGGGTATTCTTTATTAGTACGAAATTTTACTTTTAGTTTTTCGACAGTAAATATAATTAAAAAACAATAGATAAAAAAAACATTTTTTATAATTCCCTAGACATTTTTGTGTAAGATGAGTTGTATATATACAAACTTTGTGATATTTAAATATGATAGATAAATATGAAAATATTTAATATGAACATAAGGTTTAGTATATGATTATAAGATAACTTATGACAAATCATGACCATGAGGTTTTTGGTATCTCGACACTTCATCAAATTTCAATTGCTAGGAATATAAATGCCTAGTTCTATATTTATTTTTATTACTAAGCGCCATAAATTTATGAATTAGAGGCATATTATATTATTAAAAATAGTTATATTTTGTTCTCTAATAAGTATATTTGTATATTTTAGTATGTTACCCATGCTATTGAGCACTTTAACCGTTTAAGAACACGGGAATTAAAATAGAAAAAATATTACAAAGGACCAAGAAGGATGCAATTATCGACAGATAAAATTTTGCTTTGCAGATTTATACTTCTTTTGTAATTCACAACTGAAAATAAATTATATATGGGGAGATTTAGTGAGTGATTAAGCTTAAGTAACTATTGAAATACACATGAAGTTTGCAATTCGAAATAATTTTTATTTTATCTTAGAAAAACTCTTTTAGAAACATTTTGTGTTCTTCGTGTCGAGATTGAACTCACACTCATCAGAGACACCTAGCTCAAATCCTGGTGTCTTACACATTCAGCCACCGCGGGGATGATGAAATATTTTTAACTTTTATGTTCACTTCATGTTGTAATCACTCACAAAATCGCCAAAAATATATATTCCCTAATGTTGTCGATATATCTAACAATATGGCAATAAATTGATCGTGTGTCAGATATAGTTTTCGCATTGATTGGAAACAATCAATAATGACTCTACACTCGTGACTTAGGATGTTGACTAAATAGAAATATTCTCATTTTATGAATTCACACATAGTGTGCCTAGAAATTTAATACAAAAATCTCCCATAATAGACCAGTGCAGATACCTTAAAAACAGTCAAAAAATGAAAAAAATTAGTAACAGCATGAAAACTTTTGGATAAGGAAGAAAATATGCACAATGAAAACATTTGGAAAACTTTTGGAAAAAAAAATGAACATTACCATGGAAAAAATTTGTATTTTTTAAGGATTTCAACGGAAATTTTAACTTAATTTTGAATTTAATTTTGAATATTTTTAAACAATCATTGAAAAATACCTCTTTAAAATCAAGTTTATTCAGTTTTTCGCATTTCCTAAAAAATGTTTCCGTGTTTATGTTTTGCTAATATTTATTTTTTTTACACCATCTAAAAATAGACGTTTCAAAAAAAATAAAGATTACCGATTTATTTTAAAAAACTGTTTCCAGCACAGGAGAATTTTCGTGTGAAAATGAGGTCACTTTTTTGCTTTAAAATCAAAATCAAACGTAAAAATAAATATTTTGATTCCAAAAATTTACAGCGTATTAGGGACATACTTAGGTACGTTTTCACCAAATTATGTGAAAAAAAATTTTTTTGTGGGAGATAAAAATTAAAAACGAAAAGACCTTTTTTTATCGGTTTTTTCTATTTTCACGGCAAATTTTAGGTTATGTGAAAAATGGCTTTGGTAAAAGTTATAGACCTTTTTATTACCTACAACTATTACTTTTATTTTTTTTCGATAGAATGTCTAGTTTCGCAGAAAATCGTGAAAAACCATTTTCTTCCCCTTACCGCATTTCACCCTCGTAATTCGGATCTCCTTTAATTTATGTTTCCCATCATTTGCGCAATATTATCTTCTTTAACCAATAGTTTTCATGCTGTTACTAATTTTCTCCTCACAAAAAGCTATTTTGACTGGTCTATAAATTATATGTTATTTTTACCAACTAAAGGAAAAAGTGACTGGGGGATTTTCTTTCATTACCTGAATATGTGAAATTTGTTACAAAACATCGTACTAAAGATATTTCACACTAAATAACCTTTCATTTAAAAACGTCAAACAAATTTACAAACGGTGATCATCATAAAACTACTTCAATTAAGCACAAAAAGTAGGTAAGCAATAAATGTTCAAATCAAAATAACTTTACATGAGTCACGAAGTACTTCATAAATCACAAAAAATAACCTTAAAATTATTGTACTGCTTTCTCTTCAACCGTTTTCTTTATAAGTTCATTTGCATTACTTCATGTATATCAGAAAATAAATCGAAATTTCACCACCAGAAAACCCTAACAGGGGAAAACGAACAAAACAAATTTTTATTGCATTTGAAGTTTAGCCACTTAAATTTAATGTTATCAAATAAAAATTTAAGGTGTCTCTCATCAGTATCGTGGGTGGTAAACTCAAAATGAACCACAGTTTATTTTCCGTGGTTCGTGGTACACAGATATAATTTAGATAATTTATAAGTTAAATTTCTTTTATGTGCTGGTTTCAGAAAAAAATCAATGCTCTGTGTTTTCGTAAATGTGACATTTGCAGATATATAATATTTTTGTTTATGTGATTATGGAAATAGGAAATCATGTAAAATTTGGTACTGCGTATTTTTTCGTTATATCAAAAATACAGTATTGTGTTATTACACACTTCAATTTTAATTAGAGGTAATTTACTGGCTTGAAAATTATTTTTGCAGTAGATTACCATCGTTCACCAAAGCAAGGCCAAAAATATTCATACCTAAGCATTTACCAACATAAACATCTTTATAAACATATAAATTTTATTACAATATGTTGGATGTGGAGCATAATTGGATTTGTTGGAGTTTTGCGTATAGTAAACGCTACCATAAAGAGAAAATTTTTTTGCTAAAAAGTAAACATCGGCAACTCGCCGAAACTGATTTGGACATTCGACATATCAAAATGTTCAGTTTTTTGTGCTGATTTCAGAAATACCAAGATTAGTTACCAACGCCGAGAATGGCATGAGTCATAATCAGTTTAAGAGATGAATAAACATACATAGAGTGTATGAGTTTAAAAGCATTTAAGCATTAATTCTCTATTATTTGATAAACTTTTTGAAATTGTACGAGTCAGTCACTATCCATGTTACAATCTATGTTACATAAATGGTAATTAGTGAAGAAGTCTTCGAAACACAAAAACTTAATGCTTAAATGCTTAAATGCTTTTAAACTCATATACTCCATGTATGTTTATTCATCTCTTAAACTGATTATGACTCATGCCATTCTCGGCGTTGGCAACTAATCTTGGCATTTCTGAAATCAACACAAAAAACTGAATATTTTGATATATCGAATGTCCAAATCGGTTTCGGCGAATTGCCGATGTTTACTTTTAAGTTATTAGAATCGACGCAACCCAAGTAGGTTTTGCCAGACATTGACATACGGCCAAGCACTGGTCCATTAATGGTTGACAGTACTTGGCTATTGTTATTGGGCCAATACTAGAACCATTCATCGGCCGATCTATGGTTTACAGAAAATAGCCAGTATATTGTTACCTTTGAATGGCCAAGCACTGGCTCATGAATGGTAAATATTACTTGGCTATTGTTATTGGTACTGTAGCCATAAATTTGCCGATCTATGTCATTTTTTTTAAATTTCACTAGAGTATTATCCCTTTTAGAAATACAAAGTTGGAAAAATTTCAAATATAGTTTAGTTATCGCCTTGTCGGTTGAAAGACTATGATAATATAGAAAAGGTTGGTATATGTTTTAAAAGATTTTCATTTCTATTCTATTTTATTTTAACTATTTAGTAAATAATTTATTTAAATTAATGTATAAAAAATATTATTTTATATTTTTTTTAATGGCGGAGTACTGGCAGTCATGTTTGCCATTACTCAGCTATTCTTGCAACTGAACCAGTTGTATGGGAAGTTTTGAATTTTTTCCGTCATTTTTATTTTATTTTAAATTAGTTTGTATTTATTTTATTTAAATTTACATATGATAATAATACATATTTTTTTTAACGGCCCAGTCATGGTTGCCAGTAGTTGGTCATTACTACAATGCTGGTCATCATTATTGGTCCATTACTAGGCCAACTGTTCAAACTGTATGGGCCATTGCTATTGTTTTTTCTCTGGCACATGAATGGCAACCATTTATTGTCCGAAGTTATCATCCAGTAAAATTATGTTAATGGCCCAGTCGTGGTTGCCAGTACTTGCCCATTGCTGCATTACCGGCTGCCAGTGATGGATCATTACTGGACCAGTTGTACAACCTTGTATTGGAACTCGTTATATGTAAAACATTTGTTCGGTTGGATATGCGTATTCAAGAGAGCAAGCATATTTTATTTGGGTTCACGGTGTTTTATCCACTTTAATAACGCTAACTTAAATTGATTCGAAACCATTGGCACATTTGTTTATAGAATTATGGAAATTCATCGAACTCGGCATGCCCATTCATTCAACATAAATAGATAACATTTAATAGTTACGCAACCATTTGTGCATTTGAAAAATTAGCGTATTTAAATTGGTTTTTGCGTTTAAAATATTAGAAGCTTTAAGCTATTGCAACTAATAGTCCTAGCAATATTTTTTTAATAAAATGTGCTGTGTAATAGGAATAAAACAACAAGAGATACACAGATTTTAAGACTTATAGGATACATTTAACATACGTTCTTAGATATTGATGGACCTAAATTTTGTGTGTTTATTTTTTACGGTTCTTCACAGTCGAAAAAGTTACTGCAATTTTCAATACAAGCTTTGCACATAACCCATGTAAAGCAAGTTATTATTAAATTGCAAAACAAATCTTACATTAAAACTTATTCTAACGCAAAACTACAAATTTTAGTACAACTCTAACAATATAATTTATTTTTTATAAAAATGGTAGGAGTTTTACAACAACTTGCTACGCTAGAAGTTTGAAAACAACTTGCTAATGCAAAGAGCATTACATTTATCTTCAAAGCAAACTTTGCATTGTTTTATAGTGATGACTTCCGTAGGACCTATATGTGTAGCAAATTGCATTACATATTCAGCTTATTTTCAACTGTGTTTGAAAGCATGGATATAATTATAAATCCTTTCATATAATAAAATATGACATAGGCCAATATTACATGATAGGATGGAGGAAATAAAAATAAAATAAGAGATAAATGGCAAATTTATTAAACGTTTGCAAGAACAAACCTAAAATAGTGTTACCAATAACCAAGATTGTACCATATTCCTTGATTATGTGGAGTACTGAATCCCTCAATGTTAAATCCTACATATAGACTAGAGTTATATATGATTTCTTCGGGCAAGCAATAGTGTGACGTTATTAAGGATTACGCCATAAATAATATTTGGAAAACGCCATAGTTGTTGAACAAATAGAGTTCATCCGTCAGCATCCCTAATATATAACTTGGGCTGTTGCCATTGGTATGCGATATCTCATGTTAACTTGGACAAAAAATTTATAAATCAATAAAAACTGATCCCTCAGATTGTGAAATTTATTTTAGTTTTCCATATTCTCTTCAACTTCTTCTCTTCCAAAAGTAGTCTTGGATGTATCGAAAAAACCTAAGGATATGTACAACGATTCCGAATGTACAATGATTCCAATTCCAACGATTCCGTACAATGATTCCGAATAATGGAAGTATTGTAAAGTAAATGTGGCAACTTTTGCCGTCTAGTTATTTATTATACATATTTTTACGTTTTTCAGATACTAAATATGATTCGAATCAAAAAATTTCTTCATGCTAAAACTACTCTTAAATCTTCAAAATCGACCTCTTAATAATGTAAAAACTAGCGCAACCTGTTAGATTTGAAACATGATAATTTCTCAATCACAAAAAGCAAATTTATATTGATCATTGAAATCATGCAAAGATAACTCTCGTAAAGGCCTAGGGTTTTCATTAAGTTGTGACCTCCAGTCGCCTGCAAACAAAGTAATTTATAACGTGACGTTGAGCAACATATAATTATACATATTATATTAAATTTTAAAATGTACCCAGACAATATAAAATTAAAACGAAAGTTTTGATAAACACAAATTTAAAGTGCACTCAACATTAACAATTTACACCTATATTTTTCATAAAAATTTATTTCACGCTTC
Organism: Diogma glabrata; assembly: GCA_963693315.1. Lineage (NCBI taxonomy): Eukaryota > Metazoa > Arthropoda > Insecta > Diptera > Cylindrotomidae > Diogma > Diogma glabrata. The sequence goes on from CAVNZG010000828.1 coordinate 321,853, forward strand.
TATTCTAATTTTACAAAAACCGATTGCGTGACTAAAGAATAACATTAAATATTCAACAGATCTCAATTACTAATAATTACTATAATTACTATATGACAAATCGTAATCTTGTAAATCATAATAATTCCGCTTAATTTTTCACACTTAATTTTCCATTCAACTACGAAGAAAGGTGTAAGAATTTATGAGTATTTAACCCCTCAAAGTTAGGTAGAATTTACATAACCTTTCTAAAATTCTAACTCAATTAAATAAAACATTAAAACACAACAATAGTTAATTTTCGAAAATTTATACAATTGTATAATTTTCTGTATTTGTATTTATTACATAAATGTTATACTTGATAAGTGACACAGAGACCATGTTCATATTCAGGAAGAGACAATCTTGACTTTTGAACGTTCTTCGGAAAATTGAAAACATAACAATGTTATGATAGGACAAATACTAGATTACTGAATAACAAAATACAGAGTTTAATAATAAAAATACTGTGTATCCGGCTTTCAAAGTTTTGTTTTGTGCTTTATTTCAATATCATAAAACATTTTGACTTTGTGTCAAACTAAACTTTATATTTGTACTTTTTTGTTTTACCTTGTACATGCAACAAGTTATTTCATTTCCTTTGGAAAATATTTAATTTGTATTTCAGAAACGATCTAGCGTTTTGTTCCATTAACTTAAAGCTTTTTGTCAACTAGTTTAATATGTTACAAAATATATTGAAAAGAAATTGTTATTATTTATCTGTTTATTTTACTTTCATAAATTTTTGTGTTGTTTTGGGATATCTGACTTAAACTTGCAAAAGATATGATTATATATGTTGTATTAGTGGCTGAGATGAGCTTTTATACGAATGAATAGAATTTATCAACAAGACTCAACCAGACTCAGTTTAAAATTGTATTTTGAAAATCCTTCTTATTTTTGAACAAATGTGTTGGTGAGACTTGTTTTCACCTTCGCCGCCTTGTCCCAATATAATCTATTACTTTGTATATATGCATTTTGCAGTTTTGAATTTGATTCTATTTCAAAATAAGATGATATATTAATTTTTGCTTATACTTTTGATTCTCAATATTAATATATTTATTATTTACTAAAAAATATGAAAAAGGGTTTGAAACCTCAGACTTCGAGGGTCTTATGGTTTTGGTCTAAGTTAAGGATTTAATATATATTTCTTGCAAGAAGGCTGTTACCATGCAATTAGTTTTGGTTGTATGTATATATATTAAGTCATACAGCCACATAAAGTCCTTTGCAAACAAAACCGTATAAGTTTCTGTATAGAAGCGAAATAGGAAACATGACAAAGCGTTCAGAAAGCGTTGTCAAAAAATTCCTATTTATATATACTATCTCGATTTATTACGAAACAAGTCATTATAATGCAAGATTTTAAATTTATCATTTCTACTTGAAAATTTAAAATATTTTCCAATACATCACATGTTGGCATCTCTTAAATGTGATTTTAATATAAATTAATAACAGTGATGTAACAAGCGACTGTTAGACGTCAGGATTACCACAAGCAATGATGCCCTACGGATACGTGCTCCTTGAGCTGGTTCCGCCTACCAATGCTGAAATCCACATAAGTTTTAAAAGGGAACTGAATTAAGGGTGCAAATAAAACGGACTCTGATGATATCGATCCAAAAGAATCGAAACTACCACCACCCCCACATCAAATATAATTATTAAATTTCAATGAGAAACAACAAAGAAAAAACTTCAATCACTCCTGATTGTCAGTATGAAATCTTACAGAGAATTAACACAATAAATGTACCATCAAGTAACCTAAGAACATTATTTAATAAATAGAATATGCAGTTTCACAGTATGGAAAGGGTAATAAGAGAAACAAACAAAATCATACAAAATCATATTGTCGCTGCAATTCTTTATTCTACACAGTTGAAAAAGTAGCTGCAATTTTTAAAGCAAGCTTTGCAATATGAGTTATGCAAAGCTTGTTATTATTGAATTACAATTTAAACACATTAAATACAATAACCAAAACTGCTTTATGCAATTTTGGAAAAGTTTTGTTTAATTTGGTTAAAATTAGTCATAACACATTCAATCCACCAAAGATCAAATGAACTACGTCACAACTACAATTATACCATCACACATAATTTATAATCAAACATTATCAAACAATTTTAATTCAAAATCATCTTTGTTGTTATATTTTTTTGTTCTTATTTAATCTTTTTTCAAACGGTTTACTTAGTGAAAAAATAAAAACAAAAGAGAATTTGATAATTTTCCTATGGTATTAAATGGCTTGAGATTTTTTTTGCATTAGGTACATTATAAACCTTATAAGATTGGAACCGCTTGGGTTAGAAAGCTGAAATTTTCTAAAATTTAAGTTTTAAGATTAATTTCAATAATATATACTCAAAAATGATGAAAGCATTGCCTTTTGCGTTTGTTTTTATTTCAACAGCCCAGGGTCTTAACCCTTGACTTGAACTATTTTTTTATTAAATTTTGAAAAGATTTATGGTGTTTTCAAATGTTAGCTCGGCCCTTTTCGCTAGATCATGTGCAACAAAACTTAGTAAATTTTTAAAACAACTGACTTTCCAGGAACTTGGAACGCCAAGGTAGTCGTTTGGATAAAAATGATAGAAATATGTTTAAATATTCAATACAAATTTATAAATTTTATTTAAATATTATGATTCAAACGGAAGTTATACCGCCGTAGATTATGCGACATTTTAGGCTCTTGCCACTTAACCGGTACCCGGATATGGCCACATCACGAACTCGTCCAAGAGATTATTTGTCGAAACATACACAAGAAATTATTTTGGTGTAGGTCGAAAAATGCGACCGTGAGAGTGCCGCAAAATTCCGTTATATCTCATATCGTTATATATATACATATAATATATATATATATATATATATATATATATATATATATATATATATATATATATATATATATATATATATATATATATATATATATATATATATATATATATATATATATATAAAATATATATATATATATATATATATATATATATATATATATATATATATATATATATATATATATATATATATATATATATATATATATATATATATATATATATATATATATATATATATATATATATATATAAATATATATTATAATTTTTCCGAAAGTCCGAGATGAAGCACATTGCAATAGGTAGGTTTTTGTGTGAAATCTACCTAATGAACGGATATGTTTACATTATTGTAGTGTTAATTTTTAATGAATTTTGGAATTTGTTGTACAGTCGGATAAGAAATCATAATTGAAAATCAGAGTATAATTGAGGGAACGGTATACAGATACTATTTGATGAAAAAGGGATATGAAATTCTAAGGATACATACAAGGATACATTCGGAAAAGAAAAAGAAAGTCGACGTTGGCAAGTAGAACACGCATCATCAATCAACGTATTAAGATAAGTTCTTTTATTTTTATAATATTACATAATATTATTATTATATTGATTTTTGTATGACATTTTTTGACTTAACATGATTTATTAAGCTTAAAGAGTGTGAGATTTTCTTGGGCCAGAGGTCACATGGTGGTTTTATGGTATTTTAAATCCCGGAATAAAACGGAATACCATTTTATTACATAATTAATAAAAGCGAATCATTCACAAAATCACTTATAATCTTGTGATCGAATTAGTAGTATGAGATTACGTAATTAAGAGATAGGCCAGTTCAAAAAGTAAATTTGTTTGTTTCATCATCTTTATCATGTATGTTTCAACAACATGGATTTTCAAGAATGGTCTAAGTAGTTTAAAATAATCTCAATAAATCTGAACCGCATATTGGTAGAGGTGAGTAATTAAAATTCAACCATTATATCACAAAAATAATAACTTAACATCAAACAAAACAAATCCAAATTAAAGTCAACATACATACATATCTTGAATACAACAAAAACTCATTTAAAATAATTTAATTATACTTACATCCTTCAACTAATCAATAAATCAATTCGCTAACCATAAAACTTTGACAAGAGAGCTTTAGCTACAGTAATTTTCTTAAAAATTCAATTATCCTTTTTTTCTGCTCACTCCTTTTTGTCTTTGTGTATTTTTCTTTTTTCTTTTCTGACTTGCTTAAATTTCAAATCAAAAGGTATAAATAAAACATTCGACTTTTAAGCAAATAATTGTTATTGTATTTTTATTGGATAGTGAAAGGAGGGAGGAAATAAACGTTTAAATGAATTATTAAAGATTATCTATGATAATGACAGTTCATTTATTATTTTGATAATGGTGATTTTAATTATTATTATATTGTATCATTATAGGATTAACAGGATTTATACAAAACTGAAAGATAAACTAATATAATATAATTAATTAATTAATTGAAAGAAAAAGATTTGGTTACTTTACAATTCAAATTTATTTTTCTTTGTGTTTTAACATGTGATAGGAAACGAGTGTTGCAAGTTTGGAAGGAGATTTTCCACGTACTTGTATAAATAACTTAACTGTATAAATAACTTAAGCAATTGACGCGTTCTTTACAGCAGCTTAAATTTTTAAACAAAATTTATAATTTTTGTCAGCATAAATTTTGGTGTTTTTTTTTTGTTTTTAGTTGCTTATCCAGGCGATAATACTTGATGGAGTTGTCCAGACGATGTAACTGGATAAAGTTGTCCAGGCGATACTTGACCGAGTTGTCCAGGTGATGATATTTGAAGGAGCGATTTTTTAAATATTATTCATATATAACGTTATATATCCCAAAGAGTGACAAATATAATACACCAGTTCCAGAGATTTCTTGTTTCTGGTAGTATAAAATCAATATAAATGAACTCATTCGTGTTGTTAGATTTGTTGAAGCTCGTTCCCTATTTTTGTTTATATGTATATCAAAATATAAATATTGAAAAATTTTATCACGAAATAAAATAAACTTATTTGAAATTATCAGTCAAAATAAGCTTAAAGTTCTACAAATAATTTTGAAAGTTGAGGTTAAAAATAGTTTTTAATCATTTATCAATCGAATTTATATGAAATAACTTTAACAACTGACTGAATTATTAAAACTAGGAATCGCCCAGTGGCCGAAATTCGGCCAATGTAAATGGAAATTGTAAATAGACCTCCCAACAAAATAGCTACAACATAGTTTGATAATTTGGTATAATAGATTTTGAATTATGAAGCAAATAACTTGGAAAAAACATAATAACTGAACAAAAAACTCAAAAAATACTCTTATCACATTTTTTCTCAAGAAATCATCAAAATTCAAAAAAAAAATTTTTCGGCACATCTACTACTCCTTTCCAACGATATACATATTGCCATACTTTTGTTGGGGCAAATATTTTGAAATTGTACCACAAAAATAGTGCTTACGTATTTATATATAGATTAAAATAAAATTAAATAAAAGTTTTGAATAATGAAATACGCGAACGAAAAATAAATATTACTTTATAGATTTATTACCAATGTTAGATTTTCTGATGTTTATTGATCAATGATCACATACGCAAATTATTAATTTTTAATACATATATTATTATTATTCAATGTTTAGAAGTTTTATTTAATTCGAAAATTCCTACTTGAAAGTTTATATAATGAAATTACCAAAATAAAAAGCCGTGGTAATGGAATAATTAATAATGGATAATGACATTACATATTTTATATACTCACTATGCATTGCCTGAATTTGGAAACTTTTTTCTTTTTCACCAGGAGTGGAAGTCCAGAGATAGTACTCCTCATTTTTTGATCATCATCTTTTGCTTTTTCTTAGTTTTGAATATTCATATTCAATGAAGAAAAACAATAAAGCAAATCCATGAATATTTTTTTCTTGTCCTTTTTGAATATCTTTGTTAATAATCATTTTTAATCATATTTTCGTTTGAGAAAAGATGTTCAAAAAGTTGTTCCTAATTGAAAAAGATTGAGCATTATCACTCATTTTTTTTTGATTTTGAATTGAGGATCTTACATCTTTTTTTCAAATTAATGCTCTTCGGATCTTTTTTCATACATTTTGTTGAAGAAAAAGAATGAGTTTCATCAAATTGAATTTTTTCTTATTCAGATATTGATGATTGTTTGGTATAATAGAAAATATTTTATAGAATAAAAATTGGAAAAAATTACAAGCTCCCACCAAGCGGTCACTAATATCCAATGCCTCTAAAGTATTTGATCCACTTGGTTTAGTTGCTCCATCAATTATTTTAGCGAAAATATTGTATCAAAAACTGTGGTTAAGAAAATTAGACAGGGATGATGAATGATATTGCAATTTTGTGGAATCAATTAAAAGGTGATCTTCCTCAATTAGAAAATCTAAAAATAAGGCGATTAATAGATCAAAGCGAACTACAATGGCATGGATTTTGTGATGCTAGCGAAAGAGCCTATGCAGCAGCAGTTTATGGCCGATTCAAAAATAAAAAGGGTTCTACTCAGATAGAACTTATAACAGCAAAAATCAAGGTTGCCCCAATAAAACAAATATCATTACCTCGACTGGAATTGTGAGGAGCCCATCGTCTTGCAAAACTAATGACAGAAGTACAAAATACATTTGATGAAGAGATATCAATGTATGCCTGGACAGACTCTACTATAGTGTTGGCTTGGTTATTCGAACATCCTACGAAATGGAAAACATTTGTAGCCAATAGAGTCTCTGAAGTACAACAATTACTACCACGAAACCATTGGCAGCATGTAAAATCAGAGGATAATCCGGCTGACTATGCATCAAGAGGTGTTTTACCATCCAAACGGTTAAAAACTTAATCAGTGGTGGCATGGCCCAGCATGGCTTAGCGAACCAGAGTCTATATGGCCCACAATTCGTAAGGAAGTATATTATGAAGACACTTTATGCGAGATAAAAGAGAAAACATGTTCTATCTCATTTTTTCATGTAAAAGGATTAAAACATGCCGAAGGAGAAGTGTATGAAAATTTATTGAATAAAATATCGTCGTTTAGCAAAATCATCCGTATTTTATGTTTTGTAAATAAATTTATTAAAAATGTGACAAAACAGGGCAATAACATAACACAAAATTTAGAATAATATCCGCGAGAGAAATAAATGAAGCAACAGAAAAACTGATTAAATGGGTGCAACAAACAGTTTATTCAAATGAGAGAAGAACACTTATGCAAAACAAAGAATTATCTAAGCATGATAAATTATCAACTCTTGCTCCATTTATAGATGAGAAGGAATTAATACGTGTTGGCGGCAGATTGCATCATTCAAATTACCCGTATGAAGCAAAACACCCAATCATTCTACCAAAATCCCATATCCTAAGTAATCTCTTTTTACCATAAAAAATACCTACATCCTGGCCCATCCCATACATTACATCTAATACGCCAGAATTATTGGATTGTACACGGAAAAGGTACTGTAAGAGAAGAAGTCAAAAAATGTATCCAATGTTTTAAAAACCGAGCTACAACTTCAAAACAAATAATGGGCAATTTACCGGCCGTGCGAGTAACACCTGCTAGACCATTCTCAAACTGCGGTGTAGATTACGCTGGACCAATTCAGTTAGCTAGTAAAAGAGGACGTGGAGCTAAATTTGTTAAAGGCTATATTGCCGTGTTTGTCTGCATGGTCACCAAAGCGTTACATATAGAAGCCGTCGCAGATCTAACTACTGATGCCTTTATAGCAGCTCTTAAAAGATTTTCTGCGAAAAGAAATGTACCATCAGACATCTATTCTGATAATGGTACCACTTTTGTCGGTGCCAACAAACAACTCAAAGAGGTATACAGATTCTATAGATTAAAAATTAATGATTGCATAATTTCAGAATATTGTGCTCAAAATCAAATTCATTGGCATCATATTCCTCCTTCTGCCTCTCACTTTGGTGGACTTTGGGAATCTGCTATAAAGTCAGTGAAGACTCGTCTTAATAGAGTCACTGGGAATACGCATTTAACGTTTGAAGAGATGACCACGCTTTTGTGTCAGATAGAAGGCGTATTGAATTCAAGACCATTATGTCCAACATCAGATGACGATTCTTTTGAGGCATTGACACCTGCTCATTTTTTAACAGGCTCATCATTAAATTCTGTACCTGAACATGACATAAGCGATGTGTCAAAATCTAAATTATCGCAGTTGCAACAGGTTCAGCAACTCGCTTCGACATTCTGGAAGCGATTTCATAAGGATTATATTAATAACCTGCAACAAAGAAATAAATGGAAGTCATCAGAAGCAAATTTAAATATTAATAACATGGTTTTAAATAAAGATGATAATTTACCAACTTGCAAATGGGCCATGGGGAGAATAATTCAGATTCATCCTTATGATATGGGCAACGTTCGTGTAGTCACAATTAAAACAGCTAATAATATTATAAAACGACCGATAACCAAGATTTGCTTATTGCTATCAGATGGTTGACAAACGATCGCGTTCGTCAACGGCCCGGATTATGTTCAAACCAGAGATTTGAAAGAAAAATAATGAAATAGGAACCTAAACTTTTTATTATAATTAATTATTTTAAATACTATTTATCCAAAATGTATATTCATCCATTTATAAGTATATTCATATCAGCTTATCTAGCTTTCTTGTAACGTATGAACTTGTTTTATCATTTAAAAAACAATAACAATTTAAAAATGTTTTGCTGAATAATGATAAATGTCACCAAAAGAATGAGTGCGTTCATTATTCTTTCTCCTTATATTCGCCTTATATTCGCCTATCCATCTGGATACGAATATTGTAAATTCTTAATGCGCCAAAAATAATAATATGCGCCAAATTATTATATGTCATATTAATAAATTAAAAATCACTTTTGTTTTGGCGATCAACCTAAGAGGAAATCAAAATTTAAGCGAGCTTTCAATTACATCAGGTGAATATTACATCTTGGATAAATTTTATTAGTTTATCTCCTTTTAATCATTTATTGTGTTAAAAGAAAATTATAAAAACAATTGAATTAATTTTATTTGTATAATTATTTTAAAATAACTTTAAAGGAAATCAATTTTAGTGCCATTTTCGTGCGAACTTTATGTGAATGAAATATCTACAAACATTGCTAATTTTGCTAAATCGATACTAAATTTTTTTTTCCTAGTTATAATTTCAAATAAACGTGAAACTATACTAACAAAAACTGTTTTTTTCAAATATTATATACACTTTTTTTTAATATTATTACTATGTCTTAACCCTGGCAAAAATTCTTGTAGGAAAATTATATAGTAATTTACATGGTCATGATCATTTCTTGTAGAGAATTGGGACAAGAAGTTTACAAGGTCATACAAGATCATACAAGATTCACATAGGATCTTTTAAAGTTCATGTTTAAGAATGTTAGTTCATGTAAGATCCTAACGAAAATTCCTACAACAATTTTTGCCAGGGAAGTAATAACCCCCTATGTTCGCTTAATATGAATCTTCCTATCCAATCATATTATACAAAGAATTTGTTTTGGTTTTGATTGAGGAAAAAATTTATCATAAAACAAAAAGCCAAGAAAGTCAAATATGTAAGTAGCTTTAACCCAGATTTATTATTCGCTTTTTTACAACCAGTTCCAAAATATATATTGTCGCATCACTAGGGAATTATTCCAACAATTGCGAATTGTTCTTTTTGGTTTAAGATAGATAAAATCTTGTACCAATTCATATATTTATGGGTGATATCTTGTTCACACTTTTTATTTGTTTTTTTAACGTCTTTGAAGAGGAAAATAAATAAATAATTCTATTGTTCCTGTTGTTAGATGAATAATGTGAGAGGAATTGTGAAGACAATAAACAAACAAAAAAAAAAAAGTTTTGATAAAATTGTTATAATAGAAAAAATTTTACATAAGGGTATTGTTATGTCGTGGCTGTAAATTACATAATATATATTTGTTTTGTTCGTGGGTGATGTTGTTTTGTTATTTGGTATCAATTCACACCTAGTTATGTTACGTAATACAAACACAAATAGTGGTGGAACTATCGAATCTGGATTGAGCTTTACAAAATTTGCATGGGCTTAGTTAACTTCACATTTTTATTGTGCTTATAGTCCCCCAGCCCATGCCGATTTCATGTGAAGATTATCACATATTTTATAATTCGTGAGGCGCGTGTTCTTGACGAGCCCGAAAACTTTTGTTCTGATTTTTCTCAAATCTGCCGCTTTTTCGTTCGGAAAGCTCCGAAAATTTTCCACATTTTCCGATTCCGAAAGAACAAAAGTTTTCGCACTCGTCAAGGACAGATGCCTCAGGAAGTATAAAATATGTGATCATCATCACATGAAATCGGAATGGGACCAGGGACTATTAGCGGATTGCTCTTAAATTTATTTATTTATACCGGATTTTAAAATGGAGCAAATATTTATGTATGACGTTTTTGTAATACTGCCCGAGCAGAAATTAGTTAGGGAAAACCCGAATACAGTCAGGGCGTGATGGGCCTGGTCAGTCCTACAAGGGTAATCTGATGTGAGCCTGTTCCGGGCCTGATTTAGAATACCCTTTTAGGGTTAACCTTATTTGAATATATCCGGTCCTGATACGGTTTTTCGTATTGGACCCCTAGCTGAAAGTTCAATTGGTTAAAATTCACTAGAGTATCATCCATTTTAGAAATATATAGTAAAAATCGATTAATGTATGTTTTAGTTATCGCTTCTCGGCTGAAAGACTATAATAATAGTGATTAAGGTGGTATGTATGATTTAATTTTTTCCGTTGTGATTTTAGGTAGATTTCATATAAAAATCTACCTATTGCAATGGGCTTCATCTCGGAATTTCGGAAAAATTTTTGTGCCAAACGACTATATATGAAAAGCGGAGACGAAAAAACAAAAAAAAAAAAATTTATATATATATATATATATATATATATATATATATATATATATATATATATATATATATATATATATATATATATATATATATATATATATATATATATATATAAACGATATGAGATATAACGAAAACGACCGGCACTCTCACGGTCGCATTTGTTGAGGTAGATCAAAAAAATTTTCTGTACTTGTGTGTTCTGTTAATATCTTGGACAAGTTCGTAAATCAGCAAAATCCGACACGTGGTTAAGAAACTAGGGGCTTTTTTCTGAAAAAAATTGATTTTTTAAAACCGTTATAACGGCCGTTTGGATACTAATATTTCAAAAAATTTAACAAATTTAAAATCTTTGGAATCTTTTTTATCAATTTGTTTTAAAAATAGACCTCTGCAGTTAGAGGTTTCTGAGTGAGCGGCTCCAACAAAAAAATTTGCAAAAAAAATTTTTTTTTTGAAACAACCGGCACTCTCACGGTCGCATTTGTAAGGCCAGATCAAAAAACCCTTTCTTAAAACGTGCGTTTTATTAATATCTTGGACAAGTTCGTAAATCAGCTCCATCCAACACATGGTTAAGAAACTAGAGGCTTTATACTAGAAAAAAACTCTGTTTTTTAGATCCGTTATAACGGCCGTTTGGATTCTAATATTTTTAAAAACTTCATAAATTTAGAATCTTTGACTTTTTTTTAAAAAAAGACCTCTGCAGTTGGAGGTTTCAGAGTGAGCGGCTCCAACAAAAAAGCTTGTAAAACACAAAATGCGTTTAAATCACCCGGTGCTCTCACGGTTGCATTTGTGGAGCCAGATCAAAAAGCCTTTCTTAAAAATGTGTGTTTTATTAACATATTGGACAAGTTCGTAAATCAGAAAAATCTGACACATGGTTAAGGAACTATAGGCTTTATACTAGAAAAAAAAGTGATTTTTTCAATCCGTTATAACGGCCGTTTGGATACTAATATTTTTAAAATCTTCATAAATTTAAAATCTGTGGACACATTTTAATCCGTTTCTTATAAATATAAACAGTCAATCAGCAAAATCCGACACGTGGTTAAGAAACTAGGGGCTTTTTTCTGAAAAAAATTGATTTTTTAAAACCGTTATAACGGCCGTTTGGATACTAATATTTCAAAAAATTTAACAAATTTAAAATCTTTGGAATCTTTTTTATCAATTTGTTTTAAAAATAGGCCTCTGCAGTTAGAGGTTCCTGAGTGAGCGGCTCCAACAAAAAATTTTGCAAAAAAATTTTTTTTTTAAAACAACCGGCACTCTCACGGTCGCATTTATAAGGCCAGATCAAAAAACCTTTTTTAAAAATGTGCGTTTTATTGATATCTTGGACAAGTTCGTAAATCAGCCCAGTCCAACACATGGTTAAGAAACTAGAGATTTTATACTAGAAAAAAACTCTGTTTTTTAGATCCGTTATAACGGCCGTTTGGATTCTAATATTTTTAAAAACTTCATAAATTTAGAATCTTTGAAACCTTTTTAATCACTTTTTTTCAAAAAAAAGACCTCTGCAGTTGGAGGTTTCAGAGTGAGCGGCTCCAACAAAAAAGCTTGTAAAACACAAAATGCGTTTAAATCAACCAACGCTCTCACGGTTGCATTTGTGGAGCCAGATCAAAAAGCCTTTCTTAAACATGTGTGTTTTATTAACATATTGGACAAGTTCGTAAATCAGAAAAATCTGACACATGGTTAAGGAACTATAGGCTTTATACTAGAAAAAAAAGTGATTTTTTCAATCCGTTATAACGGCCGTTTGGATAATAATATTTTTAAAATCTTCATAAATTTAAAATCTGTGGACACATTTTAATCCGTTTCTTATAAATATAAACCTCTGCAGTTAGAGGTTTTTGACTTGTTGGCTTCAACAAAAAAGTTTGCAACAATCCCCAACTACAATTTCCAAAAACCTTATAACAGTCAATGTCAACCTTATGACAGTCAAAAAAATAAAAGATTTGAATAGAAAAAATTAATTTGTTTTTCTTAGAAATAAACTATTTTGATATTTTGCAGCAATTGCACGACATATGATATAGAGTAGGTTTGTGTCATAAATTGTCACACACATGTTCTGTGGTAGATTCGATATTTGTTTGTTGCAAAATTGGATAGATATAATTTTGCTTGTAGGTAGCTAATTTTCTTTTTAAAATTTGTTTGATATCTGTATGAAATTAGTTTGTTTTGTTTAAACTAATCCGATACATCAGATTCTACTGGTACACAAAACCGTCTGATCTCGAAATCTACCTATTTCTAGCGGATATACGTGCCGCTTGGACTTTTTTTTATTTTAATTTGATTATAATTTATATATATAGTACATATATAAATATATAACAGGTTCTGGTCCGGATATCCCAATCAGGGCCTGATCCAATTATCCCAATCAAGGTCCCATCCGGTAATCCCAACCAGGACCTGATAGGGCAAAAGGGTTACACTCATGATCAGGACCCAATCAGGCTACCCTGCCAACGCCTGATCTGGATTAGGGCAAACCTGATCAGAGCCTTACTTGAGCCCTGAGAAATTTCTGCTCGGGTGTGTATTGTGTTCATTCGTTTTATTTACATACTTACACAGTTGGAAAAGTAGCTAGAATTTTTAATGCAAGTTTGGTTTTATGAGTTGTAAAGCAAGTTATTATTCAATCGCAAGGGAAATGTTGCGTTAAAACTAATTTTAATGCATATCTACAAATTTTAACACAACTCTTGCAACATGATTTTTTTGCATAGAACTGCTAGAAGCTTGAATGCAAGTTGCTAAAATAAGATATGTAATGTTTAAAAAACTTAAAACTTAAAAGTATTTTCGATTGTAATTAGATGAAAATTCAAAAATGATATAAAATCTGAATTTTTTTTTAGTTAAGGGTAAGTTAATAAAAATTATTTAATTCTCTTGATAAAAATTAGTGGTAAAATTGTGTGTAAAAAATATAAATTAAATAAATTAAGTTGTATGTTTCCTCTAACTTTTAAAAATATAAAACACAACAGTTGTAGTGATTTTTTCCCAACAACAATTAAGCTTTATTATATGGATTTATATTTAGTATATGAAGTGGAGTGATATAGATTTTATTTTATTTTTATTTTATCTCAATCGATAACTAACGGCAGCAAATAATATTTGTAGTTACTAAAGGTGCGTAATCAAAGTAATCAATCAAAGTTACTCTAAACTTTAATGTAATTTGCATTAAAATGTCGTACAAAAATAATGTTGCCCGCGATATTATTTAATGCAAATAATACGCATTTTTAATACAACAATACATATATTTATATTTAAATGAACACTGTAATATTGTTACGATTTAGAAAAATCTAGACGATTACGGTCACTTCCAGGAAAATAAAATCAACAAAACACAACAAACAAATTAATGAAATGAATATTGTTGTTGTTGTCTCTTCTTAGAAATAGGGTCAACATAAACGATTTTATGAATCAAATCAACATAACGTAAAATAATCGAATATTCTAATATTTTCTCAAGGTTTCTGGAAAGTAATGTCGAATTATCTAGAAGTATTGCAGAAGGTATATAAGAAAATTACCTCTTGTAGTTTTTAATTAGTTTTATTTTAGACCTGCGACAGTAAAGTGAAATTAAATGTAAAATTAGTTTATTTTAAACCTGCGATTGTGAAGTTAAAATTATAAAAGTGATCTTTAAATAAGTGAATAAAGTTATAAGTGTTATTGAATAGAAATAATTTGTGTATTATTTTGAACGTTGAGTTACTGGAAATTTCTACAATAAACCGTTGGAGTTTCTGAAGCTGTTGAAAGAATATTCTAGTTAGGAATATTGTATGCTGTATTGTTTTCCTGTTGTTGTGACACAATTAAAGTGTTGAATACTTAATAAAACCTGGAGTTTGTGCCTACTAATCAGTGATCGAACTCTGAAGCGATTTGGGAATTGCGTTTATCGAATTGTGAGTAAGGCCAATTCGAAGTAAGGTAGGAAAAACGTAACAATATATTTTATTCCAAGTACTGGTTTAAATATTAATGCAGCATTAACAGCATTTAATTCAACTTTAAAGCAAGCTTTGCATTATTTTTTAATGAAAACTTCCGTAGGAATATATGATATGTGTAGCAATTTGTATTACATATTCAAGTGTTTTTTGAATTGTACATTTTGTACAATTGTACATTTTTAATTATACGATGAGATGATACCTTTTATTGCAAATACATAATTGCAAAGAAAAAAATTACCGATCTGCCCGATTAGTTTATCCTGTTTTAACCCA
Source organism: Diogma glabrata (assembly GCA_963693315.1). NCBI lineage: Eukaryota > Metazoa > Arthropoda > Insecta > Diptera > Cylindrotomidae > Diogma > Diogma glabrata. The sequence goes on from CAVNZG010000828.1 coordinate 337,125, forward strand.
ATCAACAAAACCCGTTTAAAAGGTAGATAGAAACAGTTATTTACATATCGAGGACTGAAAGAAGAAGTTTACGCCTGCGATTCGTGAGCTTTTATTTAAACGAAGGAAGTAATGCTCCATTCGGCCTAAATGTATGTACAACGTTTTACGCACAACTACACAACTAATTGTAGAATAAATCATTTTTAAACTCGCAGGACGTTTTGAAAATTCGAAAAAAGCTAATATTTACTATGAACTTCATACAATAATTTCTTTGTTTGTTCTAGTTTTATGATTATTTTAATTATTTTACGCATAAACGAATCGTAAAACACATTTAGCATCCTAGTTATCGTGGCTGAAAGTTGAACTTTACATCCGTAAAATAAAATCCCGTTGCTATATGAAATATTAATATAGTTTTCTACTTTACCGCCCGTAAAAAAATCACCCTTAAAATATTCATAAAATTAGGACAAACAAATAAATTATTGTATGAAGTTTATAGAGAAAATCATGGCATGTTTAGCATAATTTTCAAAATGTCTAGCGAGCTTAAAAAATTCAAAAATTGATTTATACTACAAAAAAGTTGTGCAGTTGTGCTTAAAACGTTGTACATACACTCAGGCTGAAAGGAAGATTACGCCCTTGGTTCAATAAAAGCCCTCGCTTCACGTCGGGCTTCAATATGAACCGCTGGCGTAATCTTCTACTTTCAGCCCTCGATATGTAAAATAGTATATTACATATCTAGAGTTGTAAATAGCATTTTACATGCGAGGGGAAAATTTGCGCACGAGACGCGTAGCGTCGAGTGCAGTATCTTCACGAGCATGGAAAATGCTTTACAACTCGAGATTTGTTATATACTTTTTCTACGACTTTGTTTTAATGCCCAAACGCTTATAATTACTTGGAAAAATGAACTACTAATTATAAATTAAATGCAAATAGTTTACAAATTGTGGTAGGCTTTGCATTATTCTGTGTCAAAATGAATTGAAATATTTAATTTTTAAAAATCAAATTTTCTTTAAATAAAAATTTTTCTTTTTATTAAAAGCGTGCGGTAATATATATATGAAAATCCGTTACCGCACGCTTTTTTACTTACCGCACGCTATTTGAAATAATCAATTTACATGTCATGGATAGTGTGATGTAATTTATAATTTACTGTGATAGGAGTAGAAAAATAACTATTATGATCGGTACAGTAGAAGAATATAGCAATGTTTTATATAGCAACGGGTTTTTATTTTACGTTTTAAGTTCAACTTTCCGCCACAATAACTAGGATGCAAAATGTATTGTACGATTTATTTGTGCGTAATAGTATACATACAACGTTTTACGCACAACTGCACAACTTAATTGTAAAATAAATCAATTTTTGAATTTTTTGAACTCGCAAGACATTTTGAAAATTATTCTAAACATGCCATGATTTTCTCAGTAGTAATTTCCCAAGGGCGGTGATAATTCGAAATAATTTTTTCCAAAAATTTCGAAAGCAATTATATTGATAATAGCACGAGGCCGTATGCCGAGAGCTATTATCAATACCACTTGCTTGAGGACTTTTCCAAAAAATTGTGAGAATTTATCAAAGAACGAGGTTAATTCGTTTAGAAAATGTTTTGCCATTTTTCATTTCTTTATACATTTTGTATGAATTATACTATACGTTGGCCTACTGCAATATCAGTTAATTATTTCAAAAAATGATTTGATAATTTTTAATATCGCAGATAGCCAGACGTATAACTGTTTGTTAATAGTACAAATCAAATGTTATTGGTGAAATCGAATGATGTCATTACATTTAAGAGAATTTCATTGGGTTAAATTAAAATAAAACTAAGGCAAAAAATTGTCTATAAACTTTATACAATAATTTATTTGTTTGTTCTAATTTTATGATTGATTATTTTACGGGCGGCAAAGTAGTAAAACACACTAATGTTTTATATAGCAACGGGATTTTATTTTACGGATGTAAAGTTCAACTTTCAGCCACGATAACTAGGATGTAAAATGTGTTTTACGATTCGTTTGTGCGTAAAAAATTAAATGTAATCGTGAAATTAAACTTTGTTTACAAATTTATTTTACATATTATGTGATTTTGACTAAATTGATGTAGCATATTTAGTACACTTTACAATAATATGGAACGCAGTTTAAAGGTTTTGATACTGTTTTGCGACGTTATAAGCTCCTTCGATGTCTACCGTGTGTGTAAGTATTTGTACCGCATGTGTAACGGCATGTGTAAGTATTATTGTACTTAAACATCATTTGAAATTGTGTTTTTAATGTGTGAAACATTGAAAACTTAACCACAATTTAACAAATTAACGATTTTATTACTGCCAAACAAAATTCAATCTGAAACGAAAAAATTTTGTCTGTGTACGTTCATGTCAATCGATGGATTTAATACAATTAGACTCAGTCAAAGAGAGTGATGGAAAATCCAATTCAACTCTAACAACAAAACAAAAAAACGAACACGAAATTTCGATATAAATATTTGAGTGACATCAACTTTAAAAATTGGTTTGTCAAGGCTCATGCGAACCTTTCAAAAGCAAAATACAAATAAAATATGTACTTTATTTAAAATTGATATTGGAATAAATGGAAATATGGTATAGTGATGCTGATATCGTATTTATTTTACGGGAGCATGAAATTTACAATACGAGTATAGTGAAGAGTATACGAACGGGAACTGATCATTTTGGCGAGTTGAGAACTATAATTTGTTTCATGGATTTTAAAAACAGAAAAATAATTATTTTAATTTGTTCAAATGCAACGCAATACCATATAATAATTGCCATAGTTAACAAACGGCTAAATTTGGGCCAACTCGAGCATAGCGTATATAAGATAAATCTAGTTGGCTCAAGTTTGGACCACGTATTGCCAAACTATATGTTTTGTCAAACTGGAACCAAAGTCCGGAGTCTGGGCCCTTTTAAAAATCCGGGCCCAGGGGGAAACTCCCCTTCCCACCCCCCTCTTGTCGGGCCTGCTCCTGCATATTGGTAGCACTATACCCACTACTCACTAGTAACACAATATAATATTATTCCAATTATTTCATCATTGGAATGGAGAACGACAAAAAATAAAAAATTAAGTCTCTTTAAGCATCTTTAATTAAACACATCACACAAACAATTGAAATTGTGTGATTATTTCTAGAAAATTGATCAAGAAAAAAAAAATTCGTAGGACGTTTGTTAGTTTTCGCTGTTTTACAGAAGTAAGACGAAAAGATATTGAATGCATCCATTCAAGATTAAATAATTGAAAATATAAATGAAATTTAGACTACGGCGATGTAGAGCCAAGTGTGGTTGAAACACTAGTATATCCATCGTTAGGGTCGACGGTTCGAATCCGGTCAAATCTAATATGGATTTACTGGATTGGAATTACAGAGCAGATTTAGATGTTAAGTATTGGTGTTGGTATGGTAGTTTATAAGTTAGTATGTAAGGGTGATATGGGCTTCACCAGCCTAAACCAGTTAGTTAAGCAAAAGGAAAAAAAATTTAAACTATGTTTGAAAAATTTGTTTACTTTCCAGGTTCTAGATTATTTCAACACGACACGAATTTTCTTTCATTAATTTTAATCGAATGAAACAACATGTCTAAATAAATAATTTTTGTATAAATTGAAAAGTTTTAATCATTTCTGTTTTTTTATCTAAATATTTTCTCATTCATGCAAAAGAAAAAATATTCCCTGTCGTATAAAATATTGTCTGTAGATATATAATTTTATGTATTAAATAAGCCACCGCAAAGAATCGATTTGTCCTGGGAAATATTCTTTTCTTTTCGTTTTCCCCATTTTATTTGTCAGAAATAAAAAAAAGTTTTTTTTCGTCAGAGAATGAAGATAAAGAAAAAAAATTATTCTGGTAATGTAAAATATATGAAGAAAATCTAACAACAGAAATAGTGTGAGTCATTCATAATCAAGTTGAATAAGCTCTCTCTTAAAGTTTTGTTATTTCAAAGTTTTATTTCATTAGAAACTTTTTGCAGAAATTTTATTTGTAAAACAAGCTAAAAATCGTCTTTTGTGTAGAATATCTGAGGTTCAGAATTTATTACTAACACTAGGCTGGTTAAGAGAGCGGCGTCTGTATTTGTTTTCAATATTGTTGCATTAACATGAAATGCAATATCAATGGAACTTTAGTTTTTGGTACATATAAACCAAAATTTAATATATCAAAAACTTTCAGTAACTTTCTTCAAAGTTTTCAAGAATTCCAAGACACAATTTTTTAATTGCTTTTTTGGATTTGCCACGGGTAGCTCTTGCTCCGCTTTTAAGACTCTAGACTTTTTTATTAGCATACGAGTTAAAATGAGAAACCACATAGCACTGCCAATAGCAGTGAGATATCTCTAGCCAAGGTGATATCCTAGAGAGGTGCTGGCGGATGAACTTTATTCAGTCAATGGTCAACTCTCAATTGAAAGTATTAAGTTATACCTTGGCGATGATGTATTAGTGCTTGCTCGAAAAAATGATCATATAACTCTAACTGTGGTCTTTAATGTTTGAGGAAGGGAAATCGTCTCTTGACTGAGGAATATTAATTTTTTTCCTACCAACTTAAAAATTGTTTTTTACCAATTATTTAGTTTTTATTTCCTCCATCTTTTCATAAAATATTGGCCTCTGTATTTTATTATATCATAAGATTTATTGTTTAGCTATCAATTCTTTAAAACAAAATAAACTGTTTTGCCTACATCAATTATCTACATCAATCACTACATCACCTAAAAACGCGTATTTTTGTGGAAACTAGGTCTAAAAAGATTTGTTTGTGTTCATTGTAACCTTAGAGTATATATAAATAAAGAGAGAACGTAACTTTAAAATTGTGTGAAGAGAGACTTAACAAACGGTGATCACTCATCACTGATATATCATATTCAATATCTCTTTTCGCCATTTTCATTTGTTATTATTTACAACCACAAACTTTTTATTAAATTATAAATTAAAAACAATTAAATAATTTAAAACAAAAAAAAGCTTAGATGTTTTCTTAATAAATGTGCTAATTTTTATAAAATGATAACAAATAAAATTCAAGTGATTTAATAATAGTGAATATTTTCTAATTGACAAACGGTGCGTTCGATTTGACTGAAACAACTGAAAAAACAACAACAATTGCATTCAATTTTTCGGTTGTATCAGTTGCTTCAGTCAAATCGAACACATTTAATATTTTCTAGCCACGGGATATAATGTAATGCAAAATATCAATTTTTGTTCATTGCTTTTATACATTCGCAGAGAGGGGAACAAACTATTTATTTTTTGTGGTCGGTTTTTCCTTTAAAATTAATTCAGATTTTCCATTTTCAAGTGAACCTGGATCATTTGTCAAAGTTACATCAAGATCCTATGCAGAAAGGTCTTGACTATATGGCACTTTTATACTGATGTATACGAGGAACTGACCTTAATCCCCCATCCGCCAATCAGCTGATCACTTTTTTTTTTCAATTGTTATGGTGTAAACATGCATCATACAAATTTTGAAGCGGCATCAAATTATTTTTGGAATTCGTTTTTTTTACCAGTTTAAAAGTCTTCCACAACCACATCCCCCACTACTTTACCGCCAGATTTATCATCAGCTGGAGTTAATTAATTAAAATAAATAAAAATCAACCGGCATCAAATGACTTTTTCATTTGCAACGCTGCCTCCCGGTCTATTTGCTTAGCCGTCGGGAATTATATTAACGCTGGATATTGTTTATCTGCAAACATTAAAATTAATTATATTAAGTTATTCTGAACTTACAAGTTTTGCAATCCATGACATCTCCAGCTGTTAATGTTTTCAATCCATAGAATTATACCGAAAGAGATAGAGAAAGGTTTTAATAATTTATTGTTTGTAATTTAATCAAATATTTCTGCCTTTGATAATATTATTGTTTTTTGAAATGTCAATTCTTGACATTTAGTTTTCATCTGATGAGTTCACGTTCTCACCAATTGGCAAGATTTACCATATCTTGTGTCGATAAAACAGTTTTTAGTACTAATTTATGCTAATGTTGAACACGTGAGCTCTGCAGTCAATAAAATGAGTAATTTTTAGGCTATATTATCTTAGATTTTAGTCTAATAAGTCTCTTCTTCGTTTATATTTTGACAAGTGATGGTTAACTTTTGAGTATTTAATTTACTAAAAATAATGTTCAGAAAAAATGTAAAAATTAATGTGAATTAAAAAGTTTTTAAAACAAAATAAATAGTTCTATAATTAATTGGTGAAATTGTGCAGTTGTGTTTTTTATGTTCATCTGCCTGCCAGTATGATGCCGAAATTATTGTTGCATGGCCGCCATATTTGAGCATCAGAATATCTGATTGTAAAGCTGATTAGTTTTCACAAGGAGTGAAATTCATGTTATAAGCCCTATTTGGCACAGTGTCTTCAAACATTTTTTACTTCTTATGCAATTCATTTTTTCATTCATTGCCCTTTTTTAGGCGATACAATAATTTGCTAGCACATGCCAACTGAGGCATTGATGAGCTGGCACATAATGATCATCATCATCATTCGTATGCTGTTGCTAGGCGTGATAACAGTGGACACGCTTTACAATTTATAGTATATTATTTTATCAGTCGTCATCATTGTTAGGCGTGCTAACAGTGGACACGCATATTATCCATCAATTTATATTATATCATCAGTCGTCATCAGTGCTATGCGTGCTAGCTGTAGACACGCACATTATCCATCAATTTATATTATATCATCACTCGTTTTGTATTATATTATCAGTCGTTATCATCATCTTCTCTCATTGCTAGGCGTGAAAACAGTGGACACGCACACTATCAAGCAATTTATATTATATCATCAGTCGTCATATATTATATTATCAGTCGTCATATATTATATTATCAGTCGTCATCATCATCTTCTACCATTGCTAGGTGTGATAACAGTGGACACGCATACTATCAATCAATTTATATTATATCATCAGTCGTCATATATTATATTATCAGTCGTCATATATTATATTATCGGTCGTCATCATCATCTTCTACCATTGCTAGGCGTGATAACAATGGACACGCATACTATCAATCAGTTTATATTATATCATCACTCGTCATATATTATATTATCAGTCGTCATCATCATCTTCTACCATTGCTAGGCGCGATAACAGTGGACACGCTTATTATCAATCAATTTATATTATACCATCACTCGTCATATATTATATTATCAGTCGTCATCATCATCTTCTACCATTGCTAGGCGTGATAACAGTGGACACGCATACTATCAAGCAATTTATATTATATCATCAGTCGTCATATATTATATTATCAGTCGTCATATATTATATTATCAGTCGTCATCATCATCTTCTACCATTGCTATAGGCGTGATAACAGTGGACACGCTTTTCAATTTATACTATGTTATCAGTCGTCATCTACCATTGCTAGGCGTGATAACAGTGGACACGCATACTATCAAGCAATTTATATTATATCATCAGTCGTCATATATTATATTATCAGTCGTCATATATTATATTATCAGTCGTCATCATCATCTTCTACCATTGCTAGGCGTGATAACTGTGGACACGCATATTATCCATCAATTTATATTATATTATCAGTCGTCATCGTCGCTAAGTATGATAACTGTGGACACGCATATTATAATACAACTTACATTAAAATATCAGTCGTCATCATTGTTAGGCGTGATAACTGTGGACACGCACACGCATATTATAAAACAACTTACATTATATTATCATAACATCATCAGCAATAAAAGCAAATTACTTGATAGCCCTCTGGCTTTTTATTAAACGTCGTTCAGCAAAAAAATATACAGTCCACTGCCAAGTCAGAGGCGCCTTCACAGATATAGAAGCAATTTTTAGACTATGACAGCTGTGCTTCTGTAAAAAGTAAGATCTGTAAACAGTTACCACCGAAATAACTACAATCCTAATGACAGCTATAACTTCTACACAGTCAAAAATAAGCTGAATATGTAATGCAGATTGCTACACATATAGCCCCTACGGAAGTCTTCATTATAAAACAATGCAAAGCTTGCTTTAACGATAAATTTAATGCTTTTGGCATTAGCAAGTTTTTTTCAAGCTTCTAGCGTACCAAGTTGTTTTCAAACTTCTACCATTTCTATAAAAAATAAATTATGATGTTAGAGTTGCCCTAAAATTTGTAGTTTTGCATTTGAATTAGTTTTAATGCAACATTTGCTTTGCAATTTAATAATAGCTTGTTTTACATAACCCATATAGCAAAGCTTGTATTAAAAGTGGCAGTTACTTTTACAACTGTGTATAACCTTTTTTCGGAAGCTTTATTTAGTGATCTGTAGACAAGTTTCGGTAAAGCTTCTAATATTAAATATAGAAGTATTTTAAAAGCTTTCATTCCGGTGGTGGGGAGAACTTCTCTGTGGAAATTGTATCGAAACTTTATAGAAGTAAAATATAACTAGCTTCCACTTAGAAGCTTAAGCAAAGCTATATTGAAGCTAAAACTTGAAATTCAAAATATTGTCCAAAAACTAATCAGTTCTTTGTCATTTAAGTCTTTATCTGTTTTCAGAGTGTCATTAAAATTGAGTAATGAATGAAGTCTGTATGCTCCCATCAAACTTTAAAAACAAAGTGTGGAAAGTCAGCATTTGTATGGTAGACCCCCCGCCCCTTTGATCAATGTGTCCCAAAAGATGATAATTATCTTCTCACACCGATTGAAACCTTTTCCATAAGTTTCATTATAATCACTTCATTATTGTAGGCTGTAGTGTGCATAAACACACTGAAAAAATTTGAAAATTTGCAAAAAAAAAATTTTTTACCAGAAGTGAAAAACCGGAAGCTGGGATTCAGGACTGTTGTGAACGGTACTAAATGCTCATATACCAAGATTCATTCAATTCGATTATCATGTACAGATGTTATTGAGCTTTCACAAAAACAGGTGTATAGGACACCCCCCACCACGTTTTTTACTATCGCTCAAAAACTAATCAGTTCCTTGTCATACATATCTGCATATTTTTCCAAAGTGTCGTCAAAATTCGTTCACGAACGAATGCTGTGTGCTCCCAACAAACATTGAAAAATGGTGAAACAGTAAACAGGTGTTCGGGAGGCTCCGCACCACTTATCCCAATATTGTCCAAAAACTAATCAGTTCTTTGTCATTTAAGTTTCTGATTCCAAAGTGTCATTAAAATTGATCAGTCAATGAAATCTGTATGGTCTCAACAAACTTTAAAAACAAAGTGTGAAAAGTCAGCAGTTGTATGGTAGACCACCGCCCCCCCCGCCACTTTGATCAATGTGTCCCAAAATATGGTAACTATCTTCTCATTCTAATTGAAATCTTTCCCATAAGTTTCATCATAATCACTTCATTATTGTAGACTGTAGGCTGTAGTATGAAGACACTGAAAAAACTTCAAAAAAGTACAAAAAAAATTTTTTACCGGGAGTGAAAAACCGGAAGCTGGGATGCAGAACTATTGTGAACCGTACTAAATGCTCATGTACTAAGTTCATGCAATTCGATTATCAGGTACAGATGTTATTGAGCTTTCAAAAAAACAGGTGTATGGGAGACCCCCCACCACTTTGTTCACTATCGCTCAAAAGCTAATCAGTTCCTTGTCATAAATGTTTGCATCTTTTTCCAAAGTGTCATCAAAATTCGTTCACGAACGAATGCTGTGTGCTCCCAAATAATTTTGAAAAAATGGTGACACAGTAAACAGGTGCTCGGGGGGAGGGGACCCTACCACTTATTCCAATATTGTCCAAAAACTAATCAGTTCTTTATTATTTAAGTCTCCATCTGTTTTCAAACTGTCATTAAAATAAATTAAGAATGCAGTCTGTATGCTCCCAACAAACTTTAAAAACAAACTGTGAAAAGTCAGCATTTGTATGGTAGACCCCCGCCACTTTGATCAATGTGTCCCAAAAGATGATAACTATCTTCTCACATTAATTGGAACCTTTTTCATAAGGTTCATCATAATCACTTCATTATTGAAGGCTGTAGTATGAAGACAGTGAAAAAACTTCAAAAAAGGACAAAAAAATTTTTTACCGGAAGTGAACAACCGGAAGTTGGGATACAGAACTATTGTGAACCGTACTAAATACTCATATACCAAGTTTCATTCAATTCGATTATCATGTACCGATGTTATTGAGCTTTAAAAAAAAACAGGTGCTCCAGGGATCCCACACTATTTTGTTCACTATCGCTTAAAAACTAATCAGTTCCTTGCCATACATGTTTGCATATTTTTCCAAAGTGTCATCAAAATTCATTCACGAACGAATGTGGTATGCTCCCAACAAACATAACAACATTGTGGAAAAAACTACCTGTTGTATGGTGGACCCCCAAACCCTTTATCCAATGTACTCCAAAAGCTGATAAAATCTTTCTGATGTTACTTGAAAGCTTTTACCAACGTTTCATTAAAATCGATCGGTAATTGTAGGCTACAGTAGGGATAAACACCTGGAAAAAAAAACTTTTTAACCGGAAGTGACAAACCGGAAGTTGGTAAGCAGAAATATTGGAAACTGTACTACAACCTTATATACTAAGTTTTAGTAAGATCATAGTCCGGGATTAGAAGTTATTCAAAATTTAAACTTAGAGGTGTTCGGGAGACCCACGACATTTTGTCCAAATGTGAAATGAATCCAGATCTTCCATTTTCAAGTGAACCTGTATCATTTGTCAAAGTTTCATCAAGATCCTATGCAGAAAGTACAAACAACCACCCACCCACCCACGCAGACACAGACGTACACCAACATTTTTATTTGCTGTTTAGATAGAGGATGGTCCAAAACAGAAGAAAAAACAAATTTGGGGCATGTAAGATTTTTTTTTCACGATAGATTGCATTACTTCATACAATTCAAAATTGTGGTGAAGTAAAAATGGCTGTCTTAGCTTTAGGGTTATTGAAAAAAATGTGTCAAAACCATGATACAATAGTACTTTGTGTATCGAGGTGCACAAAGTTGATTTTTTCCGCACGCGTCGTAATTTGCCGAGTTGGACAAAAATACGACAAGTGCGGAAAAAATAAATTTGTGCAATGAGTTGCACACAACGTTTTTTGCAATTCCGAATCATAATTAAACAAAATTATTCGCAACCAAATTTTTTACAATCTACATTCATATTAAGATATAAGTAAACATTTCTATTATCAACTTAGCATTGAGAAAATTTTCCATATGTTTTTATTTTTTACTTTAACAAAACAAAGCAAAAAGTTAAAACAGTGCGGAAAAAAAATCAAAGAAAACAGTGCGGAAAAATAAAACAGTGCGGAAAAATCTCACTTTTTGACAGTGTTGACAATATCGAAATACGTTGAATTGTGATTTGGAATTGCAAAAAGAATAATAAGATATGCTCGCAACTTTTTTTCTTTAGTTTATCTTTCTTCGCGTGCCGTCACTAGATGCCAAAATATAACCAATTTTATATTTTGTTGTTGTTAGTTCTGCTTGTAAAATATCACACAGTGACGTCACACAAATAAAAGTTTGAGAATAAAACGAGCTGTCAAGCATATCGAATTATTCTTTGTTTCATGGTCAAAACTAAGTGTTATTTTCGTTACGGAAACGCATGAGATCTTGATGAAACTTTTGTATGAAAATGAGCTGCAAACGCAGCCGGGTTTACTTGAATATGAAAGATCTCAGTAATTTTTAATATTTGACAACAGAATCAGAAGGTAGTGACTAGTAAGTGGATCGCCTGAACAACCGTTTATTTGAAACATCAATAACATTCAGTCCTAGCATTCATTTTTTAAACTTAGAGCACAACAACAGCTTACATTTATAATGTATTTTTGACGGATTTTTGGTAATACATTTCAGTTAAAATTTCAAATAACTAACTAGGTTTTAGGTGTCTTATTTAAACTGGTCAATATCAATCAAACAAATGCTCCATTTAAACTGACCGATCTGTAAAGTTTTGGTGTTTGTAATGATTTTTAAAATCGAGATTATATATTCACGTTTCAAAACCTCCTGAAGATGTCCAAACAGCTTTTTTAGTTCGTAATGTTAAGGTGTGTGTATTTTCTATGTCTGTGTGTAATCCTATTTAAAGATTAGTTATTATAATTGATGTATCGTATAATAAATAATTCTTAATAATGCATAATTTTGGTTTTAATAACCACAATTGAGCTGATATTCACTGTTTGATGACTTTTTGTAATATTTCTTTGCTTTTTTTTCTTGCTATTTTAAACATATTTTTGGACGATACAGTTAAATCGTATTGATTAACTGTACAATGTACATCCTTAAAATAGGCTGTAAATTACTTTTGATCAGTACAGTTTATCCAACAGTCTTGGAATTTGCCTACTTTTTAACTGTACGGGAAGTTCTTGGTGTGATCCTGAAGGTCATACCCACATCCCACTAATTTTCTTTGATTTTTCTCTAGCTAATATTAGAAACACTACCGTTGACTGAATGGTGAGTGTTGCTGTTGTTAGTCGTTTGACATATCTCACGTTCGAATGTCAAAAGCAACGACTGCAGACTGGTATGAGGAGTTGTAACGCCACTTGGTTAGAAATTAATTTCTTTGTGTATTATTGGAATTAAAGCCTTTAGAATGTGTGTTAAATTCGTTCAGTTGTTGTTTGTGCAAGTTGTGAATTAAAAAAATTAAGAGCCATATCGATGATAAATTACTTAACTATTTAGGGATTTGAAAGTGTTAAATTAACATAAATTACTTTAAAATGTCATCAATCATATCCGTTTTCTTTTTATTTTCCCACACCTCATTATCTATTCATAAATCTTTCATTCAATATATAATTTTATATTCAAAAGGTTATATTCATGTTTTTCGTGTACTCGTGTACCACCGACAAACATAAAATTATAAAATTTAATGTTTTTGTTAAATTTGAAAGTCAAGCTTTTATTAATGATGTTCGAGTATAAACCTGCGGTATCAGAATTCGTTTACTCGTATTCCATCCAAGAGAAATTGGCAAGATACATTAAATTTAGGTCTAATACAACCTAAAATTTTAAGTTTGTTTTTAATTTTTTATGAATAGGTATAAATAAATTATGGACAAGGGTTTTACAAAGTGACACTAATTTTATGTGTAGCATTTGTTATCAAAGTGATGTAATTAATTTGTATTTAATTATGTTTTAATCAGTTGATTATTAGGTCCAGTTTTAAAGATTTTTTAGTTTTGTCATAAATACAAACAACAATCTAATAGCAGTCATCAATCTTACCAGTTTGAAGACAAAGAAGCGTTTTATTTGTCATTTGTATATGATTCATACAAAAATGAAATAGTTTTAGGGCTGACGTACAGCAGAAAACGAGAAAAGTTAAGTACAGAATAAGGACAGAAAATCGGTTCATTTCATACTATTTACTTATATGCTAATTCTGACGACGCGATGCAAATATTTAGGAAAATTGCTGTGTTTTTGTTACAAAATTATGGTAATCTATTGAAAACTGTTGGAAACTAGGAAATAAATTTCCTTGAAAACGTATAATTACACTGTATATGCAAAACACACAACCAAAAAAACAATCATCTGTTATTTTATTACAAATCAACATAAAAGATTATCATAATATTACCCAAATATACATTTTTCATGGAAGCTAGAAACAATGCCTCCAACTGTTTTCACAAACTCAATTTAATCCTATTTTACGTCAAGAACCATAACAAAAACAACATCAACAAATTAAGCTACAAGAAGCTAATAAGAGGGTGAACAAATCAAGTTGAATTTAAATTTTTATTAGATATTCATAATTACCTTGTGTTTCGACAAAAAAATTTTTACTTGAATTAATTTTACATAAATTATGTTTTTATTATAAAGAAAATTTGAAGGAAATTCTTAATGAATTTGAATTTTTAAAAGAAACGTTTATATTGTTCTTTTATTTAAATATGTTTCTTTTTATCAGTATATTTCATCATACTGATAAACAGCTTAACAGCATTTAAATTATGTTATCTTATACGTATATTGTGTTGATTTTTTACTTTGAAATAACGGATTGTGAGTGTGACCCTGGCAAAAATTCTTGTAGGAATTTTTGTTAGGATCTTACATGAACTTTAAAAGATCCTATGTGAATCTTGTATGATCTTGTATGATCTTGTAAACTTCTTGTCCCAATTCTCTACAAGAACTGATCATGATCATGTAAGTTCCTACTCTGGCAAAAATTCTTGTAGGAATTTTTGTTAGGATCTTACATGAACTTTAAAAGATCCTATGTGAATCTTGTATGATCTTGTAAACTTCTTGTCCCAATTCTTTACAAGAAATGATCATGATCATGTAAGTTCCTATATAATTTTCCTACAAGAATTTTCGCAAGGAGACACAATGAGAAAAAGTGTTTTTGTTATGTTAATGCACAGATAGTGTTTATAAGATCGTTAATTACTTCCGTATCTCATTGTATAGAGGACTTGTGACCAACATTTTAATGAAATGGCTAAAGAAAACGTGAAATTCGCATATTAAATAAACATTTTTATTCAGACAATTGACATTATTTGTGACGTGTATGCTTCTAGTATGCAACAGAAATAAAATTACCATGTCAGCCGATTTTGTTTTCGGTCATTCACTACGTCCGTTTCGCACTATAGTCGTCGTTTATCTAGTAACTTTTTGATCTCTTGGGTACAGGCGATCTTTTTTAATAACATTCACGGAATATGCAAATTCTAGCAATCTTTTTGGTAGAAATGCCACAAATTATATCAAACGTTATACTTAACATTGTCTGACAAACATTTGGGACAAAGTTAAAAACAAATCGAAAAACTAACAAAACTGGTCCGTCTGTTCATTCTTTATCTTTAGAATAAACAATAATTATTAAATAAATTGAAAGAATGAAATACTGTACCTGTGTTATGTGTAGTCCAAAGTGAAAAAATATTTTCGCACACAAATAATAAGACATAATTTGGAACAAGAAAAATAATATTGTTTAATATTAATTGGTTGTAATCGTTTATTATTTTAAATTTACATATATTTTTATTTATTTTTTCTGTTACAAGCATACAAACTTCATTCATTAATCAATTTTAATGACACTTTGAAAAAAATGGAGACTTAAATGACAAAGAACTGATTAGTTTTTGGACATTATTGGGATAAGTGGTTGGGGGCCTCCCTATTTATTGTGTCACCATTTTTTCCATGTTTGTTGGGAGCATACAACATTCGTTCGTCACTGAATTTTGATGACACTTTAGAAAAAGATGCAAATATTTATGGCCAGAAGCTGATTAGTTTTTGAGCGATAGTGAACAAAGTGGGATGAGGTCCCTGTACCTGATCGAATTAGTTGAAACTTGGTCCATAAGCATTTAGTACGGTTCACAACAGTTCTGCATCCCCACTTCCAGTTTGTCACCTCTGGTTAAGTTTTTGTTAATTTTTCTCGTACAACAGAATTTATGTTTGTTGGGATACTACTGCTTTTTTTAATATTTTTGTAATTAGAAATCTATAACATTGGTTAGCCTTTAATTAAAGTATTTGATGGATATTAGCTTACTATATATCCAGAACATTATGTTTCCAGAGCTGTTGTGAAGTCAGCCTATGCATTAGCGTCGCAATATTTTCTTTCGTAATGTTCGTAGAAAAAAAATTTACAAAACTGTGCTTTCGAAAATTACAAAAAAAAACTGTTTTGCACTACAAAAAAAATCACCTTTTATATGACATGATCAAAAATAATTTTTTTTTCAAAATTTCTACTTTAAACCTCCTGTAATGAACATTTGAAATTATAATAACACAAAAAAAATTGTTTCGATTTAGCAAAATCCCTACACCTGTGAATTTTTTTAAATGTTTTCTTTTGTAACGTTATCCCCCATAAGGGGGATAAAAAAATTTTCACATTTCGAAAATAAGTCGAAAACTGCTTTCGAGAATTACAAAAAAAAACTGTTTAGCCCTACAAAAAAAAAATCACCTTTCATATGACATCCCAAATGACATGATCAAAAATAATTTTTTTCAAAATTTCTACTTTAAACCCCCTCCAATGAACATTTGAAATTATAACAACCAAAAAAAATGTTGTTTCGATTTAGCAAACTACACCTGTAAATTTTTTTAAAATTTTTTCTTTTGTAATGTTCGTAGATAAGGGAAACAAAAAAAAATTTTACATTTTCCAAAATAAGCCGAAAATTGTGCTTTCTAAAATTACAAAAAAATTGTTTTGCACTACAAACAAAAATCACCTTTCATATGACACCCCACTTGACATGATCATAAGCAATTTTTTTTGAAGTGAAGTAAGAGATTTTTGAAGTGAAAACTTCTTTAGCTACAATAATTGGAAGAAGTGTAAAAAAAAAAAGCGAAGTGTAAAAAAAAAAAATTTACATAAACATACATTTAATAAATTCAGGTTTAGTCAATTAATTTCTCTGGTGATCACTGCTGCGCTAGAGTTGTAACCTAATTTTTGGTTTATATTCATTAGCGTTGACATTTTTTGGTAGAGTTTATCTAGCCCTGATGAGAATGATAAACTTTTTTAAAGTTTAAAATTTACTTACTGGTTCGAAACTAGATCGCTCTAAAATTGTATGGATTGCAAAAAGTTTCATAATTTGCACCATAATTTTTTATATTCAGTTCTTATATTATTCTTGATGGGAGATTTTCCATCGGGGTGATGTTATATCACAAATAATTTACTGAATTAATTGTTAGTCCTTAAGACTGCCTTTTTTTTTTTCTTTTGTAATGTTCGAAGTACAGAAAAAAAGCACTCGTTTTTGGTTATAACTCAAAAACTAAGCAGTCGAAAAATCAATGATATTTATTTTGAAATATTTCCATCGTTTTGAATTTTTCTAAACCAAACTCGATTTCTTTAAAAAAAAAATCTCCTACTCTATGTCCATGAAATATAGATAAAAACAAATATTTGAAATATTTTGTTATCAACAGGTGTGGGGAAACACATTTAATAACTGTATTTAATAACACATTTAATAACACATTTAATAACTGTAGAAAACTTCAAGTTGATAGCACTTATATAGTTTGTGAGTAAATCGATTATGTAGAAATTCAGACGGACACCTAAATCCCACCAATAGGGTACTGTTTTTACTTTTTAAAAGTACGGAACCCTAATTAACAGAATTAATGACAGTTAAAGCAAAGAAGTTCAAATTTAATAATCTGTAACTGCGAGGTCCGAATGTCACACACTGCAATGGAAAAATTGATATTCTTTAGTCGAGATAAGGAGCTTTATCATGGCGAGCAAATTATATGGTAGAAAAGTTATTCTTGTAGATTTTTACGAATTACTGCCATCCTGTTTGGGAAGGCCCGTATACACGGGCTATACGGTTTATAAATAATGACGAATTAACTGATCCATTTGATTCATTGTCTGAACTGAATTGACTCAATTTGATTCTGAGTCACCAATATTTTATACGCTTTTGGTCTTCAAGAAAAATTCGGTATATGTCAGTCAGTATAAATAATCGGTATATGTCAGAGAGCATATAACAAATAATCCCAAACTTAAACATTCCTTTTCGTATTAAACTTAATTAAACAAAATAACTAAAATATAATTAAAATAATTTAGATATAGCACTTAGATGAAGGTTTTAGAAAGTACAACTCAGTAAATGCCCTTCTCGCTCTTAAAGTATATGCACTGAGAAAAGCTGCAGAAACTATTTTCAGGTTAATTTAATAGTAGATTGTTTCATTCCAATACCTCTTTGTTAGCTTATTTAATGCTAAGTGCCTAAAGCCAACACACCTACATCATATGAAAATTTAAACTTTCTCCCGTAATTTCTTAGAAAAATTGCATATTAATAATTAAAAAACTTTAAAATATTTAATTTTATTTAATTAACTAGGCGTTTCGCTTATAGCACCTTCAGGTGATTCCTGCATCACCTGAAGATGCTGTTATGGAAAAGACTCGATTTGTTGAAGAAAAAAGAATGATTAATAATTGATTTTATTTAATTTAGATAACTTTACAATTTGTATTAACCCTAACATTATAAATTGGTTAACCATTATAAAATACAATCTACATACCTCGACCACGGTTTAATTCCAAGTGGACGGACGAATTACATTATTAATTAAATTAAGTATCACAAAATATAATAAACACAGACATACTTAACATTTACAGTACTTATATTATTATACATATTTATATTATTAAATAAATACGTAAACAGAAATGCGCGTAAAATACAAAGACATAAGTAAATTATATATTATATAGAAAGTCAGGGATGTGGAACCACAACACCCCTCCCCCTAAAAGAATTAAGCGCCTTTTAATATCCATAGCAATTTTAATTTTAGCAATTTTTATATATCTTACGTTAAAATATATATTTACTCCTAGCTTATAAAATTAAAGTGATCATTATTTCTAATATTTGGAGCTTTTTTTTTAATTTTAATTATACTAAAATTTATTGTATTGGTTAATGATTAATTAATTTTAATTAGTTTACTCAATTAACTAATTTAATTAAATACTTTTTAATTTTATTTGGATCATTGTCATTTAGAATTATTTATATTATTTTTATACAATTAATTTTATTCCTTTCTCTTTGTTTAATCTTTAAATCGTATTTATTTTTTTAAATTTTATTTTACATACTAATAATCTAACTATTTACACTTAATACTAAATAATTTTGTTTAAAGAATTTTTTATTTTTATTAAATATTATATTTACTTTTTTATGTTCAAAAATGTTTGTATCAAATTTTTCATTTTTTTTTTTATTTTTCTACGTTATTCCAATAATGATTATAATAATTTGATAAAGAATTTATTTATATTCTTATTTTCCATAATGAGAATGCGAATCAGATTCAGTATAATATTAGGCTTCATATTATTTAAAATTTTAATTATTTATATTATAATTGAATAACACAACAAATTTCCATTAACATGAATTTGAGTGAAACAATTTTATTCTATTATTATGTACAATTTTTTTATTTTTGCCAATAAGTATTTCGGTATTTTCTGGTGAAATTATTTCTGTATTATTATTATTATTCTGAAATTATTTCGTATATGGACCACGAGTTGGTAGATCTAGTTTAGAATTTCTAGGTTCGTTGGTTAAAAGAACTAAATCTCCAACATTCAAACTTTGTTCTCTACAATTACAATCGTAGTATTTTTTAGATTTTTCCTTCGATTTTATAATACTCTCACGAGCAATCTTATACGCCGATTGCATACGAAATTTAAGATCAGCAACATAGTCGTCATAGTTATAAACCACATCATTATTTTTTGAAATTGAATTTGGAATGTTAGGCTTATAACCGAAAACAAGTTCATATGGCATAAAATGTGTAACACTATGAGGAGTTGTATTATATGAAAACATAGCATATTTCACCCAAGAATCCCAATCCAGTGGATCCTTTTCAGAAAATTGTCTAAGATATGTGACTAACCCATTATGACTACGCTCAAGGGCCCCATTCGATTGTGGATGGTATGCGCTGGTATTCATTTTTCTAATGTGTAATAATTTACATATACGCTTGATTATACTACTCATGAAGTTTGTTCCTTGATCAGTGAGGACTGACAAGGGCGCACCATATATACAAATCAAATTTGCTACCATTGCCTGCGCTACAGTTTCTGCTTTTTGATTATGAATTAAAACAGCTATAGAATATTTAGTTAGATCACATTGCATGGTTAATATATATTTTTTATTTGAATGAGTTGACGTTAAAGGACCTACAATATCAAGAAATATTTTTTCGAAAGGTTGTGTAGACGTCGAATTTATTTTCATTGGCTGTTTCGGTTTTAAATGCGTTTTATTTTTTGGACATGATTCGCAGTTCCGAATATAATTACTTATTCTGCTTAACATTTTAGGAAAATAATAAAATAATTTAATACGATTATATGTGCGATATAATCCTTGATGAGCACCAATAGGCGAATTATGAAACTCTCGAATCATTGTTTCAATTTCATCCGAATTATTAAGGACAATAATATTATTAGAATCTTTTATGCGGAATTGGTTTTGGTTTTCAAATTTACGACGCGAGACATTTTGTCTATCATTTAAATTTGATAAATTTTCTTCTTTTGTTCTTTTATTTGTTTCTTCTTCACTATTTAAATGACTGGAGGCTAAAAACCTATCATTTAATGAATTGTAATTTAAATTTGGTAAACAATTTTTTAACGAGCTGCTATTAGAATTAACTGGTTTTGAACCTGAAAATGCGGAAGGAGAGTTGGCCAAACTTTCATTCACACTTACGGTTGATCTATTTTGACAATCCATGTTACGCTGCACATGTTCATCGAGACGAGAGGTAGCTAATCTTTCGCTGGAGGAGACAGGCGTAGCGTTGAAAAATTGTGATGACTGTGGATCTAACGAGTGATGTGCATTTTCACTGGAATAATCCTCAGTATCATAAGAATTCGAACCCAAATTATTATCATTATTCTGATCAATTAATATTTTTGACTGCGCTCTAGTAATGGCGTTTATTTCAGGAGTACGATTTAAAACAATTCTACTTAGAGCATCTGCATTTGTATTAGATTTTCCCGGTTTATGAGTTATATCAAAGTCATACTCTTCTAACTGTATTCGCCATCTCATTAGTCGAGATGCCGGATTCTTAATACTATTCAACCAAACTAAAGGCTTATGATCGGTAAAAATACGAAAATGTCGACCATACAAATATGGACGAAAATATTGAACACTCCAAACAATTGCAAGAAGTTCCTTCTCAATAGTCGAGTAATTTACTTCTGCAGAATTTAGTGTTCTACTTGCAAAAGCGACTGGAAGATCGTTTCCTTCAGATAATTGTGACAAAACACTTCCTATGGCGGAATCGCTTGCATCACAAGTGAGAATAAACTCTTTCTTATAATTTGGATACTGCAATATTGGGGGTTTTATCAATAAACTTTTCAAATGACGAAACGATTCATCTTGAAAAGCTTCCCATTTAAATACAGCATTTTTCTTTAATAAATTATATAACGGCTTCGCTATTTTTGAATATTCGGGACAAAATTTACGATAATATCCAACTAACCCGAGAAACGATTGCACATCTTTAGTAGACTTTGGTGTTGAATAATATTGAATTGCATCAATTTTCGAAGGGTTTGGTTTTATTCCTTCTGGTGTGATAATGTGTCCTAAAAAATATATTTCACGTCTTAAAAATTGACATTTATTAGCGTTTAATTTTAAATTAAATTTTCTAAAGCATTTGAAGACATCAATCAATTTTAAATTATGATCATCTAAATTTTTCCCATAAATTACGACATCGTCTAAATAGACTAAACATTTTACTCCCTTAAGTCCACATAGAATATTATTCATCAAACGCTGAAAAGAACTTGGGGCATTTTTCAAACCCATACTCATTCTAGTAAATTGATAATGACCAATACCATCTGAAAACGCAGTTTTTGGTCTATCTTCAACAGCTAATGGAATTTGATGGTAACCGTTTGCTAGATCTATCGTACTGAAAAAATTACTACGGCCTAATTGCTCTAATATTTCTGAAATATTTGGTAAGGGATAACAATCACCAACGGTAATATCATTTAAGCGACGATAGTCCACGACAATTCTCCATTGTTTTTCCTTATTTGACGATTTTTTCGGAACACAAAGCAGAGGAAAATTCCACTGGGATTCGGACTCTTCAATAATCCCATCACTCAGCATCTTTGCAGTTTGACGTTGAATTTCTTCATGAAGAATTTGTGGTTGACGATATTGTTTAATATAAACTGGTTTAGAGTTCGGAATAGTATTTATATAATGACTAGTTGCATTTGTAACCGAAAGTTTATCTCCATCTAAATAGAACAGATCATTGAACTCACGACAAATTTTCATAATAGATTCTCTTTCATAACCGTTTAAATAATCAGTTTGTATTATTGATTCTAATTTTTTTAATCGTTCATTTATATTATTCTCCTGATAATCAACACGGTATAAATTATAATCATTAATAGACTTAGTTTCAATATTTATATTTTTTTGAATTTTAACAGGATATTCGTTACTATTTACGATACTAACAAAAGCTGATTTATTTTTGATTTTCACAATTGAATTTGCAAGATACACACCAGGGCAAATTTCTCCAGAAAAACAAACTCTCTCAGTTCCATCAGGATAATCAAATTTAACATTTGTTATATATTCAACCCTAGCAGGAATTGTTGTAGAATCCTTATCTACCATATCGACTTCTTCGTTTCTCCCAACTAAATTATATGAATAAACATGCCTGCCAATTTTTATTTCTAAACTATTTGAATCGAAATCTAATTTACATTTATTTGCTAATAAAAAATCCTTTCCTAAAATTCCATGAACTGGAATTGGCAATTTTTCTTTTATAAGATGGAACTTATGATTTACATAGATGTTGTTTGGAAACCTTAAGACAGCGTCAAAAACCCCAAGAGTTTCTGAAACATCATTCATCATTCATTCGGAGTTCATTATAGAAATATCAGCACCTGAATCAATGATAAATAAATATTTTCCTTTTTTAGTGGCGACATCAATCGAAATTTGAAGATACGATTTATCTTCACCATTAACAGAACTTGTAAGAACCTTTTTCGATATAATATTTTTAATTGCAACACAGTTTGTTGAATTCGTTGAAGTATTTAATTTTTCAAAACTACGAAGAAATTTATTGAATGGCAATAATTCATTGATTGTATTTAAAGACATAAGATTATTAAACGGAATGTTGCTATCTTTTTCTAACATTAAACACTCTAATTCTGAATGTCTCGGATCCGTTGAGGAGCGTTCAACTCTCCGGACCGTTGATCGTTTTCCGAATGAGCGTGATTACTATTATCAACACTTCTAAAATCAATATTTCTCAATCTGGGTTTAACTCGACATTGTTCCACCATATGGTTTGAACGCTTACAATACACACAAAAAACTCGCTTGTAATTATTTAAGGAATGATTGCTATGTTTTTCAAAATTTGAGTTATTAAATGTTCTCGCTGAACCAAAAGGATTTGAATTTGTATTATTACGTGGAAAAATATTATTTCCATTTCTACTAGAATTATGAAAATTATTAGATTGCTTAAAATTTGAATTATTATTATTAAATGATGATGAAGTACCTTGTAATGAATTACTAAATGTTTTCGTATTGAATCCTTGAAATTTTTTCAATTGATAACATTTTAATGCACTGTGGCCACGCTTGTTGCAAAGCTGACATAAATTATTTGTATTACTAACATGAATAGGATCTTGAATAACTGACTCAGATTGCTTAAGAAACGCTTCTTCATCGATTGCTTTATTTACCGACTCCAATAAAGAAGTAAATTGACAAGGTCTAACTAACAATTTTATATTATTTTTTAAGCCTCGTTCAAAAGCACTTAAGGCAATTTCAGAATTTATTTTCTTAATATCGTTCGTAGAATCAATACCCTTAACAAATGAACAAGTCTCGTTTAATTCAAACAATAACTTTTCTACTCTGCGTGCATAAGATCTTACACTTTCGTCACTGTTTTGACTAATTTGACTCAACTCACTTTGGATAACTCCAATTGAACGCTTTGTTTTAAAATTTAAAATTTATTTTGCTTTAAGAGAAGCCCAATCAGATGGAGCATCATATTTAAGAATTTTATACGCTTTATTAATTAATTTAGTTTTAATAAATCTAAAAAATTTTGAATGTTCAGATTCATCCAATGCTTCATGAAGCATATCACAACATTCCAAGAAATTTTCTAAATTCGATTTACCATCATATTTGTCATTAATCGAATTACACTCGTTTAAATTAAATTTTCCCATTTTATTCGAAACAAAATCTATTTCTTTTGAATAATCACTCAAAAATTTAGAACTTAATGAATTTAATGAAGGTGAATGTACCGTTAACTTATTATTTAATGACGTACTTGGTTGTACAACGTTATGTTCGAGATTTATGTTAATTTCACTCTCATCCGTTACTGTTTCATTTGTTTTATATTCAATCACTCTTTGCCGTAATTCTTTTGTTTCAACTTTATAGTTTTTTATTTTATTTACATCATTGCCTGACATTAATATAAATTGATTCACATTCACTTTATTTTAGCAATAATATTAATAGTTTAAATAAATAATTAAGTAGTTTATGTAAAAAATGACTCACCAAATTTATCTTTCTGACAAAAGATATAAATTCTTAATCCTCATATACAAACAATATCCTTAACTAATCCTTAACTTACAGCGTTGGAAAAACACATCTGTGGAGTGATATAACTTGCACATTTCAATAACACGGTAGTAATGATGATTTTTGCAGTTATCGATTTATTGATCTTGATTTATTTTATTTATTGTAGTAGTAAAATTGACTGTTTTAATTTTATATGATGATTGATGAAATATGTATTGATTTTTCAAAATGATGATACGAGCATTTGATTATTAATTATTTGGCTTATAGGAAATAACTGGATACGTTGATAATTTTTTGTTGCGTATGATGAAAACGTAAGCTGGTGTACGTACTATTATTTGCATAATTTATTTTTTGTTGTATGTTGAACCAAATTTTCCATTAAACTCATGGCGGTAACGCCAAATTTCTTCATTAATTATGATGACGTAACTGGATTTATTTTTTGTAGCTTTGAATGTTAATGTTAATAAATTTTTAATATTCCAATCATCCGATTTTTACTTGGACATGTGGTATTTTTTTTGAGGTATGCATGGCTTTTATCTTACAAGAATTTTCACAATTTCAATAAACGAACGCTGTCACCAATGTTATGGAAAAGACTCGATTTGTTGAAGAAAAAAGAATGATTAATAATTGATTTTATTTAATTTAGATAACTTTACAATTTGTATTAACCCTAACATTATAAATTGGTTAACCATTATAAAATACAATCTACATACCTCGACCCCGGTTTAATTCCAAGTGGACGGACGAATTAGATTATTAGTTAAATTAAGTATCACAAAATATAATAAACACAGACATACTTAACATTTACAGTACTTATATTATTATACATATTTATATTATTAAATAAATACGTAAACAGAAATGCGCGTAAAATACAAAGACATAAGTAAATTATATATTATATAGAAAGTCAGGGATGTGGAACCACAACAATGCTATAAGCGAAAGGCCTAGTGTATTAAATAAAATTATAGTGGAATAAAATTAAATATTTTAAAGCTTTTTAACACCGCATCAATTGATTACTTTTCAACTCTACAGATTTCAACTCTACATAATTCAACTCTACATTTAACAAAAAACCATACTTCAAACGTTTGAATTTTAGAATACATTTTTTAATAACTTAAAACAAATTACTGTAATTCCAAAACCAAATGTTGCATTAATAAAATTATATTTCATGTCTCTAAAACAGAAATTATTACTTTTTATTATCAATTTATTAAACAAAAACATCAGCATGAAAGATCACAAACCAACAAGACTCTCTCATTAAAACTAATTCCCAAAACAAATTTGGTTATTAGAAAAGCTTAGTACAGCCAATTATGAAACCAAAAATATGGGGAGGGTCATAAAAATATAATTCATTTTTAATTCTGATTCTGATTCTTTCATTGCTAAGATTTTCTTATTATTTTCGAATTACTTCTGTTTTGTAAACAAACAACAAAAAGTTTTGAAAAAGATTGTATATTTTCCTACAAGAGATGAAAACGCTGCTTTTTTGTGAATGAACATTTGTTCACGAGACGCGCCAGCGTCGAGTGGGGTAATTTCACAAACGTAAAATGTTTTTATCTCGCGTAAGAAATGCAATTTTTTCTATGATAGTTAATATATATAAACGATATTTGTTAGAAATTATTAAATTAGAAATCGACAAAATAACATTTAGACTGCGTTCCAATTCATGCTAAATTGTACTAAAAGTGCTAATTCAATTTAGTCAACTTTTTATTTGACTAAATCAATATTTTGTTTCTAAATGATTATAAAGGAATTGATGATTTTATCAATATCAGACCACTTAATTACATAAATTTAAATTAAAATTGGGCGATTTTGTTAAATCAAATTTAGATTTAGCAGTTTAGTACAATTTAGCAGCTAATTGGAACCCAGTGTTAAAATACATATTCTATTTTTTCATGGTTGCCTTGTTTAAAAAACTTTGTAAAATTATATGAAGATTATTATAGTTGCTATGCTATGGTAACTGCAATTTGTTATTCTTTTTACAATAGTGAAAAAGAACACATTTTCACAGGAGATTAAGCGTGATGAAAATAGTTTTTTTATTATCATAGAAAAAATAATATTTTGTGTACAGATGCATATATTACTTCGGTCTGAAAGACCTAAGTATTACATTCATGAGCTCAAAGTGAAATTCTTACCCCCACTTTTTTTGACATTTCTCGACGTTTTAGGACCTCCTGATTCTAAAAAAGCGAAAAAAAAAAAATGTATGTCTGTCTGCCGGCCGGCCGGCCGTCATTACCTACGCTGCAGGGAAAACCGCTGGAGGGATTTCAAAAATTTTTTTTTCTAAAAATAGGTATACTCAAGGGACAGGTCCGAAAGGACGCTGTGTTCGATAACTGTACCGGAAGTGTGTCAAAAAAATCATTATGTGTGTCAAAAATAGCAAATTTTCATATTTTTGGCTTAAAAAACGTTCATTTTAAGTGATTACGAGTAGGAACATTAAATTTGGAGAAATCTTGATGGTCGGGATTGGTATGTGAGATCAAAAACTAGATTATTGCATTATAAGTTTGTCAAAAAAATGTTG
The DNA here is from genome assembly GCA_963693315.1 of Diogma glabrata. Classification (NCBI taxonomy): domain Eukaryota; kingdom Metazoa; phylum Arthropoda; class Insecta; order Diptera; family Cylindrotomidae; genus Diogma; species Diogma glabrata. The sequence goes on from CAVNZG010000828.1 coordinate 364,213, forward strand.
TCAAGTGTGTCAAAAGAAAGATTTTTGTTTATTTTTTACCTAATTTTATGGAAAAAAATTAAAATTAATTTTTTTTGTTTGAAATGGAGTTTATTATTATTATTGAGAATTATGGCATTATAAGTTTGTCAAAAAAATGTTGTCAAGTGTGTCAAAAGAAAGGTTTTTATTTATTTTTTACCCAATTTTTTTAGAAAAAAATAAAATTAATAGTTCGTATGACATGATATATTATTATTATTATTGAGAATTATAGCATTATAAGTTTGTCAAAAAATGATGTCAAGTGTGTCAAAAATGATTTCATTTATTTTTTTAGCCAATTTTTTGGGAAAAAAAATGTAGCTGTTTTTATGACGTAAATGTAATTTAAAATGAGATTGGACATGGAAATTTTTGAATTTGTTATAGTTTTTGAAATATTTTTGGAATTTTGAAAAAGTTTGTATTTTTGATTTTGTAATAATTTTTACAATATTTTTAGAATTTCGGCAAAAGTTTTAATTTTTGATTTTGTAAGAATTTTTGAAATATTTTTAGAATTTTGAAAAATTTTTAATTTTGATATTATTATAATTTTTGGAAGTTTGAAAAAAGTTTCAATTTATGATTTTGTAATAATTTTTGCAATATTTTTAGAATTTTGGAAAAAGTTTGTATTTTAAGAATTTTTGAAATATTATTGGAATTTAGAAAATATTTAAATATTTGATTTTATTCTAATATTTGGAATATTTTTGGCATTTTGAAAAAGTTTGATTTTATTTAATATAACAATATTTTTGGAATTTTGATTATAATTTTCCGGCAACGTATTGATGTTTCGTGTTAGTTTTGTAATAAATTTTTAAACAGAGATAAAAAATACTTGTACTTTAACAAAGAGTTATGTTTGATGTACATCGCTGCCCAAAACTAAAAACCATGTCCTCATAAAAGTTTTTTGCCGAAAACTATATCAAAATCCTTAACCCAGACCGAAGTCTTGATATCTCAGAGCTTGAGATTTCAGCCCCTCCATATTTTTATAGATTAAATTTATGCGTGGAGTTTTTTTTATTTATATAACAGTTAAACATCAATTCCTCCTTTATATTAATGTTTCTTCTACCAGTTTAAATCATTGTATGATTTTTGGAGGGTATCTCTTGTGGGTGCTTTTATTTGAAGATCACATTTCTCGTGTTCGCTTAAATGTTTTTGTTTGTTTTTAGTATTTTTTTTATTTAAAGTGATGCTCTTGTTCTGGTTCTGGTGATACTCTTGTTCTGTAATAACGTATTTTTACACTCTTTTATTTAACTTAGATCTTCAGTAATTGACAGTTAGATTCTATAGTCATCCATTGTTCAGTGCCTTCCCAAGATGCGATTGCTCTCAAAATGTTCCTAAACCAAAAATAGTGCATGTTGTCACAAATTTATAACAGGGGATGTTTTAATTAATGTAGTAAATTGTAGTTTATGTAGTGATTGGGTATGCTGTCATTCGAAAAAATCGTACTAACTAGTGGTAGTTAACTTTTTATTTTAGATGAGAAGATATGGTGTTCTTGCAAAGTTCGTAAGGATATGCAAGTAATTAGATTTCTGTAAATCTGTTTGTTGGTTTAAAAGATAAATAAATAAATATTAATTTTGGAAGAATAAAATAAATAAATATATGTAAAGGATGTGAGTGAACTTAGATTAACAAATTTTGAATATTTTTAAGGAAACTTTTTAATTTACATGTTGCATAATATCTCAAAAGGATTTTCATTAGAAATCCAATATAATAATCAATTGGAAGTTTAAAAAGGAAGAAAAAACAAATACAACTAAATGCCATTCATAAAGTTTACAATAAACAAAATCTTATATTCCTCGAATTTCAATCCATTCATATTTGTTTCCTTTTTAACCTTATTATTTGACATAACAAAACGAACTGATTATTCATTCATATGACATTCGGATTGAGAGATAATAAACTTATATTGCTATTTATTCCATATTTTTCTAGGATTTATGAACAGAAAATCTCACCCGAAAGGAAAAAGCTACCAAAAAAAAAACGAAGAAGAAGAAGAAAATGTTAGCTAAAATCGATTTTTCTTTTTGTTTGTGTTTTGTTTTTGGTACATTGGAATCTGGTAGAAAAATATAAAAAAATCATTTTTCTTTTTATTTTGTATCTTGTCGACTTGTTCATCTACGCTCATCTTTTATTGATTTTGTTTTTTTTTTTACTTTTCCAAAGGATTGTTACAGAATGAAATAATATTATCTAGCTTTTATATGTTTACCCATTTCAATAACAAGAAGAACGAATATATTGGGAATATATTCAATAAGAATATATCATTTTGATTTTTATGTGTGAGTTGTAAATTATAAAGTTAACTTGCCGAAATTCGGATTTTTTTTTGAGTTCGATTAGAACAACAGAATGATGATCCTATCCATTTATGATGTGGGTTTATTACTGTGTTAATTCACAACAGTTTATTCTTATGTATTAAAATTCGAAAAAGAAATTTATTTTTTGCGTTTTCCAACTACTAACTGTCATCGTAGAAAAATGGTTGAATAATTGGATGTAGATCTTGAATTAATCCTGGATTGGGGTAAACGGAATCTTGTGACATTTAATGCTATGAAGACGAAGTCATGCGTTTTGTCCCATAAAACCTCGCTTTATAGTTGCAATGCAACGTTTTCCCGACAACCAATAATAAACTCGCCTACGCTTAAGCTGTTTCGAACTAATATCAATTACAAAGTACAATGGTATGATCATATTCATTCCGTGGAAAACTTGGGATCCCAACGACTTGGCTTCCTATAACATAGCTGTAAAAGCTTTTTCTCTCCACCTGAAATTACTACGATCAATGAGAACATCGAGCTATACCTTCTTTTCACGTTCGGTATACTGGTGGAATCGATTACTAAAAAATGTTTTCCCTGCTCCAGACAATCGCCAAGCTTTTAAATCAGCAGTACATCAACACTATCGCTCCAGTCCTATCCAAAGTCCTTAAATGCCAACCTTAACTTTCCTTTCCTATCGTTAACCCGTGCATAAAGCATTAGAGGTCTATATCCTGATTAACTGAGTGATTAACTGAGCTATAAAAAAAATATATTTTGTTTCCTTGTAGAAATGTTACAATAAATTGATTTGTCGAAAAAAATGTTGCAATTTAAACGTCGTGTTGGATTCTGAAGGTATTTTCTTTAATTTTTGAACGGTTGTTTAAGGCTCGGTAATTGCCGAATAATGAATAGTTGGTATGCTATAGGTGGCTGGATTTGATCAAAGCGTGACAAAAAGCAAGCAACCGCATTACAAACTCCAGAATTATACCGTATGTGACTGATAAAATTAAGACATATAAATTGTCTAAGACCTACCATGTCTTGATTTTGAGACAAGCAGAAAATCAAAGGATTATAATCTGTAAGTAGAATACAATTCGCACTTCTAAAAGGGAACTGTTTTATGGTAAAGAAAGCGACCAAAAGTTTACGATCATAGGCGTTGTGTTGTTGTTGAGTTTCGGTTAAACTTGCTGGGAAAAAAACTAAGAGGGTGCCAAGAATTATTGATGAATTGTTGAATGACTGCATTAACTGTTTTGGCAAAATCGTTGAAGAGAAGATGATTATCCAAAGAAGTCGATGGAATTTTTTGACTAGTTAGGGCGTGGGAAAATTTGAAATAACATCCACTCGTTTATTGGCCTAATATCGTTAGAATTAAGTAAGATTATGTCCCAAGAACTAAATTTAATGTTTTGCGAAATTCTCCTTGATGTAGTTAATGATCCTTAAACCAAATGCCATTCGTGTGAACAGCATATATTTCAATTTTCGAAAGAAAAGCTTAAGACGCCCTAAGTATTTGGCATAGGAGCTAGATGCGACAAAAACGTCATCTGACCAGATGAAACAGAAATTTAGACCACTTAAAATGGTTTGCATATGACGCTGACACGTTTGACCAACATTTCATAAATCAAATCCTATTCGGGTAAACTCGAATAGTCCGAATGTCTTTGTAATGTCAGATGGGACAATAGGAATTTTGAGTTAAGCTCGCACTGTGTTGGTCGATAGTCAAGAAAATAGAGTCACCTGTAAATTATTGAAAAAATCCTAAAGAAAATAATTGCTGCATTTGGCGGGAAATGTGACTTTTTTAAGTTACGGTAATCTCTCTAAACACGAATATCATATTCATGAATAAACAATATTGGGGTTTTAAGATTGGGGTCACCAATTACATAGCTAGTGTTTCTTAAAATATTAATTTACTATTTTACTTTAAATTATTTCTATTTTGTACTAAATTTTATAAAACTTTTAACTTCAACAATCAAACTAAATTTCGTATTTTACAATAAGTCTTTTTACGCAAAATTTTAAATATTATAAATTCTTTCACTCAAAATTTAAATTCTCGTTTATACACCGCAGCATGTAAACATCTCTCTAACGTGATATTCTTATATATTATATCAATGATAAGGAGGTATATGTGGTGACGATTTAAATTTATAATTACCAAACAAAACCAAATATTTATTAAAAACTAACATAGTTGATCATCCAAAAGAAAACTGTGTTTTATTTATTTAAGTTTGATTAAGTTAATGTAAAAGAACTTTTAATTAAAATTATTATTTTTGTGATTGATTTATAAACAATTCTAATTATTCTCTGTAATAATGCAGCTTTACTAATTTTTCAATACCCTTTGAAACCTAAATATTTACTTATAAAAAATTATGTTTTTGCTAACTGTTGCTATTGTTATATTTAGGCAAATATATTTTAATTCAAATGAAGAATCTTTCTATCGCTAATCAAACTTTCTTTATACATCAACATAGTTTGCTACAATTGTTCCAAACCTTTTTATTTCATAAATTTCGTATAATCACCTTTAATGGTTTCTATTTCTTTTATAATTGCAAGTAAAACATTGTCTCTAAAATAGATGAAAATGTTTACACATATTTTTTTTTAAAGAAAAAAATTTAACATAATCTAAAGCTCACTCATGCAAAACTAAGTGCTACCACAAAGAACTATTTCTATATGCAAAATTGTGAAATGCTGATAAATATTCAATTTCTTTGAAGTAGTTTTTATAAAAAACACTAATTCAGCTTCTGTTTTAAATCTTATTTATTTTTTAATTTTTAATTTTTATTTTTATTTTATATTTCGCCTCATTGGCATCATCGGAAATTTTTAAGAATTTAGAAAATTTGGTTAAAACATTTATCTATCTTAACTATTTGACATTCACTGATACTGTAATTACGGATAAAAAACATCATTAAAATTTAATACTTAAACGAATAAATAATTACTAATCTGAATAAATTAACATAAAACACATTAAAAAGATTACTTACATGGTCTTTGGTTAAAATGCTAAAATTTTAAATATGAACTAGAACTATAATGTTTAATTTAAAAAAAATAAAAAATATTGTTACTTTTCTTTTGGTTAATAAGAGCGCAATTGATGTTTGAAATAAATATGTGCTTAATTTAGATATAATAAATTGCGAGAATTAGCAATCACCAAGAATGATGATAGTGTCATCTGCCTATTTAAATGCAAACTAAAATCTATTTGCTATAAACCCAAGGTAAATTTGAGACACGAAACCTACGCTTATCTTAAACATAAACCTAAACATACCATGAGAGTTGAAAATTTATTCATGTCGAGTTGAAAATTTATTACTGAGTTGAATAAGTTTTGATATTTAACATGTTAACGGTATTGTATTTATTATTTAATTTATTTGTTTATTGTGTCGAAAATCAAATTGAATTCAGTTGTTCAAGGTGTTGTAGATGTTGAGTAATGTTTTTTGATTGAAGCTCAAGAATTGTGTATCCGTTTTATTATTTACTGTATTTTTTTGATTCATATAAATGTGTATCATTTCTAAGGTTTCACGTTTTCTTTTTTTGGTTTCGATCTCTAAGATCTTTGTGTTTGTGAAATCAAAGGAATGTTGGTTATCTTTGGCATGTTTTGCTAGAGCTGTGTTCTCTGCTTGGTTAGAGATATCCCGTTGATGTTGTTTTAAACGTTCGTTTAATGTTTTTGAGGTGTGACCAATATATGATTTGTCTTGACAATCTAAATGTAGTTTATAAAATAAGTTGTTTAGATTGTCAAGACAAATCATATATTGGTCACACCTCAAAAACATTAAACGAACGTTTAAAACAACATCAACGGGATATCTCTAACCAAGCAGAGAACACAGCTCTAGCAAAACATGCCAAAGTGATAACTAGTCTCGTAGAATACTTAAAAAACAACTTATCAGTGTCAGACTTTGAATATTTACTAACAACTCAAGAAAAATTTAACGAATGCTCTTATAGTTTTCATAAACATAAACTTACCAACAAATATAATAACCTATCAAACAATAATTCACAACACCCACTACGATACAATTCAAATTACATTGAAAATTTAACTAATATAACAATCCCGCATGACGTAAAAACCCTTCTCAGTTTTGGCCCGAAATTTGCAATCCCACTTGACAACAAAAACATACCGATACCAAAAATAATAGCTGATGTAGAACACATATTACTACAAATAGATGATGAAACCGTTAAGATCAACAACAGAGCAATCATAACAAACAATATCGCCAGTTATATCCAAAACTCAAAGTATTCAAACATAAAAGAAAAACTGATCAAAATGCAATACCAAACAAAAAGATTTCTGAAAAATAACCCAGAGTTAATAATAACTAACAGTGATAAAAGTAACAAGACAGTTGTCATGGAGAAACAAACATACGACAGTAAAATGATAGACCTTTTAAATGATGAAGACACATACACCGAAATAAGTGACGACAAAATTGCATCCAAGCTCTCCAGTAAATGTTCAAGAATTCTAAATAACCTACTGAGAAAAAAATTCTATCGATAAAAAAACTTACGAATCACTAAAAATCAATAACCCTATTCTACCAAGAATATATGGCCTTCCTAAACTCCATAAACCTAATATCCCTCTCAGACCAATAGTATCCACAATTAGTTCATCCATTTACAACATAGCACAATATTTGAATAAATCTCTTAAACAACTCACACTCAATAGTCGTTTCAACGTAAAAAATTCAACTGATTTCAAACATTTCGTGGACAATATAACGCTAGGAGACAACGACGTACTATGCTCCTTTGATGTAATCTCCTTGTTCACAAACATACCAATTGAAGTAGCAATAGAGGAGATTGATAACAGATTTGAAGAAATCAAATATGACACTACTTTACAAAAAACTGAATTCATAGATCTTTTAAAATTCTGTGTAAAAGACAATAATTTTTTCACGTTCAACGATAGAATTTTTAAACAGAAGAAAGGTTTAGCAATGGGGAATCCTTTATCACCCATACTAGCAGACATTGTGATGGAAAAATTATTCGAAGACAGTCTGAACCAATTAACCAGAAAGCCAACCTTTATAAAAAAATATGTTGATGATGTAATTTTGGCGATACCACGAGAACTAATACATTCTACCAAAGAGGTTTTCGAACTTTTCAACGACAACATCAAATTTACAATTGAGGAAGAAAAACTTAATTCTATTACTTTCTTAGATATGGAATTAAAAAGACAAGGCAATAAAATAGTGACATGCTGGTACCAAAAAACAACTACTTCTGGCAGGCTCCTTAATTACATATCTAGTCATCCACAGTCAATGAAAATTAATGTCGCAATATCTTTCATAAAACGAGTTATGCAACTGAGCGATAATAGATTCCTAGAGAGCAATATATTCAAAATTAAAAATATTTTAGCCGAAAACAACTACCCACACAAATTGATAAACAGACTTATTCATAAAACAATTTTTACAATAAATAATAATCCGTCCGACAGTAATATTGATAATGCCAACAGTAGTACAACTACAAACACACAACCTAATGTTCTATTTGGAAGTATCCCTTACATACCTCATCTTACAGAAAAATGCATGAGAACAATTAATCAAAAACGAAAAACAAAAATTGCGAAAAAGACAGTTAATACTTCTCAAAAGATGTTGTTCTCAAAACTAAAAGATAAGATACCAACTTCAAAAACCTCAAATGTAGTTTATAAAATAAGTTGTTTAGATTGTCAAGACAAATCATATATTGGTCACACCTCAAAAACATTAAACGAACGTTTAAAACAACATCAACGGGATATCTCTAACCAAGCAGAGAACACAGCTCTAGCAAAACATGCCAAAGATAACCAACATTCCTTTGATTTCACAAACACAAAGATCTTAGAGATCGAAACCAAAAAAAGAAAACGTGAAACCTTAGAAATGATACACATTTATATGAATCAAAAAAATACAGTAAATAATAAAACGGATACACAATTCTTGAGCTTCAATCAAAAAACATTACTCAACATCTACAACACCTTGAACAACTGAATTCAATTTGATTTTCGACACAATAAACAAATAAATTAAATAATAAATACAATACCGTTAACATGTTAAATATCAAAACTTATTCAACTCAGTAATAAATTTTCAACTCGACATGAATAAATTTTCAACTCTCATGGTATGTTTAGGTTTATGTTTAAGATAAGCGTAGGTTTCGTGTCTCAAATTTACCTTGGGTTTATAGCAAATAGATTTTAGTTTGCATTTAAATAGGCAGATGACACTATCATCATTCTTGGTGATTGCTAATTCTCGCAATTTATTATATCTAAATTAAGCACATATTTATTTCAAACATCAATTGCGCTCTTATTAACCAAAACAAAAGTAACAATATTTTTTATTTTTTTTAAATTAAACATTATAGTTCTAGTTCATATTTAAAATTTTAGCATTTTAACCAAAGACCATGTAAGTAATCTTTTTAATGTGTTTTATGTTAATTTATTCAGATTAGTAATTATTTATTCGTTTAAGTATTAAATTTTAATGATGTTTTTTATCCGTAATTACAGTATCAGTGAATGTCAAATAGTTAAGATAGATAAATGTTTTAACCAAATTTTCTAAATTCTTAAAAATTTCCGATGATGCCAATGAGGCGAAATATAAAATAAAAATAAAAATTAAAAATTAAAAAATAAATAAGATTTAAAACAGAAGCTGAATTAGTGTTTTTTATAAAAACTACTTCAAAGAAAAAGAACTATTTCTGTAACAATTTTTATTTCAATAATTGATAATCCTTTCAACATTCTACACTTCAAAATAAATCATTTGAACCATCCTGACCAACAAACAATAGGTAAATATTGTAACTCGTTATTTCAAAATTTCTATTATTATTACCTTGCGTTTTTATTATACTCATAATCAATAAAATATTCAGAAAATATACAAACAGATGTACACGTATGTTTTATATGCTTTTGAAAGCTTTTATCCTTTTTTATGAATTGATAAACTTTTTATTTTGAAATCCTATTTTTTGTTCAATCTCCAACCGGAAATATTTGATTTGTTTGCAATTTTAAGTAGCAAAGGAAAAAGGAAATTGCTTATTGGGACTTAAAAAGAGACGTTTTGTTTTGCGTGGCAAATTTTTTTGATAAAGGCTTAAAAATTGGTAGCAGGTTATATTTAGTTGCGATGAGTTTTATTAATTTAGAAAATTTCTTGTTTTTTTCATTATGGAATAAATTTTTACAAGTTCCTCATGTGAAAAAGTTTTGGTACTGTTTTGGTGAAACTAAATATGTTCGATGTCGGTTCTTCTTAACTGTTCTACAACCGCAAAGGCTACCTCTCATTTGATCGGTAATGTTATACTATTGACAGACTTGTACTACATGACAAGTTGATCTTTAATCCCATGTGAGGCAAAATTTAAAATAACAAACGTAAGAAAATCAATATCTTTCGAACCAGGTTGATGGTTTTTATATCCACACTACACTAAGGTTTATGAGTATTGATCAATTTCTTTGAGGATTTTTTGAACGCTTACTTTAAAGTTTTGAGGAAACTTATCAGGGAAGACCCACGCTGAAAAGGCATTCTAGTCTGCAATCGACTCTGTAAAAAATCACTTTGAAAAGCAATAGTTCTACATCTTGTCACTATGATTCGTACAAAGATGTGCTGCTATTGATAATCTAATAACGTGCGAAGTTTAGAGTAATATATTTGTAAAATACTGTCAAATCAGTGAACATAAAAGATTCAAGCTTATTAGTAAGATATGAATTGCCGATCAATTTAACAGCCCTCTGTGGTATAGAATTAAGAGACTTCAAACTACTTATGTATGCTGCACTCCATATGTGTGAACAATATTACATGCAGGGACGTTTAAATAACTTATACATTAATAGAAACTGTTTGCTATTAAAAACCTTACTTTTGAACAACGTTCAGCTAAGCTAAAAATATTAGAATTCAACTTCATACTATATTTTCAATCTCAACTCCTAGATGTCTAACAGATTCTTTCTCTTCAAGATAATTTTTTCTTCAAGAATCAAACTAAAAAATGGCTATAGAAATGGCAAACTATGGATTTTGATCGTGTTGAATCCAACATTGTTAGCAGTACCCCAATCCATAATTGTCTTTGAATCCATGTTTAATGGCTCTATCAAATTTAAAATAGTGTCATTAAGCGCTGACGGTGATTATAGACTAGGTGTTTCATTAGAAGTATGAAGCGTGCTATGATCAGCAAAACTATGGATTTGATGAATCGTTGAATTCAGCATGTCATTAAAACATATAAGAAAATGAGTTGGGGAAAGAGCGGAACCTTGAATAACTCCTACATTAGTGGAACATATATCTGATGAAAACCTGTCGACTTATTGATTTGAAATTTACGCTCGGATATAAAGCTCTGTAACCGGGAAATACGTTGCTCGTTTAAGCCATTGCATCTTAATTTGCACATAAGATTGTTGTACTATACATTGTCAAATGCTTTGGCTATATCAAGAGCAGCACTGAAGTTCCACGATGGTTTTCAAGCGACTTGCTCCAAATATATGTGACGAACAAAGTAAATCTCCTGTCGCTCCTCCGGAAGCCGTATTGTCTTTCATTAAGTATTTTTGACGACTTAAGAAGAGCTTATATTAATGCAATTCTTAAACATTTATTTTAATTACGACCGACAAAATTGATATGGGTCGGTAATTTGTTGGATCCGTTTTAGCACCCTTCCTAGAACTGGCTGTGCTTTAGCCATTTTCCATATTTCAGGAAAAATCACCTTTTTATATGACAAATAGAACATTTTAGTGAGGATTGATACTAACTCCTTAGCAAATGTTTTAAGAATAATTGAGGCAAACTATTTAGCCGAGATGCATTATTAGTATTAATTTGTAAAAGTATTTACCGTAATAAACAGATTTTTTCTACATCTATTAGTTTTCTACATACATTTCTTTTTATTCGGTATTATCTAGTCCTAAGACATCACCTTGGTTTGTGATATCTCACTGCTAGAGCCATTCGTATGTGATATCTTGGTAGTTATGTCAGTAGCAGGGACAGGAGTACGCCAAGTTCTCAGACTTTCACTTCTTTAAAATTTTTAAAGCGCACCTTTGCTGGGTTTAATATTCTTTTTTTCTGTAATAGCTGTCCTCTATTTTGTCAACAAAACTCTTCCTGAACTCAACAATGATGTGATTTTATTTTTCATAATTGATGTCATTTTCCTTAATCTGCATATTTTTTTGACACTTTGCCACAAATTTTATAAAACTTTGCCAAATTTTTCTATCATTGAAGGCCGATAATATAAGGTGTATATTTATAAGGTGTATAAGGTGTATATTTGACCGTATAAGGTGTATATTTGACACTTTCCAGGGTTCCGTTTTTTATACGGAACACTATTAGTAGGAGTACAACGTGTTTTTCATATTATTTCGATTATCTCGTGAACTATTAATCCGATGAACTTTAAATTTGAGGTGCTTAGGGTGCTTAGGTGCTTAAAACTAACCCATCCACACAAGATGGCGGGTTAAAAAATAAATAAAGTTGTCTTCGTTTGTTTTTAAGAGGTACGATGTAAAGCCTTTGAAAACATACATTTTTTTATCGAGACGAGTAGGGTATCATATGAAAGGGCTTCATTTCAGCAGTATTTAAAAATATATTTTGGAATTTTACACCTCACCATTTTTTGTATAATTTTGAAAAATGACGTTTTCTCAATGTTGTATTGCCCCGATTAACTCCGACCCCACTTCATCGAAAAGCTTGAAATATAATTGGAATGATAGAAAAATGAGTAGGTTTTTAATGAAAAATATAGAAAAGTGGCAGACCATGTTAGTGGCAACTATATTTAATAAAGGGGTGGGAATGTTAAGAGGTAAAAGCATCATTTAAAACCAGGTCATGTGGGGTGTCATTTGAAAGAGCACTTGATTTTAGAAATATTGTCATTTTTAGAATTTTGCAATGCATAGTTTTTGAATTATTATCAATAAAGTGAAACAAAAAGTTGGTCCCCCCCCTTGCAGTTCGAGCCTAATTAACAGAAAAATTTGAAAAAATTCACAGAGACAGGAATTTTGATAAACTCTGAACGAAAACTATAGCGAACTCTCAAATAATTATATTTTTGTGCTTTTAAGGGATTGGGGTGGGAAGAGTGAAAAAAAACTTTTTCGACCCAAGCGAGGGGGGTGTCATTTGAAAGAGCACCAAAATTTCAGAAACTCTGCAATTTTTTGTTTAAATTTTGCGGTGCACAGTTTTTGAGCTATTCTAAAAAATGTGCAAATTCCAGACCGTATCCTCACCCCCCCCCCCCCCCCTACGTGAAAAAATTCATAGAGACAGGAAGCTTGCTATATTTTGAACGAAAATTATAGCGAACTCTCAAATAATTATATTTCTGTGTGTTTAGGGGAATGGTGTGGGGAGGGTAAAAAAAAACTTTTTTTGACCCAAGCGAGTGGGGTGTCATTTGAAAGAGCACTTAATTTAAGAAACATTGAAATATTTTTTTAGAATTTTGCGATGCACAGTTTTTAAGTTAATGATAAAAAAGTGCTATTTTAAGTGTATGTATATATTCCCAATTTAAACCATTAAAATACTGGTTAAATCTTTCTTTAGTTAACATAAACAGCTATGGATAAGATTTAACCTCAAGTAACATTTTTGATCAATGTAGATGTGATTGACATTTACTATTGACGTCTACGATTAAATATTTATTCTGTTATGCGTCCATAGTCTGGTGATATAAAGACTTTACAACATAAGTTTATGTCATTTATTTTTGATATTATGTTCTTTTACATTCACGGAACCCTTGGCGAGCGAATTTTATTCGCACCTGTCCGACTTTTTTTCATTCAAATCTTACTATTTTTTAGACCTTTTTTCCTCCTTTAGCTCCGAGCCTAATTGATCGAAAATCTTTAAAAGTATATGTATGGATACTTTTAAAGATTTTCGATCAATTATGCTCGGAGCTAAACGATGAAAAAAAAACATAAGAAAACCAGCGTTATTCAAAATTATACAAAATCGAAGTGTTGTGACTTTTCTTTGCTTAGAAAAAGACATAAATATTATTGTGGATAAGTTTTACAACACCTTGTTTTATGCTATTGACAAATTCGTGCCGAAAAAATTAAATAAAACTAACAATGAGCCACGGATCAATAAACATAAAAAAAAACCTAAGAAAAAAAGAAACAGAGCCTATAAATGGTACAAAAAATTTAACGACCAGCGATCCAAAGAGTTATACGAATCTTTTAAGGAAAAAACATCAGTTTCGTACAACGATTATACTAAAAAATCGGCAATAAAATTTTAAAAGAAAAGAAATTTTTAATTTCGTAAACGCCAAACGGAAATGCAAAGGTTTACCAGTGAAATGCATCTTAACGGTTCTATGGCCCAGGACCCTAAAAGTATCTCCAATTTATTTAAAGATTTTTTCCAAGACGTCTTTGTCGGTGTGGTGGATGATAAGGACGGAACTGATATACATTCAACGAACAGAGATGCTACTGTCACATTAGACAAGATAGTAATAACTGAGGATCCGGTTTGCAAACGCTAAATCAAGACAAAGGAGCTCAAGTTTAAATTTTGTCATTGAAGAGCTAATACTTGAACCACTGCTATAGTCCCTGGATTTAATGAACCTCGTCGACGATGGATTACAATTGATAGAATCCGATGCAATCATGGAGTAACAAATGCAGAACTCCATAGATATGACCAAAATATTTCACCATCATGTGACTGTGGCAATGTCAATCAAACCGTCTCTCACATTTATTGCGAGTGTCCCATCAGACGATTTGATTGCAACCTGATGGAACTACACCAACTAACTGATGATGCAAAAACATGGATAACTCATCTTGACATTCGTTTATAAAAAATTTGTATAAAAAAAATAAAATTGTATAAAATAAAATTGTATAAAATAAAATTGTATAAAATAAAATTGTATAAAAAAAATAAAATTGTATTCAAATTTGTAAATAAATAATATACGCATAATAGTAATAATAATGAAGGAGCTGGTCCTGACAAAATCTTTAATTATTTTTTTAAAAAATGTACAGATACTTAGTTCGTCAAAACCATTATGTTTCTTATTCAATAAATCTCTCGATTCTGGTATATTTCCATCTCAATGTAAATCATCTTTTTTAACACCTATATTAAAAAATGGGTGAAGAATCGATGTAAAAATTTTAGAGGTATAGCTATTCTTTCTGAAATTCCAAAGTTTTTCGAAAAGTTAGTTTGTGGCAAAATGTCTGCTTACGTTTTACCCAAACTGAACGAAGAACAACATGGATTTGTTAAAAGTCGATCTACTGTTTCTAATTTAGCAATCTTTACGTCCATATTTTACATAACATGGAATTAGGTTATCAAATTGACGCTGTTTACACAGATTTTAGTAAAGCATTTGACAGAGTTGACCAAAAGATTCTCTTCTAAAACTTTATAACATAGGTATTAGAGGTCGCTTGCTGAAATAGGTTGAATCTTACTTAACCCAAAGAACACAGCAAGTAAACCTTCAAGGAACATTATAAAATACCATTTACGCTACCTCTGCAGTTATTCAAGGTAGCCATCTATGGCCTCTTCTGTTCAACATATTTATTGCTGATTTATCAGAAACTTTGAATGATGTTAAGCATATCTTCTATGCTAATGATCATAAAGTTTATCATTCTATCAAAAATCATTTCGATTCTCAGTTCCTTTAAAACAAAATTGCTGCGCTTGAGAATTAGTGCTTACTAAACAAACTTGAATTAAATGTTGACAAATGCTCAGTGATATACTTTCATCGTAAGAAAGATCCCGAATACTTCATGTATTCTCTAAATGAAAGAACGCTAACTCGAGTATTTACAGTGCGTGATCTTGGTGTAGTTCTAGATTCACAGCTAACTTTTAAAGAACACTATGACTCAACTGTAGCGAAAGCGCGAAAAATGTTAACTTTTATAAAAAGAAGAGCAACGGAATTTGATAACTTTATGGTAACTAAATCACTTTACTGTTCATTAGTACAAACCATTCATTAGTACGGAGCAGTCATTTGGGCAACATTTCAGAAAACTTCTATTGAATCTGTTCAAAAGCACTTTTTATTACCATTCCTCCAAAGTTTCGAGAAAGTATAAAGGGTAATTTTTTTATATATTGTTCGGGATAGTACTATAAATCAAGTCATTCATTGCCAGACACTTACCATCGTGGCATGCTCCTGTCAGACACCCTTTAATTTTAATAATTTGTAATATAACTTTCGTCATATAGCATAAAAGCTGAATTTTATTTATGTTACTTGGTAAACTATCAGAAGATATTTTCTTAGCAGTCAGACATTTTCCATACTATTTACATCTTGCCAGACAAATTGAAAGTCTGACGTAAGTGCGAGCGCCAGGCAATATAAACATTAAACATACAAGGGGATGCGAGTGAGATAGTTTATATAGTACATTGTTTAATTTTTATGTTAATAAATCAATAAAACGAAAATCTAATAGTTTAATAAATAATGTTTTATAGCTTTAGAAAGCTTTAAAATAAATAATAGCTTTAATTTAATACATATAATGTTTTATAGCCAGAAAACATGTTTAAAAAATTAATTCTGATAGTTTCCTTTGTAACATATCCAAAATTCAGCTTTTATACTATGACGAAATTTTAATTACAAATTATTAAAAATAAAGGGTGTCTGGCAAGGTATTGCAACGATAGTAAGTTTCTGGCAATGGATGACGTCATATCTAGGACTATCTCGAAGAAAATATAAAAAAATAACCTTTATGCTTTCACGAAACTTTGGAGGAATTTTATGCCCCGCTGTTACCTGGTTCCTGCCAAAGCCACGATGATCTATACTTTATATATCTCTAATTATTCCTACCTAAGTAGCGGGTATGCGCAGAAAAACTTTCAGCTTTTATAAAATAACGAAGGTCTGGCCGTCGCTGGCTCTTGCTCTATAACACATCAATACGTTGCCGCAAAATTATAACAGATCATATATTGACATAATTTAGTGAAATGATGATACAATCAGCAAACTACAGAAAAACCTCTCCATTTAGCGTTTCGAGAAAATATTACAAAATCAAAAATTCATATTTCTTTCAAAATTCCAAAAATATTGTATAAACTGAATAAAATCAAAAATTAAAACTTTTTCCAAAATTCCAAAAATATTGCAAAAATTATAACAATATCAAATATAGAAACTTTTTTCAAAATTCCAAAAATTATAATAAAATCAAAAATTGAAAATTTTTCACAACTCTAAAATTATTATAAAAAGTCTTACAAAATCAAAAATTGAAACTTTTTTCAAAATTCTTCACAAATTCAAAATTTCTATTTATTTTCAAAATTCTAAAAATATTTCAAAAATTATTACAAAATCAAAAATACAAACTTTTTTCAAAATTCCAAAAATATTCCAAAAACTATAACAAATTCAAAAATTTCCATGTCCAATTTTCCATGTCCATGTTCCCATGCTCATTTCATTTCATGTCATACAAATAATTACATTTTTTTTTACAAAAAATTGGCTTAAAAAAATAATGAAAATCATTTTTTTGACACACTTGACAATATTTTGTTGACAAACTTATAATGCCATAATTCTCAATAATAATAATAAAATTTCATATCATACAAATAATTAATTTTATTTTTTCCAAAAAAATTGTGTAAAAAAAAATGAAAATCATTCTTTTGACATACTTGACAACATTTTTTCGACAAACTTATAATGCTTATAATGCAATAAAATTCTCAATAATAATAATTTCATGTTCAATTACATTTAACATTTTATAAAAATAATTAATTTTATTTTTTTCCAAAAAAAAATAAATGAAAATCATTCTTTCATTCTGTTTAAAACAGTGTTTAAAACAGTGTTTAAAACAAATTGTTTTTTTAAAAAATAAACAATGTTTTAAACAAAAATTGTTTTTTTTTAAATATTGCAATGTTACCTATTTGCTATTCAATAGAACTGTTGTACACTGGCGTGTTTTATCGTTTTTAATACATTGTACCACTTTAAAGCACCTTTTAGCACCATAAACGTCATTCAAATTTTTAAACTTTTTAAATGCAATCATATGTTTTGCAGTTATTAAAATGCGTTCTAAGGTGTTGATGAACGCAAATCTTTATATCTTTTGTTTTTTTTTATATATTTTTTAAAGAAGGAATAACTAAACAATAAATCCTATCACATATAAAATATGACATAGCCCAATATTTCATGATAGTATACAGAAAATAAAAATGAAATAAGAGATAAAAAAATGTCTTTTAAAAATTTGCAGTAGCAAAATTAAAAAGGGGTTGCCAATAATCCAGGTGAGTGGTATATTCCTTGATTATCTTGATTACCTTGATTATATACATTGATTATGGGACTGTCTTCCTCAATTATTAAAGCCCACATATAGAGTGAGAAAGCTCGATTCTTCGAGCAAGAAATAACGTGCCATCATCAAGGAATACTTCATAGATAAAATTTTGGGCTGACTAGGTAGTGGTATCTCACTATTGCCAGAGGTATGTGATATCTCACTTTAACTCGTTTGTCAATACCAGCCAGTTCAGATTTTTGTTTCAATAAATTGAACGAATTATCACAAAACGCATCCCAAGTAAAAGGAACATCCTTACGCAACAATCGGTTAAGAGGTTCTGCAAGCTTTAAGTATTCGCTAACGAATCTACGAATCTACGAGTAGCCAGTGAGTCCCAATAATGACTTGATTTGTGTTTGATTGCTCGGTGTAGGATAATTTTGGACAGCTTCTACTTTTACTGGATCGGGTTTAACACCATGACTTATAACGATATGACCTGAATATGTCACTTCAGTACGAAGAAAATTACACTTGCGAGGTTGGAGTTTGAGGTTGTAATTTTTAAAACATTGTAACATATTTTTAAATTTTATTGTGATCTATTAGATCATAACCGTAGATAACTACGTCGTCTAAATATGCAAAACATTTGATTCCATTTAAACCACTGAGAACTTGATTCATTAGACGCTGAAAAGTTGCAGGAGCACCTTTAAGACCGCAAGGCATTCTGTTACAGCCAAAGTGTTTCCCAAGGTGAATTAAAAGCTGTTTAAGTTTTATCGTTTGGATGCATCGGAACCTGGTGATACCCATTTGCCAAATCAAGCGTGGTGAAATAACTTGCTTTTCCCAATTGATCTAGAATCTCAGAGATATTTAGCAATGGGCAAACATCATCAATTGTCATTTTATTTAGTCTTATGAAATCGACAACCAATCTCCACTTTTTTTCATTGTTTAAAGATTTTTTTGGAACGATTAAAAGCGGAGAGTTATAAGAACTCAAACACGGCTCAATTATTTTATCACATAACATTTGATCTAATTGGGTATTCATTTCGGTTTTAATTGCTTCTGGATATCTATAATTTTTTATGTATACTGGTCGTATACTAGGATGTAGCGGAATTTTGTGGAATATGGCATTTGTAGTTGTTAGTTCATCTTCAGGTGCATGAAACACTTTATTAAATGAATAGAAAATTTTTTAATTTGAATTTCTTTCTTTTTCGTTCAAGTGGTTCGTTTCGATTTCAGATTCCAATAACTCTAAGCGGTTTGAATGTTCAATTGAATTGTCGATTTTATTTAAATTAAACACATCATAGTCGCATAATGGTTGAAGTTGAACAGAAAGATTATGGATTTCAGTGGAACTGTCGTTTGTGTTCAAAATACTTAAGGGAATGCACGAATATTTAGGATTGGTAATAGTACTTGCCATAAAAACGCCAGAGGATATTTCCCTTGAGAAACAGAAATAATCTCTATCGAAGTTCCTAGAAACTGGCACTTTAATAACGGCTGGTACATGCATAGAAATAGAATTTATAAACTCTTTGTCAGTAGAAATATAGCAAAATGGAATAGTCATATATGAATTATTTTGACAAAAAATTTTAGCTTTTTTTTCCAAGTAGTCAATTTTACATTTTTTGCTTTCTAGGAAATTACGGCCAATTATCCGAGCGCATGGTAATGGAAAATCGTTTGGAATAATTTGAAAGTCTTGTATAATTTCTTCGTTATTAGGCAATCTTATGATTGAATGACACAACGCTAAAGGTAAAATGCGTTCTGAAGATATACCTTTGATGTAGCATGTTTCATTCAGATAACATAGAACATCATCATGAATATACATTCGCGTTTGATTATACATATATTGTAACGTGCAAACTTTTGTAAGACTATTTGTCATGTAAACTCACTATTTTTATAAACTATTTTTTTCTGTATTCTTGTTCTGAGCTTTAAATCTTTTGATTATTTTAAAATGTTAAACTAATTTCTTTTGTTTCCCTTTTGTTAAAATGTGTAATTAACATACCTGTAAATTTCGAATTAAGTTTAAAAAAATATTAAAATTAAATTATATTTATATACAAAAAAAACTTATCATTGAAACAAACAATTTTATTATATTTAAAAAAATACATACTGTTCTATAAATATTCCATCTACTGACTTCTTAGTAATAAGGATAATTATAATTACCTTACGTTAAACAAATGAAAACAACAAACAAACAAAACAAATCAAGAAAATTCAAGCAAGCATTGATTTAAAATTGCAAGTTCCTGAGAATATTACATTACATGCGTTCCTTTGGGACGAAATAGCAGCTCAAAACAGCTTTTGAGTAGATCACCAATGGAACGCCAAAAATTTGAAAATATTTGAAATATAACGCCACAATTTTTTTGTTTTTAAAAATATTTATTTTGGGCTTATATTTAGATCTTACTGGCCCATTTTATTATTCAAAATAACAAAACATGTTTATAATTGAACTAAATAAAATCAAAAATTAATCTGCTTTTCATCTACACAACTTGTTCGAGGTAGAGTAGATCATTATTATGCGTTCCTAAGAAGGTTATATTATATGATACGTTGCGGTGTAGTATTCAAACATTCAGGTGTTCGTTGACAACATAAAGTTGGAAAAGATCTAATTTGAAAATTATAATTATATCGACCGGCGTTAACATGGCACACAGTGTATCAAACTGCAGCAGGATTACAATTATAAAGTTTGGAGATTTTGAAAATAAGCAAAAAAATGCAGCCAACTGATAGTCCAAATTGAATATAAAAAAAACTGGAGAAAATTGGACGATGTCATCTTGTATTTTTTCCAATATATGAGAAGGAAAAATTGTCGATCAGCCTATTGGTTTTTGGATCTGCTGAACGAGCAAACACCTTTGAAAGCCACTGAATTTTAGAAATTCAAAAAAACATTTATTGTATTGGTCAAAAACAACATGAAAGGACTATGGAAATCAACACAATAACAACGAATTGGGAAATTGAAAAAAAGCAAAGAACGTATTTATTAATTTATATATATTTATTTTGTCTAATTTATTAATTTATCTAATTTATTTAATTTATTCAATTTTTGTTTGTGTCACTTCGATTACAACTACGGTTTTTTCAATAAAAAGTTTGTTTATAAAATTTATAACGTAAAAGAAAAAAATTTAAAGAGTTTGCTTTGTTCATGTTATGTTATGTCCAGTGAAATTTAACGGTTTTGTGTTTAGGTAAAAAAATTGAAAGTATTAAAAGAAAATTGTAACCAGGTAAGAACCAGGTTGATAAAGGCCCGTCCCACACCTTCCAAAAATATAAATAGCGTTGTGGCAAAGGAGGACGTTATAATATCTGAACCTGTGTCAACTAGGAAAAGATTTTTATCACAATTCTAAATATCTAGCGATAGTTCAATAAATTTATGATTATTTGAATCAGTATTATTAAATACAGGGAGTTGATATAGTACTTCACGAGATGGAATTAATAATGTATTTGCGCTAGAAATTATGATCCAAATTTGAATTAGAATTAGAAATGTTTAAATTACTTCGGTCTGTAAGACCTAAGTATTACATTCATGAGCTCAAAGTGAAATTCTTACCCCCACTTTTTTTGACATTTCTCGACGTTTTAGGACCTCCTGATTCTAAAAAAGCAAAAAAAAAAATGTATGTCTGTCTGCCGGCCGCCGTCATTACCTACGCTGCAGGGAAAACCGCTTTTTTTCCTGAAATAGGTATACTTAAGGGACAGGTCCGAAAAAGCAAAAAAAAAATGTATGTCTGTCTGCCGGCCGCCGTCATTACCTACGCTACAGGGAAAACCGCTTTTTTTCCTGAAATAGGTATACTTAAGGGACAGGTCCGAAAGGACGCTGTGTTCGATAACTGTACCGAAAGTGTGTCAAAAAAATCATTATGTGTGTCAAAAATAGCAAATTTTCATATTTATGGCTTAAAAAACGTTCATTTTAAGTGATTACGAGTAGGAACATTAAATTTGGAGAAATTTTGATGGTAGGGATTGGTATGTGAGATCAAAAACTAGATTATTGCATTATAAGTTTGTCAAAAAAATGTTGTCAAGTGTGTCAAAAGAAAGATTTTTATTTATTTTTCTACCCAATTTTTTGGAAAAAAATAAAATGAATTTTTTGTTTAAATGTAATTTTATTATTATTATTGAGAATTATGGCATTATAAGTTTGTCAAAAAAATGTTGTCAAGTGTGTCAAAATAAAGATTTTTATTTATTTTTTTACCCAATTTTTTGGAAAAAAATAAAATGAATTATTTGTTTGAATGAAATTTTATTATTATTATTGAGAATTATGATGTCACCTAACTTAGCCCCGCCATTTTTAAGAAAATTAGAAAAAAAGATTGTGCTGTATTGTGCTACAGTTGTGCTGGATGTGCTACTCAGAAAGAATGTTATATCACCTATGGAAAAAAGTTGGCACGCTGAAACAATTTTTCGAGCAGAAGTTAGCCCCGCCATTTTGAAAAATCTGAAAAACAAAGGTTATTCTGTATTGTCCTCGAGTTGTGCTGGTTGTGCTATTTAGAAAAAAATTTCATATCCCTAGTGGAAAAATTTTATAACACTAAAATCATTTTTTCGAGTAAAAGTTAGCCCCGCCATTTTGGAAAAAAAGAAAAACAAAGGGTCTGCTGTACGGTGTTAGAGTTGTGCTAGTTGTGCTATTCAAAAACAAATTTGTACCACCAGCAGAATAATTTAAACACGCTAAAACGATTTTTCGAGTTGAAGTTAGCCCCGCCATTTTGAAAAAAATTAAAAGCAAAGGTTGTGCTGTATTGTGCTAGGGTTGTGCTGGTTGTGCTACTCAGAAATAGTTGCATATTATCAATGAAAAAAAGTTGGCACGCTAAAATGACTTTTCGAGCAGAAGTTAGCCCCGCCATTTTGAAAAAAATGAAAACCATAGGTTGTGCTGTATTGTGCTCGAGTTGTGCTGGTTGTGCTACTTAGACAAAAATTTCGTAACCCTAACAGAATTTTTTTACAAAGCTAGCATCATTTTTTTCGAATAGAAGTTAGCCCCGCCATTTTGGAAGAAATCAAAAACAAAAGAAGTGCTGTATTGTGTTATAGTTGTGCTGGTTGTGCTGCTGAAAAAATATCGTATCACCAACAGAATAATTTAAACCACGCTAAAACCATTTTTCGAATGAAAGTTAGCCCCGCCATTTTGTAAAAATCAAAGAAAAAAGGTTGTGCTGTATTGTGCTACAGTTGTGCTGGATGTGCCACTCAAAAAGAATCCCATATCAACAATGAATAAAAGTTGGCACGCTAAAACGATTTTTCGAGCAGAAGGATATTTTCGAGCAGAAAGCATTCGAGCAGAAGATTGAGCAGAAGATTAAGCAGAAGTTAGCCCCGCCATTTTGAAAAAAATGAAAAACAAAGGTTGCTATGTATTGTACTCTAGTTGTGCTGGTTGTGCTACTCAGAAAGAATCGCATATAAGCAATGAATAAAAGTTAGCAGACTAAACCGATTTTTCGAGCAGAAGTTAGCCCCACCACTTTGAAAAAAATAAAAAACAAAGGTTGTACTGTATTGTGCTTAAGTTGTGCTGGTTGTGCTACTCAGACCAAAATTTCGTATTCCTAACAGAAAAATTTTATACCGCTAACTATCTTCAAATAGAAGTTAACCCCGCCATTTTGGGAAAAAAAAACTAAATTGAGTGCTGTATTGTGTTAATTTTTTTTAATATCATATATTTTTGTGATTCCCTTATTTTATATATACAAAACAGGCAAGATTCATTTATGCTATCGGACACCAGGTGTCACTTACATTATTAGTACTTATAAATTAATGATTACACTGATTCCTACAAGAATAAATGATGCTAGCGTAAAAATGTTTTTCATTGGGTATATATAATCTATCTCTAAGCAGCCAGCTCAAACAAAATTTCATACCACTACATATAAAAAATTTTTGTTTTTCATTTTTTCGAAAACGACGGGGCTAACTTTTAATCAAAAAATAGTTCTCGCATACAAAATTTTTGCATTGGTAGTATGGAATTTTTTTTGAGTAGCACAACTAGCACAATAATAGAACAATACACCACAGCCTTTGTTTTTGTTTTTTTGCCGAATGGCGGAGCTAACTTCTGCTTAGCCTTTTGCTCGAATAATCGTTTTAGCCTGCCACCATTTATTTATTGGTGATATGGAATTTTTTTTGAGTAGCACATCCAGCACAACTATGGTACAATACAGCACAACATACTTTTTTTATGTTTTGTTAAATGGCGGGGCTAACTTCTACTCGAAAAATCGTTTTAGCGTGTTTAAATTTTTCCGTCGGTGGGTACGAATTTGTTTTGGAGTAGCACAACTCGCACAACTTTAACACAATACAGCACTCAATTTAGTTTTTTTTTTCCAAAATGGCGGGGCTAATTTCTATTTGAAGAAATGATGTTAGCGTTATAAAATTTTTCTGTTAGGAATACGAAATTTTTGTCTGAGTAGCACAACCAGCACAACTCAGGCACAATACAGTACAACCTTTGTTTTTTATTTTTTTATAAGTGGCGAGGCTAACTTCTGCTCGAAAAATTTGTTTAGTCTACTAACTTTTATTCATTGCTTATATGCAATTCTTTCTGAGTAGCACAACCAGCACAACTAGAGTACAATGCATAGCAACCTTTGTTTTTCATTTTTTTCAAAATGGCGGGGCTAACTTCTGCTTAATCTTCTGCTCAATCTTCTGCTCGAATGCTTTCTGCTCGAAAATATCCTTCTGCTCGAAAAATCGTTTTAGCGTGCCAACTTTTATTCATTGTTGATATGGGATTCTTTTTGAGTGGCACATCCAGCACAACTGTAGCACAATACAGCACAACCTTTTTTCTTTGGTTTTTACAAAATGGCGGGGCTAACTTTCATTCGAAAAATGGTTTTAGCGTGGTTTAAATTATTCTGTTGGTGATACGATATTTTTTCAGTAGCACAACCAGCACAACTATAACACAATACAGCACTTCTTTTGTTTTTGATTTCTTCCAAAATGGCGGGGCTAACTTCTATTCGAAAAAAATGATGCTAACTTTGTAAAAAAATTCTGTTAGGGTTACGAAATTTTTGCCTAAGTAGCACAACCAGCACAACTCGAGCACAATACAGCACAACCTTTGGTTTTCATTTTTTTCAAAATGGCGGGGCTAACTTCTGCTCGAAAAGTCATTTTAGCGTGCCAACTTTTTTTCATTGATAATATGCAACTATTTCTGAGTAGCACAACCAGCACAACCCTAGCACAATACAGCACAACCTTTGCTTTTAATTTTTTTCAAAATGGCGGGGCTAACTTCATCTCGATAAATCGTTTTAGCGTGTTTAAATTATTCTGCTGGTGGTACAAATTTGTTTTTGAATAGCACAACTAGCACAACTCTAACACCGTACAGCAGACCCTTTGTTTTTCTTTTTTTCCAAAATGGCGGGGCTAACTTTTACTCGAAAAAATGATTTTAGTGTTATAAAATTTTTCCACTAGGGATATGAAATTTTTTTCCAAATAGCACAACCAGCACAACTCGAGGACAATACAGGACAAAATTTGTTTTTTAGATTTTTCAAAATGGCGGGGCTAACTTCTGCTCGAAAAATTGTTTCAGCGTGCCAACTTTTTTCCATTGGTGATGTGGCATTCTTTCTGAGTAGCACATCCAGCACAACTGTAGCACAATACAGCACAATCTTTTTTTTTAATTTTCTTAAAAATGGCGGGGCTAAGTTAGGTGACATAGAATTATGGCATTATAAGTTTGTCAAAAAAATGTTGTCAAGTGTGTCAAAATAAAGATTTTTATTTATTTTTTTTACCCAATTTTTGGAAAAAAATAAAATTATTTGAAATGAAATTTTATTATTATTATTGAGAATTATGGCTGTATGAGTTTGTCAAAAAAATAATGTCAAGTGTGTCAAAAAATAATTTCATTTATTTATTTAGCCATTTATTTTTTGGAAAAAAACGTAGCTGTTTTTATGACGTATATGTAATTGGAAATGAAATTGGACATGGAAATTTTTGAATTTGTTATAGATTTTGAAATATTTTTGGAATTTTGAAAAAAGTTTGTATTTTTGATTTTGTAATAATTTTTTTGCAATATTTTTAGAATTTTGAAAAAAGTTTTAAGTTTTGATTTTGAAAGAATTTTTGGAATATTTTTAGAATTCTGAAAAATTTTAAATTTTTGGTTTTATTATAATTTTTAGAATTTTGAAAAAATTTTCAATTTTTGATTTTGTAATAATTTTTGCAATATTTTTAGAATTTTGGAAAAAGTTTGAATTTTTAAGAATTTTTGAAATATTATTGGAATTTAGAAAAAGTTTAAATATTTGATTTTATTCTAATATTTGGAATATTTTTGGAATTTTGAAAAAGTTTGATTTTATTTAATTTAACAATATTTTTGGAATTTTGATTATAATTTTCCGGCCACGTATATTGATGTTTCGTGTTAGTTTTGTAATAAATTTCTAAACAGAGATAAAAAAATACTTGCACTTTAACAAAGAGTTATGTTTGATATACATCGCTGCCCAAAACTAAAAACCATGTCCTCATAAAAGTTTTTTGCCGAAAACTATATCAAAATCCTTAACCCAGACCGAAGTCTTGATATTTTAGATTTGAATTTGAATTAGCATTAGAATTTTTACTTGCATTTGAAGGTTTTTGACGAGATAGACTTGAATGCAGATTTAAATTTTCGATGCCCGAACCACTGCATCCGATTGGTTGGACTGATTGTAGTTTACCGAAACTAAAGATGGATTTTCCTTTGAATTTTCCGGGTTAGAATCTGAATTGTTGGTTTGCAAATTAGCAGACCTACGATTATTGAACTCGCGTTTTTACATTGTTTTATGTCGTGACCAAAATTTTTGCAATAGTTACATTTAATTTTATTAACCATGTTAGAATGACGTGAAAATGTTTGATGATTAAAATTTTGTTGGTTAAAATTAGAATTTTGTTTAAGGTATTTGTATTTTTCTGGTTTTGATCCGGTTTAATAAATGAATAGCACGATTTAGCAGAATGTCCTAAACGTGAACATAATTGACATTTTTCACTAGAATTGTAATTCGCATTAGGCAAATTTGAATGGAATTGAATTTTTGAATCAAAACGTGAAGTGTTTGATTGTATCGCTTCTTCTTCTATAGCTTTCGATACAGGATCTTTAAAATTTGAAAATCTACATGCCTTTACTAATAGTCGAAATGGTTCTTTTAAGCCATTCTGAAATGTGTTAAGCGCTGCAATTGAATTTAAATTTCGAATATGTTTTGCAGCTTCTTCACCTTCTCTAGAAACACATGCTCCATTAAAGTCAGAAAGTAACTGCTCGACATTGGATGCAAATTCTCTCACAGATTCGTTTCTTTTTTGTTTCAGCTGAACTAATTCAACCTGTAGTTGCTCTACAGGGCGACCATCAGAAAATTGCAATATGAACTCCTTTTTCAAATCTTCTAACAATTTGAAACAACCATATTTTACAATGTCAAAAGGTTTCTCGCCTAGTTTAGATTTCAAAATATCTAGGAATGAAGATTTATCATCATTAGTCGTTAATGGGCTATAAACAATTTCACAACACACTAAAAACTTATCAAGTTTCTTAGGAGATCCTTCGAAATCAGGGAAAATCCTTAGCATGTGATCAATATTTAGGTTAGTCATTTCTAAATCGTATATTGGATTATTAAAATTGTTAGACAATGACTGATTGAAAGAACAAGAATTTTCATTTATCAAACTTGGTCTGAAATTATCTGAATTATTTATATTATGCAAATCAGATTCTTCGTGTAAATAAGACACAATATCAGAATTATTAGGGTTTAAAATTGGAGAAATTGATTTATCACTACAACTATTGCTACTTACTGATATAATTAAATCTTCCCAATCTTGGTTATCATAACGTTTGATGTTTTCTTTCAAAATTACTTGACTATCCTCTTGTATGAGTATATGAACGTTTCCTCCGCATAAACACGAAATAAGAATTAAACAGAATTAAATAGTGAATGTGAATATTAAAATTTGAACTTTCATTAAAACGAATTACCTTTTACAATATTTGGAAACATATATGTATGTATTTGTTTTTATGTTGATATTAATTTCAAATGATTATGTTCTTATGTATCGATGAAAATAATAGGATGACCCGCTGATTAATGAGATGAATCCAAATTTAGATAACTGATGATTTTGTTTTGGATGAAAATGTGGTTGATGACGAAATTTTTCCAAGGTCGAATGTTTAACGGTCGTATTATTTATTTTCTCAAAAAACGTCGTTCAAGTATTTTCCGAAGATCTTAAAATGTCCTCTATGGAACACCTCAGATAATGTACGATAATTTAGTTTATATTTGTTGAATTGTAATTGTTTTTCATATGCTTGTACTTGATGATAGGTATATGTAGGTTTGTCACAGAAGTTGTTCAATTTTAAAGCGAAGAATTTTTCGGATTACTTCCAGCGGTAAATTTGTATTTTTTCCGTTTGTATACGGAATTATCTTGATACAAGAAGTAATTTGTTGATTTTATGTGTTTCACAATAATATATTTTAAATTGTTTCACAATACAATATTTGGAATTTGATGCCATACACAATTTTATGAAAATTAATTATGTGTGTAAAGGATGCATTTATTTTATGCACATTATAGTAGTCCATTTAAAAAAATTTGCCCGCTATCTTTATGCACTTTTTACCGCTGCCACCAAAATGTTTTGCACCACTCACTTTTCAATAGTTGTATCACACCCAAGAATATTTATAACACACAACAGGATTAATATTTTATTTACTTAGTTTAATTAATAAATTTAAGTTCACAATATTTATTTTATTTATTAGATTGAAACATTATCTTTCACATTCGGAACAGGACTGACTTAACTCAATTTCTGCGTATTTAAATATACATAATGATTATTTGTAATTGTATATAATAAGAGTATAATATAATTGTACATGTATAGTATATGAAGTATGTATATAATATAAATGAATTAACGATGAGTTTATTATACTTATTTATGTTGCATGTTGCATGGATATCCAAACTGTGTATAGTTTGGGCCATCACAACACTTGTTAAAACAGGATGAGGAAGTTCATCAAATTTTAAAACCAGTCGCAAATGTTTTGGACAAATGAACGCAGCCTTAGCGCATATGATCAAATTTGGAAACAGTTACGACATGAGTTAGATTTTATTTTTGGCCATCAATTGTATGCAAAAAGCAATGCAAACCAATACAAACACCAAATTCAACGCGCATATTCAACTTATTTTACACCGTTACATTACGTCGCTCTGTTGCAATGTCCCAATACACTGGTTACTGAAAATTTCATTGTTTTAGAAAATGAAGAATATAAATATTGCATCATTTTCATTGAAGAAAATTTGTTACTTATACTAAAATAATCCATCTTTTTTAAATTATCTCTTATCTCTTATCTCTCTTTAGTGCAACTTTTTTCACCAAGGATTTTTGTGGAAAATTATTTGACTTTGAATGACGGGCTACCGCCTCTTCTTTAGATTCCACTTTATATGGACTAAATTTGAAAATAAAGTTATTGGTTTATTGGGAACAATATCAAAGTCAGCCGGAATTGAGCGCGTCTTCTTTAAATTTGGCTTGCTACATACGAAACTCAAAAACCGATTGGGTACGGTAAAAGCTGGGCAACTAATTTTTATTAATCAATCAACGAATAGTGTAGTTTGTAATACCTATAAAACCGATGCTGACGATAATTAGTTTTGAGTTTTTTATATGCAAATATATATTTTAAATTGAAATCAAAATATATTGTTTTCAACTTCAAAATCTTGTAGTTTTCATTAAATCTTTTGTTAAAGGTATATTTTTTTACCAGCCCATATTCTTATAAGAATGATATCAATATCCTTATCTGTAATTTACAATCGCCATAAACTCAATTTCTTTATTTAATCAAATTGTTTACCTGTTTTTCACAATCTTTCTAAGTTGACCTTGGTAGGTGCAACAGGACTCGGAAATACGTATGTCGCAGAATTCTTAACATAAATCAAATTTCTGAAGTTTACGTTAACCAATTAAGACAACCATATGTCATTAAATTGAGGGATAAACTACTCTTAGGCATTAAGAATCGCCACAAAATTTTGTGAATTTTCCGAATATCTGAGACTTTTCAAAGAATCTTGAGAATATTTAGAGGTACAAACTATCTTCAGGTAATCTAGAGAATCATGAGAAGCTTGAAAATCTTTAGAAAACCTTCATTAATCTGAGAATATTTAGGACATCTATTTTCTTTGGAGTTTTTTCACTCCAATTACATATTTTCATTTAAAACCAAAACAACGAATCTTCGTAGTATAAATTAATTTTTTTGTACGAGTAAACCGTAAAATGCACTTTTGCGATTCAAAAATTGTTCGTAAGGCAGGCCGTTATTTCCTATTGAAATTTAAATCACAAAATTTAAATAACAATGCCTAAAGTTATTATTGTAACTATTATTTCAAAAAACTGCTTCGATAAAATAATTTTCTAAAAAAATGTTCTACTATTTTGTGTAAATACATATATGTATTTTTATTTATGCAAATAATACAGAATCTTACTCGTCAAAAATCTTGTATGCAATTCGGGCATAAAGCATCTTTTTTGCTTTCGAGTGATTGTTTCTCTCGGCTAACGCATCGATCAACAATTTCACTCTCAAGCGGAAAAGACATACTTTACGCCCTTAATACATAAATGCTATTAAAACAAAAAAACACAAAAAAAACGTTTAAAAACAATAAATAACTCGTTTTAAACAAAAAAACAGTTTTTTTTGTTTTTGTTTTAAAACAATGTTTTTAACCATAACATATAAGGTCTCACATCGCAACCCTGTAAAATAAACGAAAACACCTTTATGAATTTTTTAACCAATAGCGTAAAACAGCACCCTAAAAACATTAAAAAATATAATGTTTTTACTCTAAAAACAAACCAGAAAAGTTTAATTATTTTATCGAAGTTTTTATTGGTTACACGAACAATTATAACTTTCGAACAAATAATGACAAATTTTTGAAACGGAATTTTTGTGCTTTGTTTAAAGCTAGTTCTTTGTTAAAAACGAGTTAACGAAAAATTTAAATGAGTTTGCAAACAACTTTTGTGGTGAAAGTGATGTAATTTATTTTATTCATAGTATATGGAATAAAGCTATTTCTGACCTTTTACAAGTTGGACAATAAGCTCTTACTATCTTACAACCCTGTCCATCAAGGGGTGGTTAGTTCCCAACTGATCGAACTGATATTCTCTTTCAAGCTGAGATGAAAGTTTCATCTCCGCTTCGTGCTATAAATGTCCTTGGCGTTACGCTTTTATTTAAGTTTATCATTTTAACCTCCTATAGCAGTGGTTGGGATTTATTTTTAACCTAACATTATTTATTATTTAGAATCATTTCATTTTTTTTCTATAAACTCACAACAGTAGACTTGAAGAAATTAATTGTATGCATACATCTTCACGCTTCAATCTTTATTGATCCAAAACATTTCTTTCAAATGAAATCAGTATTCAGTTTTAACTAAAAGCTTTCATTTTTACCTTGGATTTCAAAAAAAAAATTAAAATAAAGTGATATTCCATAAGTTAACCATTTTTTGTAATACATACCCTAAATCAAAAAACATCAATCCCCATTATAATGTAAAACCTCAATTTACATAATTTCAAACCTTATTTTTCTATGTTAAAATTTTATAAAAAAAATTTTTTAAATGTTAATTTACATTTTGAGTTCTGACTTTTATTATCTATCCTCCTACCTGAATTTTATTTACATACATTATTTCTACAACAATGCCAAAAACTCTGAATTCAAACTACTACTGTAGAGTAAAAAACCGCATTCTTAAGACTTTTCAATTGTATAACTAACATCCAAGTAACCTAAAATATAAAACAATATAAATTTATATTTTTCGTCTCCATGAAAAATATGGATATTAAAGTTATGTAAATGACTTCTACTGCAACTTCTGAAATAAAAATTTAAATTTGCTGATTGTAAAAATAAAAAATAAAGTATCAATCTGTAGTGCTTTAGTTGCGTGTGCTGTGATATACACTGTGCATTCCTGATAGTGAAATTACTATCAGGCACTTCAGAGGAGTTGCGTGTCATAAGGTTTGGTAAAGATGTGAGCTAGATATCTAAAAACAAACTTTTTTTGCCTGCACCATTATACGGGGAATGAAGGTTGGGTTTTTTACAATTTGCGTGAGGTTCTGGGATGCGGCAAATATTTCTGCAAGCTTTCCATTGTTGTTGTCGTCGGTCCTCCTAGAAAATTCTAACCACGATTTGTTGTGAAAATTTGAGTCACCGGTAATGATAACCTCACAATTAGGAAATTTCGGTCACAATTTAGTCGATGTCCACCATAAAGTTATTACAAAAAAGAGATTGCAGGTAGACAAACCTTTAACACTATTGCGTTGTAGCCATCACCATTTAGTTCATAATTTCAAGGTGACCAGCTGTCCTCCTTTAGGGAGGACAGTCCTTTTTTTGTAGGTTATGTCCTTCCTCGAATACTGTCCTTCTTTTTGTCCTCCTTTTCGATATTTTAAATCTAATCTGTTCAGATATGTTTTTATTAATACGCAGCCATGAATTCAATTTATTGTATTTGTGGTGATTTCTCACCAAATTTGGCTAAATTTTATTTATTTTATTTGTGGCAGTAAGTTTTGTAAACTTTAGGTTAACAAATCAAGTATGTTGGTTAAAAATTATTTTTTCTGTATAACATAGTATGTTTGAAAAAACAGAATTAAAAAATGAAAATAGTACATTATGATGCTAGGACGTAAAGCTAAAGACTTTGGACGGATGTGGAGTTTGCAAATCGAGGCGCTAGCCGAGATTTGCACCCACATTAAGTCCAAAATAGCTTACGTCCGTGCATCATATACTATTTTTTATTCGCCGCAAGCAAAATATTTTAAGAAAAGTTGTTTATTCTAAATTAAAATTATAAATTTTCATAAATTTTAAAATAAAAATATGTGGAACAAGTAACCTTTGAAAAAATATTTAATATTTTTTCAAAATTCTATGACAACAAATGATAACAACTATTTTAATTGGATAATGAAATTTTGAATTTGCGGGTTGCTTTGATAAAAAAATTTATTTTTCATAGAATTTAAACAAATACAAATGCTTTTTACTTTTTTGGACGTAGCTATGACGACAAAATAAATAGTTGAAAAGTGATACTTTAAGGCCGCAAATCACAGTAATAAAGTAACACTTTAATATATAGGCGAATAAAAAATAATTTTTTTAACTACTAACTTGAGAAATCGCCATTATTTACTCGAATGCCCCAATGAGAAGTAATTTTTCTCAACCTAGGTCAATAATAATAACAAAAAATTACCTAGGTTAATAATGAGAAATTTTCTTTTATTTTTAATTGAAATGAACAAAAAAACACAAACAAATAATTGCATTTCTTTGTTTCGTTTTATTTGTATGAAACTAAACTTACAGGCTTCTTGATATTTTAAGATATTTAAAAAATGAAATGGAAAATGACTAATATCAAAATCTAATCGAAGCAAATATGATAATTAGTGTTAGTAGTTAAAAAAATTCTATATATACCTCGGTTGAGAAGACTAATATAGACATCGAACATTATATCCCTCGGCGCTACGCGCCGCAGGATCTAAAAGTTCTCGGTCAATAATAGCTTACTTCTCAACCTTGTTATATAATGTACTATTTAATTAATCAAGTTTCTTTCTTCAACTGAAAAAGAATTAAAACAGAATTAAAATTGTTGAATTTAACTGTCTATATTGGCTAACCACCAATGAGTTTTTATTTATTTTATAAATTATTTAAAAAAGAAAATTAGTTTTGTGAATAACAAACTTATTATTTATATAAGTTAATCTTTATGAAACGAATGAATTAACTGTTAAATCTTTTATGTTTTACTGATATATTATGAGTCGTTTAGACCTTAGTTACCGAAACAATAATGATACTCTTAATTCCCAAGGGAATTATAGTACAATTTGAACTAAAAAACAACTAACTTGATCAATTAAAACGCAAAATCATGCTATCGAATACTTGATAAAAATAAATGTTTTAGTTTAATAAATGTTTTATAGTAAAAACTAAAATTATTTATGTATCACGTGAATTATTAGATGTCAATTACCTTGTGAAACTTACTAACTCTCGGGCCAGAGGCCCTCGAGTAGTAAACGTTTCCCACGGGAATTAACATCCTTATAATTCTCTTGATACATAAATAACTATTATAAAGAAATTGTTAAGAAATTATAATATTCAAAAATTAATTAAGAAAATAAATGTTTTATTAACCTGCTTCAAATTAACATTTAACATTTTGTGGCATAAGCTCACATAAAGGCTTTAGTAGAATAACATTTTTTCATATGTGTGGAAGATATAATATTATCTATTGAACGAAGACTAAAAAATTTAAACTCATCAAAGCAGAGATACGCAGCAAAATATAAAGCGTGAAACTACAAGCTTTTGGAGGATTCTCATCATATTATATAACGACCAGTTATATATTTATGGATACAAACAAATTATATAGCGAGAAATATACAAGCTATATATTTTTACTGTTTTCTTTATCTTTGATGATCCGTAAAAATTAATGAACAGGGTTGGGAAGTTTGATGTTCGGAACTATTGTCATCTGACTACCATTTATTTCGGTCTCTGCAAAACGCCTATGATGAAAAAAAGTTGTCGACAGAAGACCCACCGAAAATCACTCGCCCAAGTTTTGTGCTTCACAAACTACAACACCGGTGGAATCATGAAACTATCCATAAAATTACAGAAGGTTGTATTTATATAATTATTAGTGGACACATATATGTACTTTATTAAAATTGATTTGAATAAAATAAAATTCGGTTTAATATAATTAATAATAATATTTCGATTGTATAATTTTCGGTGATATGATGTTTCGATGGAATAACTTATCGACGAAATGAATTTTCCGTGATATAATATCTCAATCTAACGATTTTTCAATTTCAAAACCATTCGATGATATAACATTCGGTGGTTTGAACTTTCGGTCACCTGATTTTTGGCTCCATAACTCGATTTGAGGGTTTGATTTTTCGATGCGGACCCGAAAAATTGCATTTAAAGTTAAACAAAAATGGCGGCTACTTTTTATATAACCTAATATTTGCATCGTATTTTTTTCTTAAATTTTTTTGTCCTCCTTTTGATTGAAAAAAAAGTCCAAGCGGCACGTATATCCGCTAGAAATAGGTAGATTTCGAGATCAGACAGTTTTGTGTGCCAGTAGAATCTGATGTATCAGATTAGTTTAAACAACACAAACTAATTTCAAACAGATATCGAAAAAATTTGAAAAAGAAAATTAGCTACATATAAGCAAAACTATATCTATCCAATTTTGCAACAAACAAATATCAAATCAAATACCACAGAATATGTGTGTGACAATTTATGACATAAACCTACGCTATATCATATGTCGTCCAATTACTGCAAAATATCAAAATAGTTTATTTCTAAGAAAAAAAATTAATTTCTTCTATTCAAACCTTTTTATTTTTTTTTTCATTGACTATTATAAGGTTTTTTGAAATTGTAGTTATGGATTGTTGCAAACTTTTTTGTTGAAGCCAACAAGTCAATAACCTCTAACTGCAGAGGTTTATATTTATAAGAAACGGATTAAAATGTTTCCACAGATTTTAAATTTATGAAGTTTTAAAAAATATTAGTATCCAAACGGCCGTTATAACGGATTAAAAAAACAAATGTTTTTCTATTATAAGGCCTCTAGTTCCTTAACCATGTGTCAGATTTTTCTGATTTACGAACTTGTCCAAGATATTAATAAAACACACATGTTTACGTAAGGTTTTTTGATCTAGCTCTACAAATGCGACTTTGAGAGTGCCGGTTGATTCAAACGCATTTTGTGTTTTGCAAGCTTTTTTGTTGGAGCCGCTCACTCAGAAACCTCCAACTGCAGAGGTCTTTTTTTTTGAAAGAAACTGATTAAAAAGGTTTCAAAGATTCTAAATTTATGAAGTTGTTAAAAATATTAGCATCCAAACGGCCGTTATAACGGATCTAAAAAACATAGTTTTTTTCTAGTATAAGCCTCTAGTTTCTTAACCCTGTGTCGGATTTGACTGATTTATGAAATTGTTCAAGATATTAATAAAACGCACGTTTTAAGAATGGGTTTTTTGATCTGGCCTTAAAATGCGACCATGAGAGTGCCGGTTGTTTAAAAAAAAAAATTTTGTTTGCAAACTTTTTTGTTGGAGCCACTCACTCAGGAACCTCTAACTGCAGAGGTCTATTTTCTAAAAAAGATTCCAACTAACTGCAGAGATCTAACAAATTGATAAAAAAGATTCCAAAAATTTTAAATTTGTTAATTTTTTAAAATATTAGTCTAATTAAAATATTAGTAATCCAAACGGCCGTTATAACGGTTTTAAAAAACAATTTTTTTTAGAAAAAAGGCTCTAGTTCCTTAACCACGTGTCGGATTTTGCTGATTCACGAACTCGTCTGAGATATTAATAGAACACACATGTACAGAAATTTTTTTTGATCTACCTTAACAAATGCGACCGTGAGAGTGCCCGTCGTTTTCGTTATATCTCATATCGTGTATATATATATATATATATATATATATATATATATATATATATATATATATATATATATATATATATATATATATATATATATATGTATATACATTTTTTTTTTGTTTTTTCGTCTCCGCTTATCATATATAGTTTGGCACAAAAATTTTTCCGAAATTCCGAGATGAAGCCCATTGCAATAAGTAGATTTTCATATGAAATCTACCTAAAACTTGGTCACCTTAATAATTTGGAAAGCGTTTATATGCAACACTCTCATGAATGTAAGCACATTCACCTTGATGATGTTTGAAAACTGATTCTAGCATGTATTTGGGGTTTATTGTTACACCGCAGAGGAACAGATTTCAGAAACTTGTGTTTCTGTAAGGAAGAGAATATGCGGTCTGAAGTGCTGGAGATGATGTTGCACGGCGTCACTGTTGGCGTTTAATCCACAAATATTTTGAATTTGTATATGTATTTGATATTTATAAAAAAGATTCCAAAAATTTTAAATTTGTTAATTTTTTAAAATATTAGTCTAATTAAAATATTAGTAATCCAAACGGCCGTTATAACGGTTTTAAAAAAACAATTTTTTTTAGAAAAAAGGCTCTAGTTCCTTAACCACGTGTCGGATTTTGCTGATTCACGAACTCGTCCGAGATATTAATAGAACACACATGTACAGAAATTTTTTTTGATCTACCTTAACAAATGCGACCGTGAGAGTGCCCGTCGTTTTCGTTATATCTCATATCGTGTATATATATATATATATATATATATATATATATATATATATATATATATATATATATATATATATATATATATATATATATATATATATGTATATACATTTTTTTTTTGTTTTTTCGTCTCCGCTTATCATATATAGTTTGGCACAAAAATTTTTCCGAAATTCCGAGATGAAGCCCATTGCAATAAGTAGATTTTCATATGAAATCTACCTAAAACTTGGTCACCTTAATAATTTGGAAAGCGTTTATATGCAACACTCTCATGAATGTAAGCACATTCACCTTGATGATGTTTGAAAACTGATTCTAGCATGTATTTGGGGTTTATTGTTACACCGCAGAGGAACAGATTTCAGAAACTTGTGTTTCTGTAAGGAAGAGAATATGCGGTCTGAAGTGCTGGAGATGATGTTGCACGGCGTCACTGTTGGCGTTTAATCCACAAATATTTTGAATTTGTATATGTATTTGATATTTATAAAAAAGATTCCAAAAATTTTAAATTTGTTAATTTTTTAAAATATTAGTCTAATTAAAATATTAGTAATCCAAACGGCCGTTATAACGGTTTTAAAAAAACAATTTTTTTTAGAAAAAAGGCTCTAGTTCCTTAACCACGTGTCGGATTTTGCTGATTCACGAACTCGTCCGAGATATTAATAGAACACACATGTACAGAAATTTTTTTTGATCTACCTTAACAAATGCGACCGTGAGAGTGCCCGTCGTTTTCGTTATATCTCATATAGTGTATATATATATATATATATATATATATATATATATATATATATATATATATATATATATATATATATATGTATATACATTTTTTTTTGTTTTTTCGTCTCCGCTTATCATATATAGTTTGGCACAAAAATTTTTCCGAAATTCCGAGATGAAACCCATTGCAATAAGTAGATTTTCATATGAAATCTACCTAAAACTTGGTCACCTTAATAATTTGGAAAGCGTTTATATGCAACACTCTCATGAATGTAAGCACATTCACCTTGATGATGTTTGAAAACTGATTCTAGCATGTTTTTGGGGTTTATTGTTACACCGCAGAGGAACAGATTTCAGAAACTTGTGTTTCTGTAAGGAAGAGAATATGCGGTCTGAAGTGCTGGAGATGATGTTGCACGGCGTCACTGTTGGCGTTTAATCCACAAATATTTTGAATTTGTTAAAGTTTTTATTAAATATGGATTTTTTTTTGAAATAATTTGATTTGTTTTTGAAATAAAATATGTGAAGAACTAAATAATAAATCCCATCATAAAACAAAATATAACATATGCCAATATTTCATGATGAAGAAAAAAAAAGACGAAGAAAATAAACAGAAACAAGTGAAAACAAAATTTAGAAAAAACGAAATATGTAAGAAAACAAAACCTATACGTATTTGGTTTTGTAAAATGCAATATTTTGCACGGAGAGATCATTTTTGTTAATTTGCAAATTATTTTGTTTTTTATCTACGGGTGTGACAACCCCGCGTATTCTAGTCCCTGGATACGAGTTGACGTGAGATATCAGATACCACTCTCAACAGTAGTAAGCTATCACTAACCAAGGTGATATTTTAGGGGTGCTGGTGAATGAATTGTATTAAGTCAACGGTAGCACCCTTAGTATCTTATATTTTAATACGCTAAAAAAACTTTGTACAGCCTAAGGTTTTTTTATTCGAATTTTGATTCATTTCAAATTTTCACTGCTAACCGATATTAGTGTAACTTAGATTTTAAAGATTTTTGGGATTTTTCGGATCATAAATAAAAAAGTTATAAACGAATTAAAATGTATTTTTGAATTTAACGGCCTCCCATATACAATATCAAATGGAATTGCCCAAGTATATATTTTTTTTTCAGAAAAACGAAAAACTTTTTATATTTATATATGTATACATACATTATAAGTTTACATACAAGTAAAAATATTCTACTGGGTGGTACTGTTTACAATTTGCATATTTATATTCTCATTTCTTAAAACAAATAAAAGAAATAATAAATGTTACATATAAATTTAAAAGCCTAATATGCTTGAATAAAATATTTCCTTATATTGTCCATACAACACAAATTTTAATCATATTGAAATACTTTAAGAACACCTTATATTCGTATGCAAAAAAAAAACACGAAACAACAAACGAAACGAAATGAAATTTAAAACTTGAAACTTTATTTTCTTCTTTTATATTTTAGTTTATGCATTTCTATGGGACTGGATAGATGTTTTTTTGGTATTGACTATTTTGTTTG
This sequence comes from Diogma glabrata, assembly GCA_963693315.1. Classification (NCBI taxonomy): domain Eukaryota; kingdom Metazoa; phylum Arthropoda; class Insecta; order Diptera; family Cylindrotomidae; genus Diogma; species Diogma glabrata. The sequence goes on from CAVNZG010000828.1 coordinate 404,076, forward strand.
TCTGTTGATTCTGGGAATTTTGTTTTGTTTATAATGAAAAATTGGTCATTACATTCAAAAATTGGAAGGTATAAATAAAGATTGAATGATTTTTAAATCCATTTTGATGGATGAAGTTTGTTTGAAAAGATTTATGTAAGCGATTTAGGTGTACCAAAAAAACAAACAACGAAAAAAAGATTTATATTATTTTTTATATTTTTATCGGGAACTAGGCGAATCGTAAAGATGTCTTTTGATTTTTAATCTTTACTGATTGAGAATAAGATGTAGTATTGAAGAAGATGTTTTTTGAATATTGGAATATTTTGGTGGAATCTTTTTCAATGACGATCAATGACATCTTTTTTAGATTGATTGTTGATTAATAATAACTAGGAGGGCCCGGCGTGCTTCGCTACGCTTATAAATAAAGTTTTTGCGTAGACATTTTGTTGACGTAGAAGCAATGATTTCAAAAAGTGGTAATGAGAAATGCCAGCATATAATTTTTAATTTTTCTTTTTAAATATATGAATGAAAAATAATCAGAACTCTACCTGATCAGCTCGGATATATGAAAAATTAGAGATCAAAAAAGTTTTCAAGTAAGCTTATTTGATCTCTAACTTATTTGATCGCTAATTTTTCATATATCCGAACTGATCAGCTAGAGTTCTGATTATTACAAAGTTATAGTAACACCAATAACACCTCTGGAGTTATATAACTAGGCAGTAGCTCCAGGTAATTTTCAAGATAACATGCATTTTTTCTATGTAACGGAGGCAGGTTTTATTTATTTATTTATTTATTTATTTTTATTTTGGACAGCAAACAGAAAAAATCCAATAACATGATGTAACAATATATAATATACTTAAAGCTAAATAGTGTTTATTGAAATACTTAAAAATAAATAATACACTCAAAAAATTTTGAAATACTTAAAAATAAACAATGCATTCAAATTGGAATTTCAAGATTAAATCTAAATTATCTTTAATCCAGCAAGTTTGTGTTTAATTTTTATAACATAGAAAAGATGTCAAATTTTTAAAATTTAAATACATTACAATTTTGTTTTATTACTTTTATTTTATTATTTTATGATTATTTTATTTATTGATCTTAGCCATAGTTAACACCATGCTTAACATCTAGTTCAAATAGAATTCCCTCCTTCTCGTCTCAGGTTACATTGCAAAACGAAATCAACTAGCTGATAGATACGCCAATTTAAAAACAATTCCTGGAACACGAGGATATCACTCATACATTCCTACAAATGATGGATCAATCTTAGCTAGACGTTATTCTAACTCTACGGAATTTAGTAATGTAAAATTAAATAAATGGAAAAAAATGTGTAAAATATTTATTGAGTTAAAATTAAAAATTTATTATCAAAACATATATGTAAATCAAAAAAACTGTTTATTTTTTAACTCCACTTTTTTTATAATGCAAAATTTTAAGGCGTGTTGTAATAAAATTAATAAAAAAAACAAAAAATTTTCCCCTCCTGAATTTTTATAAAATGTTAGTAACATATGTACCTTTCACATATTAAAAAATCAAAAATTTAAAAAAGACGCATTTCTAGGAAATCGAATTTGAATTTTTTGAATTTTCTGAGCAGAAGCATATTTTCATCGTCACTATAAAAACAATGACGATTGAAAGGTTTAATATTGAAAATAAAAATCGAAAACCATATTTGTCCATTTTGGAGAATTGAAATGTTTTACTTTGGGCTTTGCGAAGTATCTAGTTTTTATTAACAGTAACATAACAAAACTACAGCCAAAATAAATATCTTCATTTTCTAAAAATATAGTCTGTTGCAATTTTTAGAGACAATAAACAACTATAAGATTCTCTTAATTTTGGTAACATTCAAACAAATTTTCTGTGACACCTGTGACCTGTCATAGTTTTTTTCAAAAAATCATTTTTTTCAACATAAATTTTATTGATCTTCTTACTTTTATTTTTATCGTTTTCAAAATATTTTGTTACTCATAAAATTATTTTGCGTCCTTTTTATTTATTAGTTGGACATGTTTAGAACTTTAAATATGAAATATGTATTATTTAAACTCGACCAACCATATAAATGGGAATGAGAAGAAGATATTAGGCGGATTTTGGATATTGAGATAGTCAATTTAGTCATCATATAATCCAAAAACTACTATACTCACATAAATCCAAAAGTTCAAAAATAAACTGAAAATATTAAATGAAATCAATAATTTAAATTAATAAATTATTGTTAAATTGAATCACCAAACAATCTTTTTAGTAAGTATATTTATTTATGACACGTTTCGAATATTAAATATTCATCATCGGTACAAAAAATATTACTTAGACCACAATTGCCATCGGCTCAACAATTTAATTTTTTTTATCAGTAACAACTTATCAAACCACCTCTATTCCTAGTTCTCCTTTTTAAACGTCTTTAATAAAAAACGCTTGGTTGGCTACAGTTTTATGGTGTATCTAAATTACGACAGATTTAAAAGTTCAAAAATTTCAGCTTTCGAATCTACACAATTTGGTTAAACGGTATTTTAATGATTTGATGTTGTATTTTATTTAAAAGTTGATTGTGATTAGAATTAAATGAGAAGAACGTATTGGTTAAATCGTTATGCTCAAAACAATAAGAAATTCAATTTAAAATGTTGAAGGTATTTGATTTTTATTCTTAAGATAACAATTATTTGATTAAATGGAAGAACTCGATGATTGCACCATAATTTTCCTAAATTATGTTTTATTTAGTCATTAGTGAAATAACGTTTGTTTTGAACGAGATTTTATATGGAAACATATTCAAGGTGTATCTTTATCGATAAATTGATGACATATATTTTTATGCGTAATGTATTCCACATATTTTAGAATTTTTTTTTTTTTTTTTTTGTTTTATTTTAGTATGGTTGAGGCTTTCGCCCATATTACCAAATTACACAGTTTACTTAAATTATTCCTTAATCTATAGGATGAGTGCTTCGGGATATAATTCTGTGGCCAATTAGGAATCTAATACGCCTTACTTGAGAAGTAAACAAGGGGCTATTAGTCCCTAATTGTTACACTGAAGATATTCCGAAACATCATCCTATCATTAAGCTTTGACGTGATAAATTTTAAATTAAATTTTTATTTTGCTTTGTCAACATAATGGAATTAATACCCATTATGTTTCAGAGGAATTATGATGACCTGTTCTGAAGACAAAGAAACAGGTCTTACAATGTCGTCATGCACTAGACCAGATGCATAAATGCATTGTATCTGTCATGCCGACAGAGTAAGAGAATTTTTAGTCTTTCAGAACACCTCATAAGACCTCCTAATTCATGGATTATATACATGATTTTTATATGAAATAATATTAGTTATAGAATAATACAAAGAACGAAATTAACAATAGAAATTTATACAAAATTGTCAATTAACTTTTATTTATTTCATATTTAATAGGAAAATTAATGACCTTTTATCAAATCAAAGCTTTTAATTTGTTTATACAATTCATATTAATTTTCTTATTCTAATTGGTCCTTAATCGTTATTTCATTGTTATAAGTTCTTAAGAATTATAATTATTTTAACTAATTTATATGCTGTTTTATAAAACAGTTATTGCGCAATGATTTAAATCGAGTTATATCAGATATTTCCAGGCTGGATTTATCGGCGTCATTGAGTTATATTAAATTATTTATTTTGAAATTTTTAGGTTAAAGTTTAAAAATTATTATTGTTTTTTATTATAGATTTTATCAGATTTAAATATGGTTTATCTGATATTGGTTTAATTCTTTTTATTTAAATGAGCCATTATTGTAAAATCAGACGAATTATGATGAGCCATTTTAAATTGTGTGGTAAAACAATTATCCAAACATTCTGGTTATGTCCGATTAGACATATAATTTTGATTAGATTTAATTTTATTTATGCTCAATTTAATTGAAATTTATATATATATATATATCTAGTTTTAAATTTAAAAATTTTTTTTTCCTTTTTTAAATAATTTTAAATGATAATAATGATTAAATTTTAAAGAATTCACATAGAGAAAAAAATTATGTATGAACATAAAAAATATTTATGGATTATACCGAATTTGACTTCTGTAGGATTGTAAATATTGACATATTCTTTAAAATATCTTTAATAAAAGAAAGTAAAAAATATTCAATACTATTTGATAACATCAAAACACAAAGAAGTTTAATAATTCAAAAATCTTGTGAATATCAAAATGCTATTTTGAGGTTATAAATCCACATGTTTAATTTAATCAATATATTTACCTCTTACAGCTACCCGCCACCAAAATGTTATGTTAGTGTACTGAAAATATGTTAGAGTATAGTATGATTTGTAGTGTTGTAATATTGTAATGTGTATAGTGTAAATGTAAGCCCCTAAGCTAGACCGAACGTCTTATCACAGTGAACGCTCGGACAGGAATCGATATTTTAGAATTAAGGCACCTTGTTCGATTATAAATAATTGAATGAAAATGAAAGTTTATAGAATAATTTTGGGACTATATTTTGAAAAAATGATAATCGCAGATTTTCATTATCACTTTTCTTTTCGGTCTTCAGGTCTAGACAATTTCTCAAAAATGTGCTATTTATTTCAAATTCCGTATAAATTTACTGTACAGTAGGGGAAAAAGTATTAGATCGATGGTAGAATTTATGTATTACCTAAATAATTGAAACGTATGCAAAACAAATTTACAAAAGAAATATGTAGTTTTATTTTCATAAATCTCATGTACCAAATTACTAAAAAAAATATAAAAAAATTGCATAATGGCATAATTATAATTCATTTAGTTTACATTGTAAAAATTATACGCGAAAAAATTAGTAGACCGATTTAAATTTTAAGTTATCAAAAAAAGCAAATTGAAAGCAAAAAAAAGTCCAAGCGGCACGTATATCCGCTAGAAATAGGTAGATTTCGAGATCAGACAGTTTTGTGTGCCAGTAGAATCTGATGTATCAGATTAGTTTAAACAACACAAACTAATTTCAAACAGATATCGAAAAAATTTTAAAAAGAAAATTAGCTACCTACAAGCAAAATTATATCTATCCAATTTTGCAACAAACAAATGTCAAATCTACCACAGAACATGTGTGTGACAATTTATGACACAAACCTACTCTATATCATATGTCGTGCAATTACTGCAAAATATCAAAATAGTTTATTTCTAAGAAAGCAAGTATATATCGGTCAAAACTCAATGAAACGCAAAAAAAACGAAAGATAAAGAACCATTGAATTTATTATTTTGCATGGATATAACGAACGATAAGAATTATATTGACTGCGAAAAATGGATAAATAAACGCTTATGAATGTTTTTCTGGGACAATAGCCTAAGATGGCTTGTGTACCAAATTCGGAGTCAAGAGGTTCAGTAGTTGCAGATATATTGTGTCTACATACAGACATACACACTGACAGGAATGCACTAGCGTAAAGTATCTCTATAGCGATTACATCGCTTTCGATAGTTTATAACAATAACAAACAAAATTGACAAATAAAGAAAAAATAAATTTTATAGGTATTCTATAGTTCATGTTGAATAATATTAGTAATATCTTTCTTTAATTTTGTGAATAAATACACCCACTTCACAATAATTTAACAACAACAAATTTAGTGGTACACTATTTTTATTTATGTTTTATTAATAAAATTATTGTATTATTAATGGTGAAGGGTGAAGTAATATAATTGCTAAAAATTATTTATTGAAACATGTTTCGATAACATCTTGATTATCATCATCAGCATATGAAATGTGAAAACGACTTAGTAGAAGTCACATGACGGTTGTTAATACTAAAACAAACATTTTATTAATAAAACATAAAAAAAAATAAAAATGGTGTACCACTAAATTTGTTGTTGTATTCTATAAGTTTATAGGTGTGTTTTTATAGTTTTCAAAAATTAAAGAAACTGTGGAACTCAAATTCAAGAAATAAAACAACATACAAACCTATTCATTCAAATTGCAAATAATAAATCGATGCTATAATATTCAATAATTGAAAAGAACAAAATAAAAAATAAAAAAAAAAGTTTCTTATTTTCCTTAGAAACGAACTAGTATCAAAACTTTAAAACTAGAAATGAAGAATAACAAATATTTGATTCATGCATTCGTTCGGTATTCAAGTGGTAGTTTTCAACTCGACATCTCCCCACAATCAAAGGAGTGGGGTAATCAATATAAAAGGAATAAGGAACAATATATAAAATATAAATGCCTCAATTTAGTTGTTTCTAAATGCTCCTAGGTAGTATTTTTTCATTTTCCTGGAAATTATTTTATATTGATTACCCCCCTCTTGTTTAATATTAAAAATGACCTTTAAAACTAAAGTTGTCTAGTTATTATGCTAACCACACTAATAATCTTTGTTTTTTTTCCACTCTGTAAAAATAAAATGAAAATAATTTAATTATATTAATAAATTATTTTCTTCATTTCATTTCAGTGAATAAATTGTGAAATAACTCAACTTAAACTGCATCAATCGATGTAATATGAATGATTAAATTATGCTTTCAAGAGTAAAAATTCATAATGAAAATTTCAATTAAATTATTCTCATTAAAGAACAATTATCATTATTTTTTCAACTTTTCAGTATTTAAATAGTTATTAATATTTTCAAATTGATTTATTTTAATTTCATTGGTTAATTTATTTTAAGAACTCATTTATTTAAATTTTATTTTGATTTTAAATTGACGATGAAATTAAGTGTAAGTGCTTATCGCGCTCATGCATCAGCACATAAAAAGATACTTTCAAGTAGTTATCAGTCACAATTTAATTACGGTAGTACAGCGGCTGCATCAGTTTCAACAGCATCAACAGGATTTTTTAGTGTAAGTAGAAATTTAAATTTTATATGCATATTTTTGAAGTATATTTTAAAATGATTTGATTTTTACATCAAAGGCTTTGCTTATATCGTACGATATATCATCAAGACGTGGTTCATTTTGTACTTTTTAATAACTAAGATGACTTATAAAAAAAATCAAACTATTTTATAGAGAAAAAATATTATTGATGCATATCATAAACGAATCATGTAGTTTTGATGATACCCACACACAGTGTGAATGTTTTGATCATAAAACGACAGACGCTAAAGTGATGCAAACTAAAATATAAGCAAATTACATACATATATCAAAAGTAAAATAAAATAGAAATGAGAAAATTGTGTCTTTTACAAAACCATTTTTTTACTTTATTGATGTTCCTTTATATTTAGTATGTCTGTGTTGAATAAAAAAGCTGACGTTTTAAAATATGTACAAGGATAGGTTTGGAATAGTAAAATTATTAGTTATTTAAAATGAAAATAGTTTTGTATTCTGCTGAAAATCATTTTATCGTTTATCTCTATTGGGTTGTTGCATTATTTAATGAACGATCAGACTTAAGAGCAACATACGCTGATACGCATTGCACTCATTAACATTATTAAACAAAACAAAGTAAAAACTGTTACTTTTGTCATGATTTTCCAATCTTTCTTACTAACGTGATTGTCTTTTTTCCGATACGCTTAATTAAAAAATAATACGGTTACTGATTACAGGCAAAAGTAATCAAAAATCGCAAACCCCTTAATTTTATAATTCATTTATAAAACATGCCTCATGATATATATCTAGAAAACAAAAGGTACTTTAATCGCAATAAAACAAACCTTTCAATCTCAGGCGGTGATTTTCATCCACTTGATTTAAATTCAAAATTGAATTTATTCAATTCGAAATGATTTAAATTGGCAGTTAAATTATTGATATTAAAATGATTGCATTTGATATTAAAAATCAAATTAGGTTATCTTTTTTTCCATTGCATATGAAATATAAAAATTTCACAAGATTTCATGAAACAGCCTGCAGATAATATGTAAGTTGAACTGAGTTTTTAATTCAATGAATATATTTATGTTTCAGTAAAATTTTCAGGAAAAAATTATTCAAGTTACAGTTATTTTATTTAATTTTATGCGATGAGTTGCATTCATACTTACAGAAGCATCATCGTTTCTCGTTACTTTAAAAATAGTTTTCTCAATTATAGTATATTATTAAATTAGGAGCTAAAGTTGTACTTTTTGTGTTGAGTCTATAGTTTGGCGGCCGACAGTATGGAGGCCGACAATTATAGACGAAACACAAAAAGTCACTTTAGCTCCGAATTCAATACACTATTTTTTCGGCAAACGTTTAAATTTGTTTAAAAATATGAAATTAATGCATCAAATTTTTTATAAATATGTTTTAGGTAATAAATTTTCTGAAATTAATTTTTATTGATTTTGATTCATTAAAATGAACTGAAATGCATTCTGTTTTGAACAAATTAATAATATCGTATTATTTTACTTTACTGCCGCCGTAAAAATATGAAAATTACTTTACTGCCGCCGTAAAAATATGAAAATTACTTTACAGCCGCCGTAAAAATATGAAACTTTACAGCCGCCGGCAGATAAAATAAAAATGGCATTACTTTTGCAGCCGCCGGCTAAAAAGTAAGACTTTAGCTACTCCCAGCTCCCCAAAGTTAAACTTTACAGCCGTTTGCCGAAAAAATAAGTTTTAATGTGTATATAAAATCAAGCTACGGTTTGCTTGCAAGCTACCATAGCAATCTTGATTTTTTAGGGTTCCGTTTTTTATACGGAACACTATTGGTGAGAGTACAACGTGTTTTTCACATTATTTCGATTATCTCGTGAACCATTAATCCGATGAACTTAAAATTTGAGGTGCTTATAAAACTAACCTATCCACACAAGATTGCGGGTTAAAAAATAAATAAAGTTGTGTTCGTTTGTTTTAAGGAGGTACGATGTAAAGCCTTTGAAAACATACATTTTTTTAGCGAGACGAGTAGGGTATCATATGAAAGGGCTTCATTTCAGCAGTATTTAAAAATATATTTTGGAATTTTACACCTCACCATTTTTTGTATAATTTTGAAAAATTACGTTTTCGGGATGTTTTATTGCCCCGATTAACTCCGACCCTACTTCATCGAAAATCTTGAAATATATTTGGAATGATAGAAAATTGAGTAGGTTTTTAATGAAAAATATAGAAAAGTGGCAGACACTCATATTTATATATGACTATATTTATTAAAGGGGTGGGAATGTTAAGGGGTAAAAACAACATTTAAAACCAGGTCATGTGGGGTGTCATTTGAAAGAGCGCTTTATTTTAGAAATATTGCCATTTTTTTAGAATTTTGCAATGCATAGTTTTTGAATTATTATCAATAAAGTGACACAAAAAGTTGGTCCCCCCCTTGCATTTCGAGCCTAATTAACAGAAAAATTTGAAAAAATTCACAGAGACAGGAATTTTGATAAACTCTGACCGAAAAATATAGCGAACTCTCAAATAATTATATTTTTGTGTGTTTAAGGGATTGGGGTGATAAAGGGTGGAAAAAAACTTTTTTGACCCAAGCGAGTGGGGTGTCATTTGAAAGAGCTCTAAATTTCAGATACTTTGCAATTTTCTTTAGAATTTTCCGGTACACAGTTTTTGAGTTATTCTAAGAAATGTGCAAATTCCAGACCGTTCCCCCTACGTTTCGACACTGATTGACAGAAAAAATTGAAAAAATTCATAGAGACAGGAAATTTGCTATATTTTGAACGAAAATTATAGCGAACTCTCAAATAATTATATTTCTGTGTGTTTAGGGGATGAGTGTAAGGAGGGTAAAAAAGACTTTTTTTGACCCAAGCGAGTGGGGAACATCATTTGAAAGAACACCAAATTTCCAAAACATTGCAATTTTTTTTAGAATTTTCCGGTACACAGTTTTTGAGTTATTCTAAAAAATGTGCAAATTCCAGACCGTTCCCCCCTCCCTTGGTTTCGACACTGATTGACAGAAAAAATTGAAAAAATTCATAGAGACAGGAAATTTGCTATCTTTTAAACTAAAATTATAGCGAACTCTCAAATAATTATATTTCTGTGTGTTTAGGGGATGGGTGTAAGGGGGTAATAAAAACTTTTTTGACCCAAGCGAGTGGGGTATCATTTAAAAGAACACTAAGCTTCCAAAACATTGCAATTTTTTTTAGAATTTTCCGGTACACAGTTTTTGAGTTATTCTAAAAAATGTGCAAATTCCAGACCGAACCCCCCCCCCCCCCATTACGTTTCGACACTGATTGACAAAAAAAATTGAAAAAATTCATAGAGACAGGAAATTTGCTATATTTTGAACTAAAATTATAGCGAACTCTCAAATAATTATATTTCTGTGTGTTTAGGGGATGGGTGTAAGGAGGGTAAAAAAAAACTTTTTTTGACCTAAGCGAGTGGGGTATTATTTGAAAGAACACCAAATTTCCAAAACATTTTTGGAACCAAACGAGTGGAGTGTCATTTGAAAGAACACTTAATTTAAGAAACATTGCAATATTTTTTAGAATTCTGCGATGCACAGTTTTTTAGTTATTGATAAAAAAAAAGTGCTATTTTAAGTGTATGTATACCACCCTATATTTCGACGCTGATTTATAGAACAAATATTCCCAATTTAGACCATTAAAATACTGGTTAAATCTTTCTTTAGCTAACATAAACAGCCATGAATAAGATTTAACCTCAAGTAACATTTTTGATCAATGTAGATGTGATTGACATTTACTATTGACGTCTACGATTAAACATTTATTCTGTTATGCGTCCAAAGTCTGGCGATATAAAGACTTTGCAACATAACTTTATGTCATTTATTTTTGATATTGTGTTCTTTTACATTCACGGAACCCTTGGCGAGCGAATTTTATTCGCACTTGTCCGACTTTTTTTATTATTCGTAAAACAATCGGCGTTTGTGTGCACATATGTGCTAAGTCGTCTTACGACATGTGCACGGTGTGGTTCACATCATGTGCATGACATATATTATGCACAATTTTGTGCATGAACAATTGATGCACATTGCATACTCTTTTTACAAAATTGTTTTACGGGTGAGAAGTACTGGCAGATGAACCGTATCAGCCAGTGGTACCACCCTCAATCTAAGCTGTTAAATATTCCTTGACGAAGGCACGCGATTTCTTGCTAGAAGAGCGAGTTTTCACAAAGCAATATATCTTAACCTTAATCATTGAGGAAAACAGCCTATTACATAATCAAAGAATATATACCGTTAGATGGATTATTAGCAACTTCCTATTAGTTTTGCTCCTCTAAATATTGAACAAAAAATTTTATTTTCTCTATCTTACCATGAAAATATATTGGTCTATGACATATTTTATATGTGATAGGATTTATTGTTAGTTATCCATTCTTCAACAAAAGTATAAAAAATCAAAAAATGGATTGCGGCCACATCCTTATTCGCTTTTTCAGTTGCAGTCGTGTGTTCATTCGTTCTTTCATTTAGTGATTTCTTCACTTCGATCTTGAATTTTATGAAAAATTTGCAGAACGATTTGGTCGCCATCTACAATTATTGTCATAGCATTCAGAATGAGCATTTACAAGACGCATTCAAAAATTTTATGAAATATTTTTCATTTGTTTTAAAAACGTGGGTGGATGCATTTGACAATTAACGCATAAAATCTTTATGAAACTTTGGTATATGATCCAAGCTAACTCAAAAATGGAAGATTTGGATTCATTTTAAAATTGACTAAATTGACGGTCACTTGACGGTTTTTAAAACTCCCAATTAAATCTTCAATAACTTGTAATCCTGACTTTCAATCTTATTGAGACTTGGCATATATAAATATAAGGCTTTTGTACTGTTTTATATATTTCTGTATACCATATCGTTCGGTTAAAAAGTTTTTTAAAGTGTTAATCCCTTCAGTAGCTTACAATTTCAGTAGCTTTAGAGGTAAATTGGACATGAGTTTTAGAGGTACATTGAACAAAGAGTTGGGACTCCACTATGCAGCAGGCGAGTTTTTTCACCATATTTTTAATGTTGAGCTGAGCATTTTAATGTTGAGAGCATACAACAAAGTGGGGGGGGGGGGGGGAGGGCACCCGAGCACTGTTTTTTGGAAGATTAATAACATCTGTACCTAATTATCGAATTGGATGAAACTTGGTACATAAGCACTTAGGATAGTTCATAACAGTTCTGCATCCCATCTTCCGGTTTGTCACTTCGGTAAAAAAAAATTTGTTGCAATTTTTGGTATTTTTTTCAGTGTCTTTGTTCACACTGAAGTGATTATGATGAAACATATAAAAAAGGTTTCGATTAGTTTTTCAATCATTGTGAGAAGATAATGATAAACTTTTGGGACACATTGATCAAAGTGGCGGAGAGTCCACCAAACTGCTTACTTTTCACACTTTGATTTGAAAGTTTGTTCCTGATAATTGATTTTGATTAAACTTGGTATATATGCTAAAAGTATGATTTGTAAGAGTTCTGTATTCCAAATTCCGGTTTGTCACTTCTAATAAAATTTTTTTTTTACTTTTTCTATTCGTACAACAGAATTTAAGTCTGTTGGGATACTACAGGGGCCTTATGCCCCTACACATAAATGTGAATTTGGACAATATTGTGAAGTTTGTATTGCTTAACATTAAACGGTAACGGTAACGATTTTACAAAAACTGAATTTCACAATATGTCTAAATTGAATTAAGATAATATTGTGAAATTTGTTTTCCGGAAAATTGTTACCGTTACCTTTTAATGTTATGCAATATAAACTTCACAATACTGTCGAAATTCACATTTATGTGTTCGGGAATAGGGCCCCAGCTTTCTTTAATATTTTTATAATTAGAACTTTGCGAAATCTATAACATTGGTTAGCCAACACTAAAGATTTGATAAAATACTACATCAAATTTATAATTTTTTATTAATATACGGTCAACAACGTACGTATATAATTATGATAAAATATTATCAAAACATAAAAAAAAATCAAAACTTTTTTTGGTCAACAAATAATTATGTATATCATAAAAAATTATCATATTGATAACTTAACATCATTTCTTAATTTTTTAAAAATTTAAAAACAATTATAAATATGTTAAACTATTTTCAAATCAACAATCGTGACAATGATTGTTGATTGAAAATAGTTTATCATATTTATAATTGTTTTTAAATTTTTAAAAAATTAAGAAATGATGTTAAGTTATCAATATGATAATTTGTTATGATACATAATTATTTGTTGTATAATATTTTATCATAATTATAAACGTACGCTGTTGACCGTATAATAATAAAAAATTATAAGTTTGATGTAGTATTTTATCAAATCTACATAATTGTTTTGAGTGTGTACCGTAATTGCACTTGCACATAACAAGCTAAATATAATTATGAATTATAGAAATTATTATCATATTTATAATATTTTATAGATATGATAATAATTTCTATATGTTTTAGATTTTTAAAAATGCTTTTTATAAATAAATGTTCTTTCATTTATAAAAGGTATTTTTTGAAAACTCATAGAAAAAAGTTTGAAGAAATTATACTTGCTTTGATAATATTTTTTCACAATGATAATTTACTAGTTTAGTTTAATAGTTTAATCAATTTTTATCAATATTGCCTACGAATTTTTTTTGGGTGAATAGTTGAAGTATTTGACGGATATTAGCTCAATATTAAGAACATTTTGTTTCCAAAGCTGTGATGAAGTTAGCCAATGCTATGCATCAGCATTGCAATATTTTAGATAGAGGATCCAAAACAAAAGGGGTAGGTCCAAAACAAAAGATAAAATAAAATTTGTGGTATGTATGATTTTTTTCTCGATAGATTGCATTACTTCATACGCAATTAAAAATTGTGGTGAAGCAAAAATTCACTCAAATGAGAAATATGCCAAACAATAATACATCCGACAGTTTTCTAAAAAATCAAACCTATGGTTTTTTTTTAATGAAGTTAAACATGTTTAGTGTTAGTTATAATAAAATCTAAATTAAAATTACTGAATATCCCAAGAGACCATGCCACCCAGGATTAGGATTCAAACTAAAATTTCATTTCACTGAGGAATTTATGAAAGGATGAAAGGAAATAGAGTGAATTTGAAATGAAATTGCAAGAGAAGCGCTCACCCGATTTTAACGGTTTTATATGTGTTGGAAAGGTATTTGGCTGCCCAATGAACAAAAAAAACACAATAATTTTTACTTTCACTGTTAAAAATATTAAAAAATAAATGTTTTTTAGTGGGGTTGATGTTATTATGGCCCTTTCCACACTGGCATGCAGTGCAGCGCATCACTTCTTCGTTTCTTACCTCTTTGCCCTATAAACTCAATTCAAATATGGCAACTCCAATTTAGTTTCTTGGTAATTTTTACGCAAAGAGTTAAGAAACGAAGAAGTGATGCGTTGCACTGCATACAAGTGTGGCAAGGGCCATAGATCAAGTATGTTTAGAAAATTTTTCCACATTATAAAAGTTCCAACCTTACCTTAAAACATTTTCAAATTTAATTGAGCGTTTTTTTGTTCTACAAATATTAATTTTTAAAGATATGCATCTCAGGTCAAAAAGTTTTAGTTTTAGATGAAGTTCGTGATCTGGGAGACTGACGGATGACCGATCGATCTCATAGCAGGCATTCAAATAGTATTGGTAAAATAAAAAGTACGCTTGTTTTTAGAGACATGTGTTAAAGTGTTAAATTTGAGAACAGGAAGAACCGAAAGTTTTCTGGAGATTCAAATTTAATTCAAATTGACTGGCCTACTGGCTTATCTAAGAAAGAAACTATTGAAAGCCAAAAGAAATAATATTCTAAATTGCTGAATATTACCAAAAACAAATGCATAGGGATCTTTTAACGCCCATATCATAGGTCGAAATTGAACTGTGGATCTGAAAATTAACCCCATATAAGATATTATGATACCTTTGTACCAAATAAATCAAGTAGTTTCTGAGATATCGTATGAGATAGACAGACACACACATACACGGACTGAATTGGATTACATCCCCTTCGATAGTTAATAAACATTTAATTAGGTTATATGTACATGTATTTCTTTGCATGTTGTTATTTGTTTGTTATAACTAATATGTTTTATAAGTTTTCTTATATGTTATATTTTACAAGATTTTTAAAAAAGATTGTGCTTTTCTTTAGAACCAATACGATGAGAATGCGAGTATTGATATTAAATTCCAGTTTCCCGTTAAATCCCGCGATTTTTCATTTTTATAATTCCGAATCACGCGATTGTTTAAAGTGTCAGGAAAACCAGATTGGGCAATATTTCATAATATGATGGAGGAATTAAAAATAAAATAAGAGCTAAAAAATAAGTTTCTTATAAAATTTGCACGAACAAAACTAAAATTGAGTCCATGTAGTAGAATATTACTTTATCATATGAGGCTTCCTCAATGATTAAAACTCAGATATAGGGTTTATCGAGACTCGTTAATTATTAGAGCAAGCAAGCATAGATTTGCACTAGCTAAGATTAAGGGTACTACCGTTGAATCAATAGAGCTCATCTGCCTGCCTGAGCGACATCTCACTACTATATTGCCAGTTATATGTGAGATCTTACGTTAGCTCACATACCAATAGCAGAGACTGGAGTACGCGAGATTGTCACACCCGTAGATCAAAAATAAAAATAACAAATCAACAAAAACTGATCCCTACTGTCCATGCGTCAAATTATGCCATCGTTTTACAATACTTTACTTTGTGGTTTTTAGATTCAACTACTGCTAACATTCCTATACAATATATTGTTCGATTGAGCAAATTATAATTTTTATGTCAGTTGCATAGTGTTAAACGAACTCATATATCATGAAAAAAAAATTGCTTTTATTTTAAATGTCAACATTTTTGTGATTCTAGGTGTCAATTAAAATATTTTGTTTGGTTGAAATGAATAATGAACTGCTAATTATCTAATTTTTAACTTATTATATTAAAGACTAAAAGAAAATAAATTTAATTGTGTGGCAAAAAATGGAGTTGGATGTTGTGTAGAATGTGCTTTAATAAAGTTTGACGTATATTATAAGATAATAATTTATTTTTTGTAGCACATGCATAAAAAATATTCAATTTTGTACTAGAATAAAAGAAAAAACTACTTTTCCGCCCATATGACCACAAAATATTTTGTATGCCTGGCACGCGCCTGCATGTGAGATTTGTTAACTACAATCTATCCTATATAATATTTTTATAGCACTAAAATATCAAAATAATAATTCAAATAACTTACCATATAGTAAAAACAACTTAAACACATTGCATCATTTGAAATTGCAAGAAAAAACCATTTATTTGGGTTTTCAAAAGTTTACAATTTTGATAACTCTTATTGGATTCCTATGTTTTTTTATAAAACCGGTAGTTGGATTCTAATGTTTATTTTTTAGAGGTAGTTGGATTCTTATAATTTACAACTATTACAACGAAGATGGCGCACTTTAATTATTTAAATATCTCAAATTTGTTTATAACTTTGTTAAATAAATGATTAAATTAACAATTAAATAAATATTTATAAATTTTATGCATTTGTTACAAAAAATAGTGTGTATTACTAGTGCGAATGCGTTTTCCAAACGCGAGTTATTGCCGCGAGTTATTACTAACTCTTGTTTGGAAAACGCATTCGCACTAGTAATACAATCTACTATTTCTTTTCGTTGTTTGGTCGGGTTTGACGTAATATTCAACGAAGTAAAGTTAGAAAAAAAGTGTGACGCAAAATATCGTGATTTTTTTATCATTTTGCACGACCAAACAATACTGTTATGTATTAATATCATTAAATTAGGAGAATCTGTAAATAAAGAAGTTTGATCAACGATGTCAATAATCTCTAATCAAAATCGTATAGTTTATATATAACTACAAAATTTGAGCTACAAATTGAGATTTTCGATTGAGAGATTTGAGATTTTCGATTGAGATTTCATAATAGGTACAAAGGAATATGAAAAATTTTACCTCCAGGGTTATTATGACGCAGCATTCGACCCTAATAATTTATACCGATCAGATATTAAAACAATTCGTAATAAAATTTATCGAATTCTCTAGTAGCTTCATCCACTTCAATTACATTTCAAATTTTATCTTAATGTCAAATCAATATTCCTGTAAAACCATTTATATTTTTATGCTACTACCACCTTCAAACAAAATGTGTAATATTAAAACTGAGAGCCAACAAAAAACCTTTTGAGTTTTATTGTTAAACTGATCACACAAACTTTTCTTTTTTATTTATTCTTATTCGATTTTCTTTTTAAAAATTTTCTTTTTATTTTACTAACCGCTAATTTCTAATTAATTTATTAAATTATCGTAATTGAATTAAAAAAAAAGTTTTTTAATGGAATTTTAACATGAATCAATTGACGAATTGGAAAAAAAGGTAAGAGGAAATAATGGAAATAAGTTTATTATACAAATTTTATTTGACGGAATCAAGATAATGTTCTTAAGTTATTATTTTTTTATTGTTTGTAGGGTTTTCGGTTTATAGGTCCATCAATATTCTGTCAAATTAATCAATGGTTAGGATATGATGTAAAAGTGGTTTATTATTTAATAAAATGAGGTCGAATGTTTTTTGGTAATAAAAAAGATAATGGTTTCATATACAACAAGGGTGGAAATGATAATATTTTTGGCATTTGTATTAAATATATATTTGCACCTTTGTACTTGAATTGTTTATTTTTGTGGATATAGTTTTTATGAGCTACTAAAATTGACAGCTGAAATAAATAAAGCGGTTAGATGTAGAATATTAAAGTTGTCTGTTGAAACGTTTTTACCTGTATCCTTATTCTAAGCTTTTTAAGCGAAATGTTTAACTGTTTTCGATTTTATGATAGTTGTATTACAAGGGTAAATTGTAAAAAAATTTTTTTAGAAGGGTAATAACAAAGTAATTATTCTGCGCTACAACATACTATTTTGATCATTTTATTTTTAAAATAAATGCTTTTTATGGTTCTATTTTTACATAAAAATTATGGAGCCTACAAATTTTTTAAATTAAGAAGTCCCTACTTTTACAGTCCCTAGTTACAATATCGGTCGTCACAACAACCGTTAAGGGACCGTTAAGGAACCCACCGCCGATACTATTTACTGTGGTAAAACATTCCATCTAAAGGCAATTTGAATAAAGAACTCGTCTTTAATTAAGATTAAGACAAATTTTCCAGCAGATCGATTGATTTATTCCAATATCTGGGCAATGCATCTAAATTGTCAACTTTCTATATAAAAACGTTATATTTGATTAGTGTTTTGGAAAAATCTAGAACATTTTTCCATGGTCTATTGTACACACTTACAATCGACGACAAGAACGGTCCTAACCATTTGCTATCCAAATTTTATATTGACGCACCTTTTCTTTTCAAAAGGAATATTTTAAAATAATAAGCAAATGTATAATTTGAAATTTATTTTTATTTTAAAAATTGAATAAAATAAAAAATGATTGGTATATAAGTGTATTAATAATGTTCAATTAGATCATTGAATAAGAAAAAAAATAAGATCATTGAATTGGTTTTTCAGTGAAAAATGAAAGCACGAACAATTCAAATGGGGTTCGAATAATAAATTTATCTTAAAATATTCAATGATTAAAAAAATTAATTAACATCAATTGAAACCAGGGGCGCACACAGAAAAAGTTTGAGGGGGGGTCCAACGAATTTTTTTAAAAATCAAAAGTGCTGTGTAGGAATTACAACAACACACATGGATACATTTTAAGACCTAGGTCCAACAACAACATGTGTGTTGAGGTGTTTATGAACGCTTTTTAAACCTTTGTGGATTGTACGGCCCCAGGACTGTTGATTCGGACTAAGCATTTCATTTGTACGATGTAGATCAGTGTGTTTCGATCGGTTGTTGATCTTTTGTTTCAAAAAACGTATTGGCTGTCAGATTTGTCTTCCAAAAATTTTTATATGTGTGCATCAGTGATGCTAGACCTTAAAAAATAAATTTACCGTTGCCGTATCAAAATTTCCCGATTTTTACCGTTTTTTTAAGGAAATACTTCCTATCAAGCTTTCAATTAAAAAAAATATACGTACATATAAATCCAATTGTTAATATGGAAAAAACTTCAAAATCCACCACTATAACAATATTTGTTTCGATTCTTCAGACACCTTGTGGAACAAGATAGTATTTCTATGAAATAGAGCATTAAATCTATCAAAATTGCGAAAGACGTTTTTAAAAGAAGTAAATGTGCCTTGATTTCGAGATTTGCAAAACATTTTAAAAAGTGCAATACCTCTTTTTCGATACGTATAATTGAAATAATGATACAAAACAACCCAATTTTTCAATATGTTCAAAATGCATCGATGCATAGAGAGGAGTGATTTTATTTTTAGTGTCGTAGTGTGAAAATATTTCTGAAACTAAGAAATATGTTATTGCTTTTGGGATTTTCGAAACCTTTGTTTCTATTTCGCTAAGAAATATCAGAACATCAACAACTGAAGGCTGAAATTTCATCGATTTTATTGTATACTATGAAGGCGATGAATGGCAGATTCATTTAAACAAAATTATTGAGTAATCAACATCTTTCTGGAAGCATAGTAACAAATAGTTGTTGCGATCATTTTGAATAAGTTTGAAATTTAAAACACTTCTACAATTTATTGTGAAAAAACCCGCACTTGCCAAGTTTTTGCCCGCTTTCCTGTTTTAAATGAAATATCCCATAAACGGAAAAAAATGACCCGATCTGGCATTACTTCTGTGTATTAATATAATGCTCATATATTTTAGATAGAACTGAGAGCAAGGGTATTGCGGTTTATTTGCGATTTTATTGCAATTTGAAATATCACATTTTGTTTCGTTTTGAGGATGGGCTGGACATTGGCTTACTTCCAGCCCGAAAGAGAAATATCAGATCTATAGGATTTGTAGAAAATTTTGGTAAGAGAAGGTGCAAGTTCTTTTGAAAATGTTGTTAGAATATTAGGAGGAATGATGTTCAGACCGGAGACTTTGCTGGTAGTTAACCCCCTTAAGATTTTTTTAACAATTTTGGGTTTGATATAAAGATCTTTCATATTAACTCCTGAAGCCTGGATTTTTGGTTTTTCCTTAGGAGTTTATAAAACAGTCAAGATCACAGCAAAGCGTTCCGCGAACAATGTGGTTTTTCTCGCTGGGTCAGTGACGATTAAATCAATTTTTCAGAAATAATACACGTGGGTATGCGCAGATTTATTCCGATGGATGATTCTGAAGGCTGATCTTTAGGTTTCGGGTAAATGTGAAGAAGCAATAAAATTTAAAATAAGTGCTCTTTAAAAAATGGCCAGTATACAGCCAATTCCAAAAAAGTTGCAACAAATTACCAACCCATATCAATCTTGTCGGTTGTTGCTAAAATATTTGAGACGTTCATTAATTTTAATATTATGAGTTTCTTAAGTCGTCAAAAATACTTAATGAAAGACAATGCAGTTTCCGTAAAGGAAGAGCGACGGGAAATTTACTCTCTTTGTCACACATATCTGGAACAGTCGATTGAAAACCTTGGTGAGACTTTCATCGCTGCTCAGCAATTCAAATCTTACTAATGAGCTTGATTCGATGTATGTTGCTGATTTAAAAGTACACAAATACACTATGGATGAACGCGTGTGTCTGCCTAGATCAAATCAATTTTACCTGAACAGAGCATCAATAGCAGCCCATCTTTTTAAGGTTCGAGTGACAAGATGTAGCTTTTCAAAGAAATTTTTTTAACAGAATCTAGCATCTCTGGAATGCCTTACTGACGTGGGTCTTGCTTGATAATTGTAATCCACAAAACTTTAAAAATAGCGTTCAAAAAATCCTCAAAGGGAAGGATCAATAGTGAGTAACCTTAGATCCCATAGTAAGCATCGTATCTTACAAAATTCAGAGATATTAATCTATAATTTCTTATGGTTAACACTAAATAATGTCTAACTTTAAAAAACAATACTGAAAAATTATTGGTTAGGGAGGGTCCGGACCCGAAACCCCCCCCCCCCCTTGTGTGCGCGCCTGATTGAAACCAATGTTTTTCATTAAATTTAATTCACACATGAGGTAAGTATTTGATCAGCAGTTCTTCAAACCCAAAATTTTCATGGTGTAGAAAGGCTAATTAATAAAAAGTTGGAGGAGGAATCAACATAGATCAATATGCTCATTCAATATTCATTTAGATGATAATCCTTTTATATTAATAATTGCCACCTTTTTTATTAAAAGATTTGCTAAAGGGAAAGGATTTAAATACTAAACTGATGTGAACATTTAATATAGAGGAAAGTTTTTGCTCTAAACATATTTTTTACTTTTTAGTTCTTTTTGAGTCAAAATGTGCTAATAAACTCTTATTCTTTTCAACATTAATGAAATTAATTTTGTATGGGTGATTTTAGAATACATATTTTTGCTGTGAGGGTATTTTCAGCAATAATTTCCCAAGGACAGTGATAATTCGAAATAATTTTTTGCGTAAATTTCAAAAGCAAGTTGGTTGGTAATATTTCGAGGCCGTAGGCCGAGGGCTATTATCAATGCCACTTGCTTGAAGAATTTTCCAAAAAATAAAGAGAATGTATCACCGGTTGAGGAGAATTCGTTTAGAAACGTTTTTGCCAACCAATGATAACCAATCTAATTTTTGATTTCTTTATGTTTTTTATGTTTTATGCAATATACGTCTATTTGTTTTGTTTATTATGGCCTACTATAAATCCATCGAGGCATCAAACAAAATATATATTATTGGAAATTGAAACTAAAATAACAAACAACCAGAATAGTATATTCTTGTATGAGCTAGAATGAAGGCAATTCTTCACGAGGATGAAGTTTCCCGGAACGAGTGTAGCGAGTGGGGGGAATCATCCGAGTGAAGAATTGCCTTCATCCTAAGCGAATACAAGATACTATTTTATCCACGACTACAAATAATTAAAATAATTTCATTCATGTTTTCCTGTAGAAGTTTGTATCGCCATATTGAATGAAATGAAAAACAAAACATGTTTGTTTATTTTAGATTTTATATATGTATTGTTTTTGTTTTATAGTACGTTCACACTAGCATCGAAATTACGTAATTTCGTCAATGTAATTTCGAAATTACGAAACCCGTTCACACTGCAATTTATCATAATTTCGTTTGACATTTCATTTTTTTATCAATAAAAAATCAAGCTTGGTTTGTTGTTTTGTTGCATTTAAGAGTGATGAATTAAAAATTTACTTAAATATGAATAAATATACTAAAAACGTAATTGGTGTTATAAATAAATAATCTTCAATCGCCAAATTTTTTTTTATATCTTTACGTTTTTGATCATTATTGTTTTCATATTTCACCATTGTTTTTCATTTTAAAAAACAGCGCAGACAAAATTTAAGATCAAATTTTATTATGTTAGTAAAACTCATTGGCCTAACGATTCAATTTTTTTAAAATTTGTCATATATTATAAAGTTTTTCATTCAAACAAATTTTCATTTTCAAAAACTAACGTCATAATTAATTCAGCATTGGAATATTCCAGTGCTGAAAAGAATTGGAGCTATGTTCATACCAATTCAACTTAATTTCGATCATAATTTCATCGAAATTACTCTGAAATGACATGATTTTAAAATTATCTCAATGTATTGGAAATCATGTAATTTCATTCGTAATTTCGATCGAAATTACGAAAGAAGCGAAATTACGTAATTTCGATGCCAGTGTGAACGTACTATTAACTGGTTTATATTACTATACCAACAAATCAAGTTTTTAATTTGTTAGGGGAATTTTGAATAAATAAAGCGTAATAAAAGAAATAAAAAAGAATTTGATATATAGAAAAGGAATGAATACAATTACAATGAAAGATATACGCATGGAAAGTATATCGTCGCTTTAATAATGAAACAACGTATTCGCAAAAGTGTAGTTTCGAGATAATTGGGTTTAAAGATTTTTCGATTTTCTGATTTTCGTAAATCGGGCAGCACTACTGAATGAATAAAGATATTGAAAAAACAATTTCTGCCAATTAATCTCGACTAATTTCCCTACAGCATATTCAAATTTCACATTGGTACCTGCTGGCTTTTCTACCTAAAAAGATGTGAAAAGTCAATCAGATACCTTATACGTTATTTCATATTTCATATACGTTATTTCATTTTGCATGGAAGTACGATTAAGCCTAAAACTAATTATTATTGAACTAACGCAGGATATTCTTACAATTTTTTATTTATATGAACCGGTATATCATGTAGTCATGAATGATGCTTATACAATATTTTAGATTTACCATTTCGTGTGGCGATCGTAATGTATGTAAAGTATACGACACTGATTTTACCCAAGTTATTATTCTGTAGGAATTGAAATATCGTACATGCATTTACGCTGTTTCAATATTTAACCGAAATAAAATTTGCATGTACGTTAATTAACAATATATTAATTTTCAACCCCAGTTATAAAAAAATTGGAAAATGTTAAAATGCCACTTTATAGACATCCTTATGGGGAATGCAGCGCACCCATTATATAAAAACAACGTATATATGGCATACGTTATTTCATTATTAAAGCGACGATATATTCTTTAGTAGTCGTGGATAAAAATATTATAAGTCGCAGATACAATGGGTGAAATGCATAAAACCTAGTAACTAGGTTTTTTAATTGTTTGTTAGGTTTTTTATGTATAATAAAACTAGTAAACGCTTAAAAAACTAGGTTTTATGCATTCCACCCATCTTTACTATGAAAATTATTTTGCAAAGAAAAAAACTTGGACTTGTCAAGAAATATTATTTTAAAACATTTATTAATTTATAATTCTTTTCATATACCTTTGTAGAAAAAATTAAAATATTCGTGATAATTGCTCTATTGTAAGTGTAATAAGTAATTGCAATGTGATCGGTCAAATTCAATGATGTGAACATATTTAGAGAATTTAATTGCGTTATAAGGTTTAAATAAGAAGTTAAAGCAATTTTTTTTGCAGAGTGACGATGGCACTTGCATGACCCTAAAACTAAAGTTCTGATTTTAGATTTTAGTGTCATTAAACATATTACCGAGAAACATACTTGATTGTTCTCTCTATTGTTATATATAAGAACAAACACTATTTAAAAAAAAAAACTAAGTCATGCGAGTGCTATGCAAAAAACTGTTAACGGCACCCTCGGTCAGTAGTCAGTACTCAGCGAGTTATGCTTTTACTTTGTTCCAAATGAAATAGGATTGCGTTTTTCCATATAAATTTCATGATTACAGTTGATATAGTAAAACTGTTTTAAGTTCATCGAAAATTCTTGCAAATATGTACTGAAAACGCTCGGTTCTAAAGTATTGCTACCCTGATTAATTTCGTTTGAGCATCAATCAAATAAGCATTGCAACCTTCGATCCTACACAAATTGAAATTTTTACTACGAATCTTTATACGAACATTTTTGTAAAAAACAAACACAAAATTTTTCGTTTTGCTTTCTAGATATATCTTTTGATAACAATTCTTGTTACCTTAACTGCCAACGTAACTAATTGAGAAATTTTAAAACGAGAGTTTGCGATCAAGTTTTTTCATAAATATAATCTTTTCACCCAACCAAAACCTGTTCTAATCGAATTTTTTTTAATCGTAAGTATATAAAAGGAAAACCTAAATGATTTTCAACATTTCGTTGTTACAGCAAAAAATCTTTCATTTCAATTCCTTATAACTTCAAAATTTAGAAAAGAAAGTTGTCGTCAATACTAATTTATTTTATCAAAACACATAACGGCAGCATATTGTGCAGAAAAATCTGAATTGAATATTAAAAAATTGGGAAAGATGTAAGAAGCACGATATTCATCCTGCCCAAAGGTTATTTTCTTGCCATTGTTCATTTTACCAATATATCGCCTTTCAGCATTTGTTCGAATTTTTAGAATAGGTTCTACTAAGTTTTTATATTTTATTCTTAGAATTACAAAGACTTTTTTTCAATGTCTTTTCCTTACTATCTTTTATAATTTATTCATATCAACAATGCTTTAACACGAGTTTAGTCTAAAACTTTTAATAAAATCGTTGAAGGGAATGTCATATGCAGTAAACACATTTTATTTTTTTGTTGTTTTCTCACCTCTTTTATATCTTTAAAAGTTTTGCATTTTTCCTGAAGAATCGTATCTCCGGGAAACTATGTTATAAACTGGAATAAAAACTAGAAACTAATTCAAACGTTTTTATAGCTATAGTTACTTCAAACTTTTAACCTCTCACATTTTATTTCGTTTTTCAATTAAAACTTTTTTTCATGAAAACCTTAAGAATAAGACGATTTCGGTTTAACCTGATTTATTTTTAAATTAATATTCATTTCCTTTATCTGCTACCGTTTATCTTGAAAAACTATCAACCGAAAAAACACAATGCTACAAGTAAAATAGTTTCACGCTTGGAAAACTTTTGAGAGTAAATCTTTTGAACTATTTGAGTGATCAAACCTGCAACTTCTAGAAAATAGTATAATTTTTTAGGAAGGAGGCTGCATTATTCCAAACAACTGCATTTTTAAACCCAACTTCAAGTGATATTTCTCGACTTTGAACAAATTTTGCAGCATCAAATACCAGTTACCACAGTTTTGGACCCCATTCCGGTTTATCACTACTGACAAAACTAATGTTTTCTTTCGATATTACTTCGGTCTGAAAGACCTAAGTGTTACATTCATGAGCTCAAAATGAAATTCTTACCCCCACTTTTTGGCCTTTCTCGACGTTTTAGGACCTACTAATTCTAAAAAAGCAAAAAAAAATGTTTGTTTGTCTGTCGGCCGACTGGCCGGCCGTCATTATCTACGCTGCAGGGAAAACCGCTGGAAAGATTCCAAAATTTTTTTTTTCTAAAAATAGCTATACTCAAGGGACAGGTCCGAAAGGACGATGTGTTCGATAACTGTACCGGAAGTGTGTCAAAAAAATCATTAAGTGTGTCAAAAAAAGGAAATCTTCATATTTTTTGCTTAAAAAACGTTCATTTTAAGTGATTACGAGTAGGAACATTGAATTTGGAGAAATTTTAATGGTAGGGATTAGTATGTGAGATCAAAAACTAGATTATTGCATTATAAGTTTGTCAAAATATGTTGTCAAGTGTGTCAAAAGAATGATTTTTACTTATTTTTTCACCCGATTTTTCGGAAAAAAATAAAATTAATTATATTTTTGAACGAAATATTATTATTATTATTGAGAATTATGGCATTATAAGTATATCAAAAATGTATGTATGTATGGGAAAAAAATAAAATTAATAATTTGTTAATTAATTAATGGCATGAAATTTTATTATTATTATAGAGAATTATGGCCATTATAAGTTTGTAAAAAAAATGTTGTCAAGTGTGTCAAAATAAAGATTTTTATTTGTTTTTTTACCCAATTTTTTGGAAAAAAATAAAATTAATAATTTGTATAACATGAAATTTTATTATTATTATAGAGAATTATAAGTTTGTCAAAAAAATAATGTCAAATGTGTCAAAAATGATTTCATTTATTTTTTTAGCCAATTTTTTGGAAAAAAAATGTAGCTGTTTTTATGACGTAAATGTAATTGAACATGAATTTGGACATGGACATTTTTGAATTTGTTATAGTTTTCGAAATGTTTTTGGAATTTTGAAAAAAGTTTGTATTTTTGATTTTGTAATAATTTTTGCAATATTTTTAGAATTTTGGAAAAAGTTGTAATTTTTGTTGTTGTTATAATTTTTGAAATATTTTTAAAATTTTGAAAAAAAAAATAGAATTCTTTTATATATACCCAACTTTAAAATTTTGAAAAAAGTTTCAATTTTTGATTTTGTAAGAATTTTTGGAATATTTTTAGAATTTTGAAAAATTTCAAAATGTTTGATTTTATCATAATTTTGGAAAAGGTTTCAATTTTTGATATTGTTATAATTTTTGCAATATTTTTAGAATTTTGGAAAAAGTTTAAATTTTTGAATTTTTAAGAGTTTTTGGAATATTGTTAAAGTTTAGTAAAAGTTTCAATTTTTGATTTTATTCTAATTTTTGGAATATTTTTAGAATTTTGAAAAAAAAAATAGAATTTTTAAATTTTATATATATATTTTTAGGTTTTAATTTTTGATTTTGAAAGAATTTTTGGAATATTTTTAGAATTTTGAAAAAATTTTAAATTTTTGATTACATTATAATATTTATAACTTTGGGAAAAGTTTCAATTTTTGATTTTGTTATAATTTATGCAATATTTTTAGAGTTTTTGAAAAAGTTTTAATCTTTGATTTTGTAATAATTTTTAAAATATTTTTGAAATTTTGTTTGAAAAAAGTTTGAATTTTTGATTTTATTTAATTTTTACAATATTTTTTTAGTTTTGAAAGAAATATGAATTTGTGATTTTGAAATATTTTCTCGAAACGCTAAATGGAGAGGTTTTGAGTAGTTTGCTGATTGTATAATCTTTTCACCAGATTATGTTAATTCATTAAGTTTTATATTAGTTTTGTAATACATACCCGCATGGAGGGATCAGTTTTTATTGTTTTGAATATTTTTTTATTTTTGATCTACGGGTGTGACAACCCCGCGTACTCCAGTCCCTGCTATTGACATACGAGTTAACGTGAGATATCACATACCACTGGCAATAGTAGTGAGATATCACTAGCCAATGTGACATCTTAGGGGTGGTGGCGGATGAACTGTATTCAGTCAACGGTAGCACCCTCAGTCTTAGCTGTGAAATAATCCTAGATGATGAGACGCTGTTGCTTCCTTGAGGAAACGACCTTTCATATAACTATGTGTGGGTTTCAATCTTCAAGAAAGATGGAGCGTCACAGGATCAAGGAATATGCAACCGGCTGGATTATTGGCAACTACAGTTTTGTTTTGTTTCAGCAAATTTTTGTAAAAATTTGCTATTTACTTTTTAATTTACTTTATATTTTCTCTATCCTATCATAAAATATTGGCCTATGTCATATTTTGTCAGTGATAGGATTTTTTGTTTAGTTATCCATTCTTTAACCAAAAATATAAAAAAAAACAAAAAAAGAAAGATTTACGTCCATCAACATCTTTGAACGTATGTTGTTGTGGGACCTTGGTCTTAAAAGGTTTTTATGTGTTATTGTGACACATATTGTAATTCCTACTACACAACACATTTTATTTAAAAAAAAAAAAAAAATATCTAAATTGAGAAAAAAATACATGTACTTTAACAAAAAGTTATGTTTGATATACATCGCTGCCCAAAACTAAAAACCATGTGCTCATAAAAGTTTTTTGCCGAAAACTATATAAAAATCCTTAACCCAGACCGAAATCTTGATATCTCAGAGCTGTGAGATTGCAGCCCCTCTATATTTTTTAATTAAGTTTTTAACCGATTTTTCATATTTAACCAAACGTATTGTGCAATACACTAGTACTAATATAAGCTGGGTAGTTTCATCTAACTCGGAAAAGCTTTATTATTGGTAGAAGGCAGCAATATTATTGCGATATTATTGGTAGAAGGCAGCAATGAGTTATAAACATAAAACGTCCCGGAAGATGGAAATGCACGTATTTTATCGCGAGATTTTAAAACATTTAATTTAATATTGTTGGAGCATCTTATCAAGGCCAAATAACAAACACATATGGTTGGGTATCCATTTTAATTTAAATAACTCTAATTCAATTTAAATATTTTCTATGAACCCAGATATAGAGAGATAAATGATCCGTCCACATCTGGATCATATCTTTAAAATCTCAATGTAGAGCATAAAATTCCTGCAAGAAATACTTTGTGCATGTTTTTATTCAAAATTATCAGATCTAATCTAATACAATAATAAATTTTTGTGTTTTAAGTTCATAAATTATTTGTTACGTAAAATTAATATTTTTATACGCAATTAATATTTTCCTACGCAACTGCCAACTACGTAATCTACTTTAGACGTCGGGGGCCTATAATGTACATCATTATTAAATAACAGTTAACGCTATGATATATTATACGCAATCATGCATGTTAACTCCAATTTTAAATAAATAAATAGTACATTATACAACAAGGTTGAGAAGTAGGCTATTATTGACCGAGAACTTTTAGATCCTGAGGCGCGTAGCGCCGAGGGATATAATGTTCGAGGTCTATATTAGTCTTCTCAACCGAGGTATATATAGAATTTTTTTAACTACTAACACTAATTATCATATTTGCTTTCATTAGATATTTATATTAGTCATTTTCCATTTCAATTTTTAAATATCTTAAAATATCAAGTAGCCTGGAAGTTTAGTTTCATACAAATAAAACGAAACAAAGCAATGCAATTATTATTTGTTTGTGTTTTTTTGTTCATTTCAATCAAAAATAAAAGAAAATTTGTCATTATTAACCTAGGTAATTGTTTGTTATTATTATTGACCTAGCTTGAGAAAAATTACTTCTCATTGGGGCATTCGAGTAAATAATGACGATTTCTCAAGTTAGTAGTTAAAAAAATATTTTTCTATGCTAGTCGAAGAAAATCTATTTTTTCTACTTCAAGCTACGAAAATGTCATTTTAATATATAGTAAAATCTATGTGAAAGTGAAACTTTTTCTAAGTAGTGACTGAAAGGAAAGACTGGTAGGAAAAAAACTTGCTTCTTTGGTAATAACTCAAAAACTAAGCAGTCGATAATTTATTGAATTTTTTCTTAAATATTTCAATCTTTTTCGACTTTTCTAAATCAAACTCGGTTCCTTAAAAAAACCATTTGTTTTACTATCTCCTTATCTATTTATATTTATATAATATTATAAAATACAGATAAAATAGTATATTATTTAATTAGCAGCTGAAGTGTTACTTTTTGTGTTGAATGAAACTATAGTTTGACGAATTATAGACGAAACACAAAAAGATACTTTGGCTTCGAATTAAATACACTAGTTTTTCGGCAAACGTTTAAATTTTTTATAAATACGAAATTAATACATCAAATTTTTTATAAACCTGATGTTTTATAGCCACAGTTACTTCCAAAAAAGAAAAAAGACATTTAAATTTGTATAAATAAATTTTTTTATCAAAGCAGCTTTTCAATTTAAAATTTCATAATCCAATCCAAATATTTATTTTTGTTGTCAAAGTTATACTAAGTTATTATTCAATATTTCATAATACAATCAAACTATTTGACAGATTGGTTCAGCAGTCAATTTGCGCAAAGGAATTTTTGTTGTCATAGTTATATAATTTGTTTGAAAAAAATAACAAATATCGTAAAAATATGGAAAGAAATGACGACTACTTTTTCTTACTATTTAATTACTTCGCTGCCACCGTAAAAAAAAATAAAAATGGCGTTACTTTACTGCTGCTTTGATTATACGTCAAAAAGTAAGACTTTTACCTTCTCCCTAGAGGAAGTAAACTTAAACTTTACAGCCGTTTGACGAAAAACAAATATTATAATTTTTTGAAGTGAAACTTCTTTAGGCGTGATGAGAGTAAAATTTGAAGGTTGCAACACACAAAAAAAAAACGAAACGAAAATTTATTATGATCAAAATTCATACAAAAACAGAACGAGCGAAACGAAAATCTATTATGATCAAAATTAATGTAAAAAGCTAAGGCAACTAAAATAATAGTATATTATGATGCAAGGACGTAAAGCTAAAGACTTTGGACGTATGTGGAGTTTGCAAATCGAAGCACTAGCCGAGATTTGCACCCACATTAATTTCAAAATAGCTTACTTCCGTGCGTCATATGTAATGAAGAGCTTTTTCATCGGCGAACCAATGAAGCGGCATAGCAGGTCGCGTAACTAAATGAGGTTTTATTTTTGTGCTCCGGCTAATCACAGTATGGAGTTCGATTGGTAAACCCTGCTGCTCCAATACAAATGCAGACATGTACGCGAATTACGGGAACATTCGGAAATGGGATAAAAATTTACAAATGAAAAGATGAGACTCTGGCGACCCCCTTCTACGAAAGGACCACGGTCGACACGTTCAACCCCCTCATTCACTCACATACGCCCACCCACACACACACACATCCACACCCCTAAAGCCCCCGAATAATAAAGAAAGCAATTAAATAGACTCACCCATGGTTATATCCTCCTAGCCTCCAATATCCGGCGGGTATCAGCCCTCCATCAGCATCGCATATACGTTGATCAAAATTAAGATGTCGCAGTCGAAATGAAGAAACGATGAATCAATTGGTGATCAGCAGCGTCGAATAAATTTGTATTTAAAATCGTGAATCAGTTTGTCAGTCAAAAGCGTTGACTAATTTTATAAGCAATAACGTTGAACCAATTTGTAATCAAATGCGTTGATAAAATTAGTAATCAAAATAGTTGAATAAATGTGTAGTCAAAAGCGTTGACTAAGTTTGTAGTCAAAAGCGTTGACTAATTTTATAAGCAATAACGTTGAACCAATTTGTAATCAAATGCGTTGATAAAATTAGTAATCAAAATAGTTGAATAAATGTGTAGTCACAAGCGTTGACTAAGTTTGTAGTCAAAAGCGTTGACTAATTTTATAAGCAATAACGTTGAACCAATTTGTAATCAAATGCGTTGATAAAATTTGTACTTAGAATCGTGAATCAGTTTGTCATCCAAAAGCGTTGAATAATTTTGTAAGCAATATCGTTGAACCAAGTTGTAATCAAATGCGTTGATAAAATTAGTAATCAAAATAGTTGAATAAATGTGTAGTCAAAAGCGTTGACTAAGTTTGTAGTCAAAAGCGTTGACTAATTTTATAAGCAATTGCGTTGATTAAATTTGTATTTAGAATCGTGAATCAGTTTGTCATCCAAAAGCGTTGAATAATCTTGTAAGCAATATCGTTGAACCAAGTTGTAATCAAATGCGTTGATAAAATTAGTGATCAAAATAGTTGAATAAATTGGTATTTGAAATCGTTGCCTAAATCCGTAGTCCAAGCGTTGACTAGATTGGTACTCACAATCGTTGAATAAATTTTATAAGCAAAATTGATGAATAAATTTGCAACCCAAAATAGTTGAATAAACTGTTAAGTAGAAAATTACTGGCAGGAATCGTTGAAATCAAAAATGTAATAATTTACACCCCTACTAGGTAAATTCTTCGTTGGAGTAGAACTGGAATAATTTGGATCAATGATCGTGGAGCAATACGTAGCAAGGTAATTATTGCCATATGCGTTGAAATCCAAAAAAAGGAATGTAATAAACTATACCAGTACCAGTCAAATTATTTGTTGGAAGAGAACGGTAATAATTTGTAGCAACGATGTGGAGCAATGCGTTGAAAAGAAATTGTTGCCGGATGCGTTGAAATCCAACCAATGTAATAAGTTGTACCAATTGCATGCAGGTAAAGTTTGATAGTTTGGCTTATATCACAGATTCCATAAATTAATAACTCGAACAGTTTTATATATATCACAGATTTTATAAATTAATAATTTGACTAATTTTGCATACATCACAGATTTAATAAATTAATAGTTTTGAATAATTTTGTATATTACATGAATTTAATAAATTAATATTTTGAATAAGTTGGTAAATATCACGGATTTAATAAATTAAAAATTTGGAACAGAACACAGATTTTATAAATTAACCATTTGACTAATTTTGCATACATCACAGATTTAATAAATTAATAGTTTTGAACATATCACAGATTATATAAATTAATAATTTTGACTAATGTTGCATACATCACAGATTTAATAAATTAATAGTTTTGAACATATCACAGATTATATAAATTAATAATTTTGACTAATGTTGCATACATCACAGATTCAATAAATTAATAGTTTTAAATAATTTTGTATATAACACGGATTTAATAAATTAATCTTTTGAAAGATTTGGTATATAACACGGATTTAATAAATTAATATTTTGAATAAGTTTGCAAATATCACGGATTAAATAAATAAAAAAAAATTGAATAAATGTAAAAGAAACTTGTTTAATCATACCGCCATTTCCCTTCATGTGTATCCCGGATTGTAATTATTGAATAGACCTCTCCATAAAACAATCCATCCCATTCCTGGGTGTGGTTTTCCAAAAATTTTCGGTACTGAATACGATTTAACAACAGCCGCTAATTTGATTGATTTCCTTACTTATTATTTTAAGCCATTGAAACAAACAAAAACCAAACTTCTCAAAGATAAACAAGCACCGGTATCTTTATTTTCACAAAAAAATCGACTGACAGCCGTCAACCATCAAAATCCAAATGTAATACACTAAGCGATTGAAAAGACTACAGTCGATCCATATATACCAAAAAAAAATTCCTTTCCGAAAATCGAAAACCTCGAATATAGGGTTTCAGATGTACAACAATTAATTCAAATCAAGTGTTAGGAAATTTTTATAGTTAAACAAAACTGTTTGGTTTTTCAAAATATTGCGCAATAACAATTTTACGATACAACTTATTTCCGATATATTAATAACATTTATCATCGAATTCAGAATGAATCAATTACAAGTTTAATCGACGTTAAGGCGTTCAGGCACTACAAAACTACAAAAGTCGTACAGTGAAGTTCGGTTTTATATCGGAAAGATTGTTTGAAGTAAATTTTCCTGTTTTCAGGCAAAGAGAAAAACAGATTGAATGTATAACAAAGCAAGATAATACTTCTTTGCATGTTAATGACGGTAAAAATAAACGCACAGCTGTTGTAAGGTTTTGAAAACTTCATTGTGTAAGTTACGTTTGATGTTTAGAGAATTCAAATTGAAGTAGTATAGTGAGAATAATCGAAAGGAAGCATAGCGCGCGTCCATTTTAGGGTGTTGTAAGATTAAATTTTAATGTTTATATGGATGATAATTAAAGAAAATTATTAATTAATTCAAATTAACCAATATTATGTTATATTAATTAATAAATAAAATCAGGGTAATTAGTGCAATTTCCTTTCTCACATATGTTTGTCCAGCTATTGAAAACTTAGTTAGATTTTAAGAAAAATAAGAAAACTATGGGTTAAGGGAACTATACGAAATATGACCATTGATGATGAATGGATGAGAAACTATCCTGAGCGGTACAGATTAATACAAGAAATAACAACTAAGGAAGCTGCGACTATAATACACTAGGTTCAGACATTAGTCCAGACTATCCATTACACATATACTATTTTTTATTCGCCGCCCATAGTTATTTACATATCGAGGGCTGAAAATTGAAGATTACGCCTGCGGTTCATATTGAAGCCCGACGCGGAGCGAGGGATTTTATTGAACCAAGGGCGTAATCTTCCTTTCACCCTGAGTGTACGTACAACGTTTTAAGCACAATTGCACAATTAAATTGTAGAATAAATCATTTTTTGAATTTTTTAAACTCGCTCGACATTTTGAAAAATTATACTAAACATGCCATGATTTTTTCTATAAACTTCATACAATAATTTATTTATTTGTTGTAATTTTATGATTACATTCCGGGCGATTATTTTACGGGCGGTAAAGTAGAAAAATACACTAATGTTTTATATAGCAACGGGCTTTTGTTTTACGAGCGTTAAGCTCAAATTTCAGTCACGATAACTAGGATGTAAAATGTGTTTTACGATTCTTTTGTGTTGTGCGTAAAATATTTTAAAAAAAGTTGTTTATTCTAAATCAAAATTATAGCTCTGCATAAATTTTGAAATAAAAATATGTTTAACAATCACAGTAATAAAGTACCACTTTAATATGTAGGCGAATAAAAAATGAATTTATGAAAGAAAAATTTATATGAAAGAAAAATTTATATGAAATAAAAATTATTGCCATTTCCGGCTGCACATTGGGTATTAATTAATATAATAATTGTATGTATTGTAAAATGTCTATTAAATTTGTCCCAAAACAATGCAATAGTAAAATTATTATTAAAATGATTTCAAAAATAAAGATTAACATTAAAATTAAAGATCAATGAATATCATTTTCCTGCCGTAAACGAGAAACTAAAATATTTAGAAGAAGGATTTTGGAAAAATAAATAATTTAAAGAAAGCAAAAACAGATGATTACTTCGGTCTGAAAGACCTAAGTATTACATTCATGAGCTCAAAGTGAAATTCTTACCCCCACTTTTTTGGCATTTCTCGACGTTAGTAGGTCCTAACTACTGATTCTAAAAGAGCAAAAAAAAAATGTATGCCGGACGGCCGTCACAATCGAGGAAATCTAGAAAGCCGCTGGACGGATTTGAAAATGTTTTCTTCTAAAAATAGGTTTACTCAATAGGAAGAGACGAAAGGACGATGTGTTCGATAACTGTACCGGAAGTGTGTCAAAAAAATCGTCAAGTGTGTCAAAACAAGGAAGTTTGCATAGTTTTTGCTTAAAAGACGTTCATTTTAAGTGATTACGAGTAGGAACATTGAATTTGGAGAAATCTTGATGGTCGGGATTGGTATGTGAGACCAAAATCTAGATTATTGCATTATAAATTTGTCAAAAAAATGTTGTCAAGTGTGTCAAAAGAAAGATTTTTATTTATTTTTTTACCCAATTTTTTGGAAAAAAATTAAATTAAAATTTTGATTAAAATGAAATTTTATTATTATTATTGAGAACTATGTTATTATAAGTTTGTCAAAAAAATGTTGTCAATCGTGTCAAAAGAAAGATTTTTATTTATTTTTTTACCCAATTTTTTGGAAAAAATAAAATTAATAATTTGCATGATATGAAAATATTTTATTATTATAGAGAATTATGGCATTATAAGTTTGTCAAAAAATAATGTCAAGCGTGTCAAAAAATGATTTCATTGATTTTTAACCAATTTTTTGGGGAAAAAATGTAGCTGTTTTTATGACGTAAAAGTACTTGAAAAAAAATTGGACATGGAAATTTTTGAATTTTTTATAGTTTTCGAAATATTTTTGGAATTTTGAAAAAAGTTTGTTTTGTTGATTTTGTAATATTTTTTGCAATAATTTTAGAATTTCGGAAAAAGTTTTAATTTTTGATTTTGTAAGAATTTTTGGAATATTTTTGGAATTGGGGAAAAAGTTTTAATTTTTGATTTTGTAATAATTTTTGGAATATTTTTAGAATGTTTAAAAAAGTTTGATTTTATTATAATTTTTACAATAATTTTGGAATTTTGAAAGAAATATGAATTTGTGATTTTGTAATATTTTCTCGAATCGCTAAATTGAAGGTTCTTGAATAGTTTGCTGAAAATGAAATTGGACATGGACATTTTTGAATTTGTTATAGATTTTTAATATTTTTGTAATTTTGAAAAAGTTTCAATTTTTGATTTTGTAAGAATTTTTGGATAAGTTTAGAATTTTGAAAAATTTTAAAATTTTGGTTTTATTATAATTTTTATAGTTTTTTGATATTGTTATAATTTTTGCAATAATTTTGGTTTTGGAAAAAGTTTGAATTTTTGAATTTTTAAGAATTTTTGGAATATTTTTAGAACTAAGAAAAAGTTTGAATATTTGATTTTATTCCAATTTTTGGAATATTTTTAGAATTTTGAAAAAAAAATTTTTTTAATTTTATGTCTACATATTTAGAATTTTAGAATTTTGAAAAAAGATTCAATTTTGAATTTTTAAGAATTTTTGGAATATTATTAGAATTTAGAAAAAGTTTAAATATTTGATTTATTCTAATTTTTGGAATTTTGAAAAAAGTTTCAATATTTGATTTTGTATTATTTTTGCAATATTTTCAGAATTTTTGAAAAAAAGTTTAATCTTTGATTCAAATTACAAAATATTATTTTTGGAATATTTTTAGAATTTTAAAAAAAGTTTGATTTTATTTAATTTTTACAATATTTTTGGAATTTTGAAAGAAATATGAATTTGTGATTTTGTAATATTTTCTCGAAACGCTAAATGGAGATGTTTTTTAGTAGTATATTCTTTTCACTA
This sequence comes from Diogma glabrata, assembly GCA_963693315.1. Classification (NCBI taxonomy): domain Eukaryota; kingdom Metazoa; phylum Arthropoda; class Insecta; order Diptera; family Cylindrotomidae; genus Diogma; species Diogma glabrata. Next base: position 441,207 of record CAVNZG010000828.1, read on the forward strand.
AATTATGTTAATTTATGATCTGTTTTAATTTTCCGGCATCGTATTGATGTTTCGTGTTAGTTTTGTAATAAATTTCTAAACAGAGATTTAAAAAAATACTTTTACTATAACAAAGAGTTATGTTTGATATACATCGGGTGCCCAAAACTAAAAACCATGTCCTCATAAAAGTTTTTTGCCGAAAACTATATCATAATCCTTAACCCAGACCAAAGTCTTGATATCTCAGATCTGTGAGATTTCAGCCCCTCCATATTTTGAGTTTTAAGATTTGGAGATAAAAATATGATTTGTGATTATGTTCTTTTAAAGAGAATTTGTAATCGATGATTAAAAGGATTCTTTGTATTCTGGTTGATAATTTCCTATTTTGATAATAACAATCGGTTACGCGGAAGTATGATTATTAATATGTGTGTCAGTGTGTGTAAATATATGAGTGCGCTATGGTATTTATAACTAACTCTATTTACTTCCTTTGTATCTTTTATATGACTTTTTGGAACATCCACGTTGAAAATATTATGAATTTAAACAGAATTGAATCGTATGTCATCACACTCAATTTTAATTTTTATCAAAATCTTTGAATAGAATATGAGTTTAACTGTTTAAATGTTAAGATGTTTCCATCTATGGACACCTTGTGCACACAACTCAACTTTTTTGTTTTCATTAGACGTGGACAAATATATTTTATAATTGTAGAACAACACTTATAGTTTGTGAGACATTATGTAGAAATTCGAACGGACACTGAAGTCTCACCAATAGGGACCGTTTTTACTTTTTCAAAGTACGGAACCCTAAAAACACTACATCATCGATAAATAAATTTTAACAAATAATCTGTTTTGGCCTTTAAGAATTGTTTTAAGGCGTTTAACGTTTTTGATTACACCTATTGTATTGATTGTTGTTCTGTATTCACTGGAAAAAAAACATATATACCTTTTAACTATCGTTTTTTTAAGAATCGGGCAGAAAACGTGGTTTTTGGAAATTTTTTGACTCGATAATGTGATTTTGGTATCAATCGATCGGGCTTGGGGTGGTAGGACCGACCCTCACCCCTTTACACCCTCTTTAAGTTTGAGCATATAAAAATCTATATAAAATAAATGGGAAGAGATAAAAAAATTTAATTGCACCATTATCTTTTATTCAGACCGGTGCAACTTTTGAGTCCAAAAGTTGATTTGCACCCCCATCCCAACCAACCCCGTGGGTGGGGTTGACACATTAAATGAGTCAAATATGTCATGTGGGGTATCGTTAGAATCAGAATTTCATAACAAATACAATCCCCCATATTACCCCTGATCGGTGACATAACCATGTTTTACTCCCAGGGTACTCGTAGAAAAAAATATTTTTTTTGGATGTCCTTTGCCCTTATTGCCCTTATTGAACTACCCTGAATCCGGTCATCACCATTGAACTCAGCATCTTTGATTATGTTAAAATCAATAATGATGACGATAATTTTGACACTATTCATGACCAGACCCCCAACCCCCACCCCTTATTAAACTACCCTCAGTCCAGTCAACATTTTTACCATCACCATTGAACTCAGCATCCTCGATTATGTAAAAATCGATAATAATGACAATAATTCCGATACTTTGTGTAACCGACCCCCCAACACCCAGCTATTTTTGGACTACCCTGAGTCCGGCCCCAATTTTTACTATCATAATTGAACGCAGCATCTTCGATTATGTTAAAATTGATAATGATGACGATAATTTCGATATTTTTTATAATCGACCCCAACCTCCATCCCTTATTGAACAACCCTGAGTCCGGTCAACATTTTTACCATCACCATTGAACTCAGCATCCTCGATTATGCAAAATTCGATAATAATGACAATAATTTCGATACTTTGTATAACCGACCCCCCCAACTCCGACCTATTACTGGACTACCCTGAGTCTGACCACGATTTTTATTATGACGATTTATTTATTTTGTATTTAAAAAAAAAATAAAATTAGGACGATAATTTCGATATTTTTTATAAGCGACCCCCCGAACCTCCACCCTTTTTTGGACTACCCCGAGTCCAGCCCTCATTTTTTTCATCATCATTGAACTCAGCCTCCCCGATTATATTGAAACCGACACCAAACATGACATGCAGAAATATAACAGGTCATTCAATAAGTCCGTAGGATAAGTAAGAAAAAAACAACATTTTGACAAAACTCGATTTTTTTATTCAACATAGTTGCCTTCGAGGGCGATACAACGAGTATAGCGATTTTCCAACTTTTCTATACCACTTTTATAGTACGATTTCTCTTTCTCGTCAAAATAGGCCTCAGTTTCAGCGATTACTTCATCATTGGACTTAAATTTCTTTCCAGCAAGCATTCTCTTGAGATCTGAAAACAGAAAAAAGTCGCTAGGGGCTAGATCTGGAGAATATGGTGGGTGGGTAAGCAATTCAAAGCCCAATTCATTCAATTTTGCCATCGAATGGCAGCTTATTTATTATGTAAAATTTGCGAAGGCTGGAAATTTGTTGATGTATGGCCAGTTTGATGTAGAAATAGTCTTATTTGGACTAATTTTTACTACTTTACTACTACTTTTTACTTCCAGCATTTTTATTCAAATTTGTTGTTATTTTATTTTTTTCATTTTTATATCTTATCGAAAATATATCAAATGCTGCGTTCACCAACACTTTAGAACGCATGTTGTTGTGGGACTTGAAAAGTTGGGTCTTAAAAAGTTTTTATGTGTTGTTGTGCCTACAAAACACCTTTTATTTAAAAAGAAACTAATGCCGCAATTAGACTATTGCAGAGCTCTGCAATATTTCTGCAATGGTAGTGTGTAAAATATTCATTGCAGAAATGTTTGGCAATGAACTCATTTTAAAACATTGCAATGACTCATTGCAATGTTTTGCAATGAGTTCATTGCCAAACTTTTCTGCAATTAATATTTTACACACTACCATTACACGACTATTGCAGAAATATTGCAGAGTTCTGCAATAGTCTAATTGCGGCTTAAGTAACGATTGTCATTTATGGAATGGATATCAAGAATTTTCATTTCTCTACATGCCTTAATTGATGTTTCTATTTTGAATGTTTATTAATAAAAAAACACTGAATATCAAAAAACAAGTTTATTATATTGACAAAATTGTTTATGTTACTTCCATAACTAACATAAACAATTTGTAAAAAAAGTTGGTTATGTTTTTCGTCAATCTTCCAAACTTAATTAAATTCATCGTCAGTTAAAAAAGTTGTCGAATAAACCAGCATGTGTTGTTTTATAGATATCGATCCAGTTCAATTAAATCCAAAACTTACGTAATTAAACGTAATTTAATTTTTTCTACCCAAACCAAAGAATACAAACAAAATACCGGTTTAAAGTTACATAAACAAACGATTTAAAATGAAATTAATAAAAACATGACCTCAAGCAACTACACCCCAATAATTTAAGAAAAATCAATTCAGTCAAACAAAATATATTTCTTAAACAATTCTTAACAAATTTATGATAAGTAGAAATGTTCTGGTACATAAACATAACGTTTACGTAAAATCTAACAAATCAGAATATTTGTTTCTTTTTTTGTTTCACATCAATGAAAATCTTATTATGTTATTTCTGTCGAAATGGTTAGATTTTATCGGATTGTAATGCGATGGAAGAAAAGCTTGACAGAATTATGGACCTATTTTTGCGAAACACATTTGCGATGATAACTTTAACATTTTATGTTATTAAATGTTACTGTTTTGATTCTTTTTTTATGAATCGAGTTTATAATATGTTTGATTTACAAATAGAATTTATATGATGTTGTGTAAGATTTGTATATATTTTGTACTATACAAATTGAAATAAGACTAGAAATAAATGACTGTGATAAAGAGGATAATTTGGCAGCGACGCTATAGAATTCGAAGAATAATGAGTAGGCTTAGTGAAAGCGTTACATCAATGCTATAGTTCCGACCTTCTTTCTTCACCCGAGATTATATTGGATATGATGAATTACTTCGGTATGAAAGCCCTAAGTATAACTTTCATGAGCCAAAAGTGAAATTCCTACCCCCACTTTTTTGACATTTCTCGACGATTCCAAAAAAGTAAAAAAAAATGCATGTCTGTCTGCCGGCCGTCAAAACCGACGGGTTGGTGGTTGGGTGGGTGGTTGTACTTTCTGCATAGGATCTTGATGAAACTTTGGCAAATGATACAGGTTCACTTGAAAATGAAAGATCTGGATTCATTTGAAATTTGAATAAAATGGCGGGGGGTCTCCCGAACAGCTCTTACTTTAAATCTTGAGTAACTTCTAATCCCGGACTATGATCTTACTGAAACTTAGTATATAAGGTTTTAGTACAGTTTGCAATATTTCTGCATACCATCTTTCTGTTTGTTACTTACAGTTAAAAAGTTTTTTTTCCAGGTGTTTATTCCTACTGTAACCACAATTACCGATCGATTTTCATGAAAAGTTGGTAAAAACTTTCAAGTAACATGAGAAAGATTTTATCAGCTTTTGGAGTACATTGGATCAGTGGCGTAGCTAGCATGGGTGGCACCCGGGGCGGATATTGTGGTGTCACCCCAAAAATAAAAACTGTCAATAATAATAAAAAGCCGATAAACGTAATTTATAATTTTTTTTAATTAATACAAATGAGCATTATTATTATAAGCCCGCAAGTAATTTTTAACTAATTTTAATTTGCTGAAACTCCTCTCACACGAAGCCACTAATACGCAAATAGTCATAAATAACTTTAGTGCGACCGTAAGATTCGGAAGAAATTCTAAAAAATCCCATTCTACGATGAATTTCAAAAAGTCTAGGTACACCCAGTTAAAAACTATAACATTGGCCGCTTTTAAATGCCTCCTCACCCTTTGTATCTCTATGAGGAGTTCTGTTGCCAATACCGCATCATAAAAACCAGTAAATTTTGATACCGATAATTTTAACTCTTCACTGTTCGCCCAAAGCTAAGTGTTTGTCTGCACAACCTCGAACAATGAAGCTAAATCTTGAACTGACTTCAGTCTAGTTCGGAGTTCAACACTGAGTCGGTCAAGACATTCCAACATGTCCTTTTTAAGTTGAGCTCTCAGTGTCAGTCCAACATCAGGTGCAAACTCACCACCCGTTCGTTTTTTGCGTTTTTATGACGAATTCGGCTTTCCATTGGAATGTCATAGTCCTCGGATTTTTTCGCAGCAAGATCTATTGCCTCTTCTACAATGAGACTTCGTTATGAATTGACTCTATTTTTGTAGCTAATTGATCAATATTCAAGCCCGTGCTTTGCAATCCAATCTGAGCACAGATATTATTTCTCTTAGAATATCATTCCAAAACAAAAGATAGCAAAGAAACGAAAAATCACATGCTGCATTGTTAAGGTTCTGTGCAGCGCCTCTAGTGTCTACATTTTCTTGTTGATCACTTAACTTCTCAATTTCAGCCACAATCCCATCAAAGTTTTCGGCCAATACTTTTACTGCAGCATAATGAGCACTCCAATGCGCTGTTAAGAGTATTTTAACAGTTGCTTTGTTGTGTTTAGCAAGTACTTCCCAGCGGCTAGTCGAAGCAGAAAAACATGTAAAAATGGCTTCCACTGACGAGTGTTGGCCGTATAAATTAATTGAATGATCTTTGCAGCCCACAAAAATTGCTTTGTTATTTTTTGCTTTAATAATAGCTTGCACTTCTCCATGTATACTACTCATAACAGCTGCATTATCATAACCTTTGGGAGCGACTATTCATAACATCTATACCATCATTTTCAAGATTTTTACACTGAAAAAAACATGTCCTATTTCCAATCGAAATGCAGTTGTCTCAACCTCACCGTGCGGGCAGATATGGCGAATCGAAATACGAGATTGATTCAACAACCGTACAATGATAAGCCGATGTAGTTGAGACAATCACATGAAATATTTATGTGAAAATAAAATATAGTTCAATTAATCTCAAATATTTAAATTTTAAAATGAAAAATTCTTGATATAAGGCCAAAGAAATATGTTTTCATGGAAATAGTTATTAACTTTATTCAACTACTGTTATATTGGATAGCACTTTATATTTTAATTACACCTCATTCTGTTATCAGGAAAATGTTACTGAGTACTGAGTAGTTGTCCCAATCACGGTGAAATTGTTTGCAAATATCTTTTCTTTGCATGAATAATAAACTGCCATCTTCGAGATGAGGTTATCATTACTTCAATTTTTTTTTCAGTGTAAGAATTTCATCGCTTAAATCAGCGGCTTTTTTCCACGTAAAGGAAAAAATCCAAGGAATACTTCCTTGATTTCCACTTTACTACCATCAATTTTTACATAACGAATCACTTCTGACATTTGATCAATATGTGAAATGTCAGGTGCGCTATCAAACATAATTCCAAAATATTTAACCGATTTAATTTCGTTGACAAGCTTAAACTTTACGTGGATCGCTAAAACATTTATGAACTCATTTTGTATATCTGGCGACAAATATGATACTTTTGGTGATTTACCATGCTCCAAATTCAAAATGTGTTCTTTTAACACTACATCATACTTTGACAATAGTTTGGTTAGTTCTAAGAAATTGCCTTTATTTGAAGAACTTTGTCCTTCATCATGTCCATGAAATGCTGGGTTTTGTTTAGATAAAAACAAAGTTTTATCCCATAATCTTGATTAAAGATGTTTCCACTTCTGTTTTTTATTGTATATTAATTGCAAGGCTGCGTCTCGTATCGTTTTATGAATTTTTAACCTCATTTCCAAAGTTTTCCACTTTTCAAAATTCTCCAGATGTTCATTTGAAGTTTCATGCTCGGCCACTTTGGGATTTAGTTTCCACCGCTTCTGATATCCAGTAGTAAATGTTGATTTTGTATTATTATTATTGGTGACAGCAAATACACGACAACAGAAGCAATACAGGACGCAAGTTATTATTTACAGGAGAATAAACAATCCATGGCCGTAGAATTTTTTCACCATTATTTATCATTTTATAAAACCATTCTTTAGAAAGATGGCGAACATCACCTTTTATGTCTAACCCGTGTCTAGATACAGTAACAAACGACCCTTCTCTATTTTAAAATGTTCACTTTCTTTTTTTATGATTTCAATGCGAACATTACCAGAGACGAGTATATTCCAATGTGATACATCTCTTAAGTTCTGAAGTGATTCACCCATGCAAATACTGTCTTCGATAGTAGAAGCATTAGCGGCATTATCACTGTCATTTTCATTATTCCTTTCTAATTCGTCATCATAGGTTATCATTATTAATTCTGTATTGTTGCTGTTACTTTCCGAAGATGAGCCAATATTCTCTGAAACATTCGTTGCATCAACGTGATAATCAGTTTCTTTTGATGAACCTTGGATATCATCGGGTTTTGTAACATATTTATAGATTTGGTCTTTCTCTGCTGGAACCAACTTTTTCTTTAAAAATTATGAACTCCTCGTGGCATATTTATTTTTTGGGATATTTGCTAAATGAAATCTAAAAAAATATTTTTAATTATAGTATAGGTATCAGCAAAGCATTAATTCTAAAAATATTTGTAGGATACATAATAGGTACATAGTTCATAATAAGTACACTGTGTTAACGACTAAATACACCGCAAGAAAATTAATTTATTTAAATTTCCTTGTAACAACTTATATTAAATAATATTTGATAAAATGGAATATACAAATCATAGCCTAATATTATAAGGAACTATTTAAAAAAATATAAGTATGAAATCCTTAAAGATATTTTATATAAAGAATTGAAACCAAAATTAAATATCCAATTAGAATCATGCTCAATAATTTACAAAATTGAATGTGATTTTTGTGAAAAATTTTACATCGGGAAAGCCGGAAAATGTTTTAAAGACTGATTTAAGGAATACCTGCCTAAGAAGAAAAATAAACAAAATTTAAAGTTTATTTTTGCAAACCATTTACATAGTTAATAACAATAGCTACACCACATTTAAAAAAAAATTGAAGGCTTTACATTTATGTAGCCAAGGATCTTTAAAAGAATCACTTTGAAATTTCGAGTTTGAAATTTTTCGAGTTTGAAATTTCCAAGGTATTTAAAACCCAACAAAATGTACTTTTAAATGATAAACTTTCATTTAATTCAAATATATAAAACTGAAAACAAACAGTATGAGTATGTATCAACCTACAAAAATTTGCAAAACTGCAGTAATTGCATAACTGCCATTTTATTCCACAGTAATTATTTTTGTGTCCATTGAAAAACAATCTATTTCAATTTATTATTTGAGTTCCAAGATAAAGGAAAAAAAATTATTTTGAGATCATTTACAAACACGGTAATTTGATTGTTTGTTAGTTTCCTTAGGTGTTTGCAATTAATTTGTTTGAAATGTAAAACATATATTAGGTAGTAAGGTTAAGCGGATATTTTAGAAATAATTTTGGAATAGAGACATTGTAACTCAAAAGTGCCACCCTATCGACAAAGGGTGCCACATTATCGACGTAAACCACTTTTCCTATACATTATTCAGCATATGTGTTTTCAGACCTGGTCATTAAATAATCATGCTTGCATACTAAATAATATATCGTAAAAAACGGTCAATATGGTATCTATAGGAATATTCAAAGCAATTGAGTAATTGTGGTGATGGGATTCAATGCTCAACATGTTGATTCGATTAATATTGTTAAAATTCTATTTCACGTAATAACTCAAAAATTTTAAAAAGTAGAATAGATTCTTTTTGAACCAATAACACATTTATAGGACACATTTATAAGTTATCACAATTTATAAATTAAAATTATATGGATAACCTGGTTAAAATGGTTTCTAAGTGATTTATCGTTGAAAACATGTGATGGTTTGTTTAAGTTTTTTACGTTAGGGTGTCACCCCAAAACGGGTTCGAAGTGATTTATCGTTGAAAACATTGTGATGGTTTGTTTAAGTTTTTTACGTTCGGGTGTCGCCCCAAAACGGTTTCGAAGTGATTTATCGTTGAAAACATTGTGATGGTTTGTTTAAGTTTTTTACGTTCGGGTGTCACCCCAAAACGGTTTCGAAGTGATTTATCATTGAAAACATTGTGATGGTTTGTTTAAGTTGTTTACGTTCGGGTGTCACCCCAAAATGGTTTCGAAGTGATTTATCGTTGAAAACATTGTGATGGTTTGTTTATGTTTTTTACGTTCGGGTGTCACCCCAAAACGGTTTCGAAGTGATTTATCATTGAAAACATTGTGATGGTTTGTTTAAGTTGTTTACGTTCGGGTGTCACCCCAAAACGGTTTCGAAGTGATTTATCATTGAAAACATTGTGATGGTTTGTTTAAGTTTTTTACGTTCGGGTGTCACCCCGAAACGGTTTCGAAGTGATTTATCATTGAAAACATTGTGATGGTTTGTTTAAGTTGTTTACGTTCGGGTGTCACCCCAAAATGGTTTCGAAGTGATTTATCGTTGAAAACATTGTGATGGTTTGTTTATGTTTTTTACGTTCGGGTGTCACCCCAAAACGGTTTCGAAGTGATTTATCATTGAAAACATTGTGATGGTTTGTTTAAGTTGTTTACGTTCGGGTGTCACCCCAAAACGGTTTCGAAGTGATTTATCGTTGAAAACATTGTGATGGTTTCAAGTTTGGTTTAAGTTTTGTGATGGTTTAAGTTTTTTACGATCGGGTGTCACCCCAAAACGGGTGACACCCGGGGCGGTCCGCCCCCCCCCCCTAGCTACGCCTCTGCATTGGATAAAGGGTTTGGGGGTCCACCATACAACAGGTGGTTTTTTCCACAATATTTTTATGTTTGTTGAGAGCATAAAACATTCGCTCGTGAATGAATTTTGATGACACTTTGGAAAAAGATGCAAACATGTATGACAAGGAACTGATCAGTTGTTAAGCGATAGTGAACAAAATGGTGTGGGATCCATGGAGCACCTGTTTTTTTTTAAAGCTCTATAACATCGGTATCTGATATTTGAATTGAATGAAATTTGGTACATGAGTATTTAGTACGGTTTACAATAGTTATGCATCCCAACCTCCCGTTTTTCACTTCCGATAAAATTTTTTTTTTGGTACTTTTTTGAAGTTTTTTCAGTGTTTCTTTAGTCAGTTTTTCTTTATGCACACTACAGCCTACAATAATGAAGTGATTATGATGAACCGTATGAAAAAGGTTCCAATTAGTGTGAGAAGATAGTTATCATCTTTTGGGACACATTGATCCAAGTGGCGTGAGTCTACCATACAAATGCTGACTTTTCACACTTTGTTTTTTAAGTTTGTTGGTAGGAGAGGTATAGACTTCATTCATTAATCAATTTTAATGACACTGAAAAAAATGGAGATTTAAGTAACAAAGAACTGATTAGTTTTTGGACAATATTGGAATAAGTGGTGGGGGTCCTCCCGAGCACCTGTTTACTGTGTCACCATTTTTTCAATGTTTGATGGGAGCACACAGCATTCGTTCGTGAACGAATTTTGATGACACTTTGAAAAAAGATGCAAACATTTATGGCAAGGAACTGATTAATTTTTGAGCGATTGTAAACAAAGTGGTGGGAGGTGTCCCATACACCTGTTTTTTTGAAAGCTCTATAACATCTGTACCTGATAATCAAATTGGATGAAACAATTGGTACATAAGCATTTGGTGCGGTTTACAACAGTTCTGTATCTTCCAGTTTTTCACTTCCGGTTAAATTTTTTTTTGTAAATTTTCAATTTTTTTCAGTGTGTTTATACACACTACAGCCTACAATAATGAAGTGATTATAATGAAGCTTATGGAAAGGTTCCAATTAGTGTGAGAAGATTATTACCATATTTTGGGACACATTGATCAAAGTGGCGGGGAGGGGGTCTACCGTACAACTGCTGACTTTTCACACTTTGTTTATAAAGTTTGCTGGGAGCATACAGACGTCATATATTAATCAATTTGAATGACACTTTGGAAAAAGATGGAAACTTAAATGACAAAGAACTGATTAGTTTTTGGACAATATTGGGATAAGTGGTGCGGTGCCTCCCGAACACCTGTTTACTGTGTCACCATTTTTCAATGTTTGTTGGGAGCACACAGCATTCGTTCGTGAACGAATTTTAATGACACTTTGGAAAAAGATGCAAATATGTATGGTAAGGAACTGATTAGTTTTTGAGCGATAGTGAACAAAGTGGTGGGGGTGTCCCATACACCTGTTTTTTTAAAGCTCAATAATATCTGTACGTGAAAATCGAATTGGATGAATCTTGGTACATGAGCATTTACAGTTTTGCAGCCCAACTTCCCGTTTTTCTCTTCCGGTAAAAAATATTTTGTGTAAATTTTCAATTTTTTTCAGTGCGTTTATGAACACTACAGTCTACAATAATGAATTAATTATGATGAAACTTATGGAAATGGTTTCAATTAGTGTGAGAAGATAGTTATCATCTTTTGGGACACATTGATCAAAGTGGCGGGGGTCTGCCATACCACTGCCGACTTTTCACACTTTGTTTTTAAAGTTTGATGAAAGCAGACAGACTTCATTCATTAATCAATTTTAATGACACTTTGAAAAAAGATAAAGACTTAAATGACAAAGAACTGCTTAGTTTTTGGACAATATTGGGATAAGTGGTGGGGGTTCTCCCATACACCTGTTTATTGTTTCAATGTTTGTTGGAAGCACACAACATTCGTTCGTTAAGTAGTTTGGATAACACATCGCAAAAAGATACAAATATGTATGGTAAAGAACTGATTAGTTTTTTTTAGCGATAGTAAACAAAGTGGCACCTGTTATTTTGGAAGCTCAATAACATCTGTACCTGATAATCGAATTATATAAATCTTGGTACATAAACATTTAGTATGGTTCACAACAGTTCTGCATCCTAGCTTCCGGTTTGTCGCTTCCGGTTAAATTTTTTTTTACTTTTTCTCGTACAACACAATTTATGTTTGTTGGGATACTACTGCTTTCTTTAATATTTTTATTATCAAAACTACGAGGTCTACAACATTGGTTAGCTTTTAATTAAAGTATTTGATGGATATTAGCTCATTGTATATCTAGAACACTATGTTTCCAGAGCTGTGATGAAGTAAACCTTTGCATCAGCGTCGCAATATCTTATATATTAATACGCTAAAAAAACTTTGTACAGCCTAAGGCCTTGGTTCTCAAACTTTTTGAAGTCGGGGAACACTAAACTCTGAAATATTTTTAGGCGGAACATCTACACTACAGCATAAACTTTAAAACAGGGGGTGCGGGTTGCTTACCTTTTTGAAACCAAAATAGCAATCAAAAACAGAATAATGTTCGCAAAAGCACTCCATATAGAGCAAAACGGAAACGGAATCAGAATGTGGAATGAATGCAATTACAATGGAAGACATACGCATGGAAAGCATATATTCTTTAGTAGTCGTGGGTAAAATATTTTTCAAATTTTTCTTCTATTGTTGATAAATGTTCCATTATTAAAGAAACGATTGTCTCGTTGGCATTTTGCACAGAGGGGATCATTTCTGTCTTTCTCTCTCTTGCAAGTCCTTTCCATAGTAAAACCTTCTTTTCCATTGCACATAATTTGTTAGTCGATGTAAGAATGTTTTCATCTTTGCCGTGCATACTTATATTGACAGTATTAAAGTATTCAAAAATATCAGACAAATACGCCAAATTATTGTACCAAGCATCATTTTTTAGATAATTTACAAAAGTTTTTTGATTTTCTGTTTCAAAAAAACAAGCAATTCATTTTTTAATTTCCACACTCGATTTAATACCTTTCCTCGTGACAACCACCTCACTTCGGTATGAAGAAGCAAACACACATAATCTGCTTCCATCGATGAACACTGTTGTTTGAAAATTCGGCTTTTCATCGGTTTCATTTTAATAAACTTAACCGTGGTTACCACTTGGTCAAATACTTCGTTTAATTTCTTGGGCATTGTTTTTATGACACGTACTTCTCGGTGCAAGAAACAATGATGAAATATTATATTTGAATTTATGGTTTTAGCTAAAGCCACAAATCCTTTGATCGATCACGTCATGGACGCTGCTCCATCAGTACAAATGCCGACACAATGATCCCATGAGAATTTTAAAGCATTCAAATACGATATTATTGCATCAAACAAGTCCTGACCAGTTGTACGACCCAAAAGTTTTTTGCAGCATAAAAATTGATTTATTATCTTTTGTTCATAAATAAATCGTACAAAGCCTAAGAGCTGCGCCTTGCCACTTATATCAGTTGATTCGTCTACTTGTAATGCAAAAGGCATATTAATAAGCTTACCTGCGACTGTTTTTTCAATGTTGCAGGACATGTCATTAATTCTTCTACGAAAAGTATCATCAGATACCGGAATCTTCAAAATTTAATTCGATTCAATATATTGATAGCTTTAATTAAATTATATGTAGAAAGATCTTTGTCTAAAGCCTATTCCACAATTTAAGTCAGGCACATTTCTAAACTAGAGACGTGCGGATAGTAACTATTCGTTACTAATTACTCGTTACTCTGATTACCCGAAAGTAACGATTACATACAATAGAAATACAATTTGGTTTTCTATTTTTTCTTTATGAAATTGTCAATAAAGAAAGAAAGAAAAAACCGAAAAATCAAGTATTCGGAACTTTTTTAACAATCCATTTCATATTTCTTTTAAGCTTCTTTTGTTTGTGTGAAACAAAAACTTCATACTTTTTCTATTTGGGCTATTATTTTGAAAACGTACATCGAAAAAAAAACAACTATTTTTTAAAAATCTGAAATTTTGATATTTTGTTGGTATTGACGAAAGGAAAAAAGTGATTTCTGCTTTTATTTTTTGTGTACTCTGAATCGGAGTTATGCGCGGTTGAATTTTGAGGCTTTTTCACGTAGTTTTTGGTAATGGTGGCAATGTTTTGTGAATAGGTGCCACAAATTTCATCCGACTTACGTATATTTTTGCAAGTAAAAATGAAAATAATTGAATAATTGAAATAAGTAAGTTTAAAATTAATAACTTTTCTCTTTTCCGCTAGGCGGCGCGTAAAACCTTGGTTTACTTCAAAGCTCATATCTCAAAAAGTAGGCTTTTTTTTTTTTGTTTTTCACAAATTTTAAAGTAAACATATGCAGCTATGAAATTGAGAAATAAAAAGTCAGCAATTCAATATGGATTTTTTCTTACGATTTTTTAAAGCTTGGTATATGAAAAATTCACATGTGTTTTTTTATTAAGTTAATAATCCTGTACTAAATGTGGATCTAATAAATTAAACATTTCATATTTTAACACCTGCAATAAATTTGAACCATTTTATGTGTATTTCTGATTGAGAAACAGGTTTTTATTCAGAATAAGAATTGGAGATCCCAATGATCGAAGATTTTGTTATAATTTCAACATCACCAACACTAACATTAGAAAAAAACATTAAAAAAATATTTTTCCTATAAACATTATAATTTAATCAATATTATAAATAAATACATTAAAAAATTAATTTATATATTTTTTTTGCCTTTAAATTGAAATATTTATGATCATCAGAAAAAGAAAACATTTTGGCAATTATTTTATCGGGTGTAGTGTTATCCGGTAAAAAACAGTGGAATCCTTGAGTTCTTTGTTTTCTTCCAAGAACATTTCGTAGATGTCGGTGAGGGTCCATAACACCAACCGCTTTGATTTCTTAATTTTTGTCGATCCTTCTGTAATAGTAACAACATCTTTAAGGCCAGGCATTGTTCTACTAATTTCCTCTGATAAGAAGTATGTTTGAATTTGTTTTACTATATTTTGTGACAAACTGTGCACTTGTTTGCTTTGAGGCCAACTGTAAGGACCTACTGTTTCCAACAGATCCATGGCGAATTCTACCAGTCGTCTTGATGCATTAAATTCATCCTGGATACGTTGATTTGACCAAAATTTCCGTGGTAGAGTTGTCAACAAAAACACTTGTTTTGATTTACAGCTGGCATCTTTAAACTCTTTTTTTAAGGTTCATAAGCCATTATGTATATTCACATTCCTCGTTTGGTGATAACACTTTAACTGAATCTACTTGAAATATTCTTTGACTTATTGCCGATGTGACACTTGCAATTTTTTTATAACTTCCTGTTGTAATATGGTTTTGTTTGATAGGAGATTCGGCTAACCTTCCAAGAACATTGTTAATATCTTCTAAAATGTCATTAAGTAGTTCAGGAACTGGTGGAGATATAGTATCAACCGAAACTGGTGATGGATCTAAAGATGCTGGAGGTATTTGAATATATTCGTTCGTTGGAACATTTTCAACATCCTGATTTATAGAAATAATTTCACTATCGATAGTTTCCGAGCATGAAAGCTGCTGTATAGAAAATATTAGTTGCATATGAATTTTTATTCATTTTAATAAAATAATTAAATTTACCTTATTTTTATAAGTGCGACATGTTTCACATATAAACTGGTCATCACGCAAAGTAAAATTTAGGGTCGCAGCTTTTTGAATAACAGCTGGTGTGACCAGTTTCACATTTTTTGATGTCCGCTGATGATTTTTGAGACCGTACAAGTTACAGCACAATTTGAAAGGCATTTCTATTATTATCTTTTCTAAACGTTATGTCTTCTAAATATTTTGGAATATAATTGATTATAAGGCAATCCAATCAATATATATATATATACCCTTGAAATAGTTTGGACATAGGTAGAATCAGGTAAAATTAGGTAGGTACAATTTAATATATTTTGATTGGATGCAAGTATAATTTGGTCAAAAACCGTTTGTAGGCGTCATTAGAAATTTTAAATGTTAAAATTATGAGCCTCTAATGAGATTTTTATTAGTAAAAAGGGGCTGAACAGAAATTTTTTAAAATGAATAAACATTTTACACACCCTTTTAATCATTTAAATTCCTTTATTTTACCACTTAACTTAAATTAATTTTTAATAAGTTTTTAACCATTTACCCGCACAGAAAATGGTTCAAATTTATTGCAGGTGTTAAAATATGAAATGTTTAATTTATTAGATCCACATTTAGTACAGGATTATTAACTTAATAAAAAAACACATGTGAACTTTTCATATACCAAACTTTAAAAAATCGTAAGAAAAAATCCATATTGAATTGCTGACTTTTTATTTCTCAATTTCATAGCTGCATATGTTTACTTTAAAATTTGTGAAAAACAAAAAAAAAAAAAGCCTACTTTTTGAGATATGAGCTTTGAAGTAAACCAAGGTTTTACGCGCCGCCTAGCGGAAAAAAGAAAAGTTATTAAGTTTAAGCTTACTTATTTCAATTATTCAATTATTTTCATTTTTACTTGCAAAAATATACGTAAGTCGGATGAAATTTGTGGCACCTATTCACAAAACATTGCCACCATTACCAAAAACTACGTGAAAAAGCCTCAAAATTTAACTGCACATAACTCCGATTCAGAGTACTCAAAAAATAAAAGCAGAAATCACTTTTTTCCTTTCGTCAATGCCAACAATATATCAAAATTTCAGATTTTTTAAAAATCAAAAATTTAAAAATCAACAAAAAAATGTACGTTTTCAAAATAATAGCCCATTTATTTATGTGTAATACTATGTCTTGACGTAATAATTAGTTGGTTACTACAATATATTATTTATGTCAATTAATTCTAGTTTCCGTCTTGACTATAAAAATTATTGGGCAATTATTTCGACCTGACACTTAATGGTCAATACTTAAACTAACTGACCGCAAATTTTAAGTTGGTTCATTATTATTATTTGAAGTACATGAATCTAGACGGTAAACAATCGTTGAAAGTCATTTTCGTTGCACACGTCACTAATTACCATTATTTCAATAAAATGTCTTTAATAAATTAACAAAAATTAAACAAAAAACATTTTCATAGTGTCAAACCAAAATACTTATCAGTTATCAGTATTTTGGAAAGATGAAAATATTTCAAAAATGTTTTCAAAATCTCGGACCCATAACAAAATCTACCAACTAATAAGAGAAAACCAATTAGCTAAAACATTGATGGAAAAGTGTTGTTTATAATTAAAATAATTCTTAATATTATTTAAACTTTTTAATAATATATGTTGAATTTTAAAACTACAGAAAATATATATAAATAAACTAACGTTTGGACATTTGGAGCCACTAATATATTCCAAACGCCAATAACGAGAACTAAGATAATTGACTACAATAATTTGAGTTGAAAACATAATTATTGTAGTCTTCAATTATTGCCATATTTTACGTCTTCACACTTCAATTAATTGCAGTGTAGGGTAATTGTAGTCAATCAATTGCTACGTCAAGACATAGTATAAGAGGAGAATTTTGATAACTGCAATAATATTTTATGTTCCCAAGAAGTAATTTTAACCCGAAAGATATTTTTATTCATACAAAGCCGAGAAACGTGTAAATTTTACGTACGCGTGATTAAATTTTACATTGAATTGATTTTTATTTTCAAACAATTTTTAATCGAATTGATTGTGCATTTGATTTTTTCGCGGAACACTTGAAAGATCATCGCGGAACACCAGTGTTCCGCGGAACACGCTTTGAGAACCACTGGCCTAAGGCTTTTTTATTCGAATATTGATTCATTTCAAATTTTCACTGCTAACCGATATTAGTGTAACTTAGATTTTAAAGATTTTTGGGATTTTTCGGATCATAAATAAAAAAGTTATAGACGAATTAAAATGTATTTTTGAATTTAACGGCCTCCCACACACAATATCAAATGGAATTGCCCAAGTATTTATTTTTTTTTTCAGAAAAACGAAAAAATTTTTATATTTATATATATATACATACATTATAAGTTTACATACAAGTAAAAATATTCTACTGGGTGGTACTGTTTACAATTTGCATATTTATATTCTCATTTCTCAAAACAAATAAAAGAAATAATAAATGTTACTTATAAATTTAAAAGCCTAATATGTTTGAATAAAATTATATATATAAAATTATATTTATAATAAAATTATAAATATATAATATCCTTATACGTCCGAAAATCATATTGAATTACTTTAAGAATACCTTATATTCGCATGTTAAAAAAAACACGAAACAACAAACGAAACGAAATGAAATTTAAAACTTAAAACTTTATTTTCTTTTTTTATATTTTAGTTTATGCATTTCTTTGGGACTGTATGCATGTCTCTCAGAGCATGGATTTCCGTACCATTGGCGGATGAACTCTGTCACAATTTTCCAAGTCCAATATTTTTAATATTGCATGTATGTATTGGTGAGTACAAATTTTCCGTACGCATTCCAGACCCATTCAATGCTCATTTTCGGACCAAATTTCATGCGCTTTCCGAATGAAATATATAAAGGTTGTGTGCAATAATAGTTCACCCTATATGTAATATAATTTCATATGTAAATTAAACAAATTTGTATTGCTTTTGATAATTTATTTATTAAATTACTTAATTTAATTCAGTATTTATTAGTATTCAATTTAATATAAATTTTACCTAACACTTAGGAACAACAAAAACCAATGACATCTATTCCTATAGTATAGCATGAGATAAACTTTGATTTTAATTCGTAACACATATACATTCTCATTCAAATATGAAAAATTGGTATGGAATTCCGTGCAAAAATCGTATACATACTTTTGGGTACGTAAGTAAAATTGTTTGATGGAATAATTTAAAGAAATGATTCATCTAAATCTTTCAGTGAAAATGTTTATATTTGTTTGGATATTATTATGAAAAATTAGCGATCAAATAAGTTTTCAAGTAAGCTTATTTGATCGCTAATTTTTCATATACCCGAACAGATCAGCTAGAGTTCTGATTATTTTTCATACATATATTTAAAAAGAAAAATTAAAAATTATATGCTAGCATTTCTCATTACCACTTTTTGAAATCATTGCTTCTACGTCAACAAAATGTCTACGCAAAAACTTTATTTATAAGCGTAGCGAAGCACGCCGGGCCCTCCTAGTTTTTTTTTAATATGCTTAGAATTTCTAAAAAAAGTTTTAATCTTTCATTTTATAATAATTTTTGGAATATTCTTAGAATTTTGAAAAAGTTTAAATATTTGATTTAATTCTAATTTTTGGAATATTTTTGGAATTCTGAGAAATGTTTGTATTTTTAATTTTGTTAAATTTTTTACAATATTTTAAGAATTTTTGAAAAAGTTTTAATTTTTGATTTTGTTATAATTATTGTTTATAATTTTTAGGATTACGTACTTTGAAAAAGTAAAAACGGTACCCTATTTTCCGGTGTCGGACTTCGGTGTCCGTCCGAATTTCTACATTATCGATTTACTCTCAAACTATAAGTGCTATCAACTTGAAATTTTATACAGTTATTAAATGCGTTTTCCCACACCTGATGATAACAAAAATTCAAATTTTTGTTGTTATGTATCTTTATTTTATGGACATAGATATGGAGATAGTAACACAATTTTTTTTTAAGGAACCGAGTTTAGTTTAAAGCAGGGTTGTGCCGTAGACAAAATAGATTACTTTACATGTATAGATTACGCATAGATTACGTGTAAATTACGCGAGATATTTTCGTGTAATCTATAATGTAAACTATAACGTAATCTATTTAATTGATATGTGAAGTCTAAAATATTTTTAGCGATAAATTAACTCTTTTCAAGATCGCAATATCTTGTTTTTGACAATATTATTGATCATGTCTTTTGCGAAAAAATTTTCAGTAGGGATAATACAATATTTCTACATATTTCTTCTTAAATCAAAATTAATAGATTACGCCAAATTTACATAGATGACATTGATTACATTACATAGATTACATGTAATGTAATCTATTTTAGATTACGCGTAAAGGAACAACCCTGTTAAAGTTGAAATTTTGAAAAAAATTAATTTGATCATGTCGTGTGGGGTGTCATACGAAAGGTGATTTTTTTCAAGTGCAAAACAGTTTTTTTCGTAATTTTGGAAATTCCAGCTTTCGACATATTTTCAAAAATGTAGATTTTTTTTGTCCCCCTCCTTATCTACGAGCATTACAAAAGAAAAAATTTATAAAAATTTACGGGTGTAGGGATTTCGCTAAATCGAAACACAAATTTGGTTTGTTGCTATAATTGCAAATGTCATATTCTATACACAAGTTAGAGAATGTATAAAATTACGGAATAAATACACATGAAAAGTATATATTCTTTAGTAGTCGTGGGTAAAATAATTATATTAAATATGCCATTTAACTTTATCATTTTCTTACTTTTACACAAATATTTAATCAAGATACAAAATGTCTGCCACAATAAAATAAATTGCAAATGCACATCTTAGTTTTATGACGTTTTAATTAAGAAAATCGTCGTAATTGTTTTTAAATAATAAAAAATAGTTATTGTAAGCAATTAAGTTTTAATGACAACTTAGAAAACTAAATAAGAAAACTAACAAACAAGCCATGATTGTTTGCAAAAATCAAATCTCAAATTAATTATTTTTTAAATAATTAACTTCCACTTTAACCACAACATATATCTATCATGAACTTTTTATAGAATCCACGATTCAGTTTCCAGCATTTTACGACATTTTCGTTTTTGTCATCTCAAAATCATCATCAATTACTGTCTCCTTGCAATAGTTTTTTTATCCTTGCACTATCAACACAAAACCACCGCAGTTTTTCTTCTAAAACATTTTGTTCTTTAATTTCCTTTTCTATTTTATAGCTTCCTTTATCCTTAAAAAATTTATCGAATGTAGTATTTTATTACACAAGTACTATTATTACCCTTTTAAATTAATGTACAACAATGAAAAACCGAAATAAAATGAAAATAATTCAATTAATTTAGTTAGATCGGCATCTTCAAGCTAATTTTACAAGAAAAACGGAAAATGTTAAATGAAAAATATTTATAGCGTTCTAACTGTGGTACAAGGTGATGTTAAAAAGTAATTAACTAAGATATGCTATTGGATAAATATTTTAAAACTGAATACACTTCTTCAAAAAATTTATTTGAAAATTTTTTGCCTTAGTTTTATTTTAATTCAACCCAATGAAATTCTCTAAAATGTAATGACATCATTCAATTTGAAAAATCACATTTGAATTATACTTATAACAAATATATCAATGAATTATCAAATAATTTTTAAAATGATTCACTGATATCGCAGTAGGCCAGACGTATAATTCATAAAAAATATATAGAGAAAAGAAAAATGGCAAACAATTTTTTAAGCGAATTCCTCTCGTTCGCTGATAAATTCTCATAATTTTTTGGAAAATTCCTCAAGCAAGTGGTATTGGCCTCGTGCTATTATCAAGGCTTTCGAAATTTTTGGCTAAAATTCGTCGTCTTCGGTTTAGGACAAGGTAATACACTCCCTCCTAAACTCTTAAATTTAGTCTTGAAATATGTGTGCCATCAAAAGTAACTACCGACTAACAACAATATCTTGTCAATAAACTCAGTACTGATGATCGCTTACACTGATGATGTTGTCATCCTCGGCCAAAGTGAAGCTACTATGAGTGAGAATTTTAGTCACTTGAGAGTAGATCCACAAAAAATGGTCTGCAAATTAACTACGATAAAACCAAAACTATGATCGTATCAGAAGAGACTGCGAAAAAGATTTGATGTGGGGCGATGATCAAATTTAGGTAATTGAATGTTTTAAATATTTGGAATCAATGCTTGACTAAAACAACCGCATACTTACATATATAAAAGCTCAAATCGTTGCAGGTAATCGAACTTTCTACTCAGTTAAGCCTCTCCTTGGATCACCGTATGTATCAACTAACCACCAAAATCAAGTTATACAAGACCTTGATTAGACCGGTGGTGATTAATGGGTCACAAAAGTGAACCCTTACATGCAATGACGAATTAAATTTATCTGTAGTTGAGCGTAAGATCTTACGCTACAGTTTCGGTCCACTTAAGACAGACGATAGAGACTAGAAAGTACAGAACCCGATATAACTTTGAGATAAAATAACATTTTTGAATCTTGGTTTGGGCATGTTCTACGAGCCGATTCACAGTCTGGAATGATTAATAAAATGTACGTTAATATCCCAGGGAGTGGGCGACTGCGAGGTAGACCACGACTACAATGGGAGGAGACGGATGTAATAAATGACATTAAAAAAATTGGCCGTCATGGTAGCCGCTGTTGCGAGTGACCGTGTTGAATATTCGAAGCGGATGAGCTTGGCAACGCTCCTACAAGAAGGATGAAGACTACAAAAAAAATATTGCAACGCAGATGCATAGTCTAACTTCACCACAACTCTGGAAATAAAATGTTCTGGATATATAGTGAGCTAATATCCATAAAAAACTTTAAATAATGGCTAACAAATGTTCTAGATTTCGCGTAGTTTTAATTACATCAATATTATAGAAAGTTGTAGTATCCCAACAAATCTAAATTCTGTAGTTCGAGAAAAAGTAAAAAAAAATTTGTAACGGAAGTGAAAAACTGGAAGTTGGGATGCAGAACTGTTGTGAACCGTACTAAATGGTTCTGTACCAAGTTTCATCTAATTAGGAACAGGAACAGGAACCTCGCCTGTACAGGTGCTATTGAAATTTAAAAAAACAGGTGCTCGGGTTGATGTTCACTACCGCTCAAAAAATAATCATCTCCTTGCCATACATATTTGCATATTTTTCCGAAGTGTCAACAAAATGTATTCACGAACGAATGCTGTATGCTCCCAACAAACATTGAAAAAATAGTGACACAGTAAACAGGTATTCGGGAGGCCCCCACCACTTTTCCCAATATTGTCCAAAATCATTTCTTTACCATTTAAGTCTCCATCTTTTTTCAAAGTGCCATTAAAATTGATTATTTGTTAAAGTCTGTATGCTCCCAACAAACTTTAAAAACAAAGTGTGAAAAGTTAGCAGTTGTGTGGTAGACCGGGGGGCCACTTTGATCAATGTATCCCAAAAGATGATCATTCTCTTCTCACACTAATTGAAAACTTTTTCATAAGTTTCATCATAATCACTTCATTATTGTAGGCTTTAGTGTGCATAAAGACACTGAAAAAAATTCAAAAAGATACAAAAAAAACATATTTTTCATCTATTTGCATCTTTTTCCAAAGGCTCGTCAAAATTCATTCACGAACGAAGATTGTATGCTCCCAACAAACATAAAAAACATGATGAAAAAAAAACTGTTGTATGGTGGGCCCCCCTCCCCCCTCCCTCCCCAACCCCCCACTCCAAAAGCTGATAAAATATTTCTGGTGTTGCTTGACAGCTCTTACCAACGTTTCATGAAAATCAATCGGTAATTGTAGGCTACAATAGGGATGAACACCTGAAAAAAAACTTTTTAACCTGAAGTGATAAACCGGAAGTTGATACGCAGAAATATTGAAAACAGTACTTAAACCTTATATACCAAGTATCCATAAGATCATAAGCTAGGATTATTAGTTATTGAAGATTAAATCTTAGAGGTGTTCGGGCGTCGCCTCCATCCCCCGCCATTTTGTCCAAATTTGAAACGAATCCATATCTTCCATTTTTAAGTGAACCTGGATAATTGCCAAAGTTTCATTAAAATTCTATGCAGGAATGTCACGAACCCAACCACCGACCCACCGACCCACCAACCCAACCCACAGACGTACACCAAATTTTTAATGGCTATTTAGATAGAGCCCAAAATAAAATAAAAAACAAAATTTTAAGTATATATAAGGATGGCAATCCCGGGATCCCGAAATCCCGAGATCCCGTATCACGACAGAAAACAATGAAGACAACAATTTTGATTAGATTTGAAATTGTTATTCACTATTCCTCAAATGTTTAATAATACTAGCTCATTTTGTATTTTAAAAATAGTGAAATATTATAATTCTGCGTGATTTTCATTTTAAGAACTTGTTTTGAATAATATTTGGTTCCTTTTTACTCCGCATTTAGTTAGATAAGATAGCTATATAGTAATAAAACCCATAGTAGTAAAACTATTAACATAAAACCGATACTAGTAACATAAAACCTAAAAACTGACCAAGACACTGATATTGTAAGTGACAATAAAATTGAAATGCCAATTTTAATGAAGATAGAGCTAAATCTAGCTATGCAAAAAGGTTTAAATTCCTCAAGAAAAATTCCAGGCAAAGTAAAAAACTTAGTTTCCAAATTGCAAATGAAAATGTCCATTTAAAAGCGAAGGATCCAAAGGTGACCAATGGCCATTTTCAAAAAGTTTATAATTATTTACTTATATCAAAGTCAACAAGAGTGGTGTCTGAAAGGGCATTTTTAGAAAATGGCTTAACGACAAAATGATCGAAAGCTTATGTTTTTTAGACCACATTTTCAAACATAGTTTTTATATTACATATATGGGAATTTTTGCATTAAATATGCGATTTCATAGAATGGAAAATATTTCTATTCTAGTCAACATGATAAGTCACGATTATAGTCATCACAGACGGTGTCCAATCAATGTGAAATCAATGGCTGACACTTTGTCAATTATTTTCATATATGTAGCCGCAGGCATATTAGACAACATTATGGGAAATTAAAATTTTTATATTAAAGTTTTTATATTATATGGGGATTTTTGCATTAAATATGCGATTTCATAGAAGGGAAATATTTCTATTTTAGTTAACATCATAAGTCACGATTATAGTCATTACAGACTATTTCCCATCAATGTGAAATCAATGGCTGACACTTTGTCAATTATATTCATATATGTAGCCGCAGGCATATTAGACAACATTATGGGAAATTAAAATTTTTTTTGTGATTTTGTGAGCATCTTAAACTCAAGTAACTTTATGAATCCTGTGAGTTTTTTTCAATTCGAAATCATTTTTGGATTTTCTCTGAATAAACTTTAGTTTATTATATTAAATAAAACTACATTTTTCACTTTATGTGTGTTTCGGTTGGTATTCGAACTCGTAACTTTATCATTAACTTCTAACATTATATTATTAAAAATCTTCAACATTATATGAAACATTTCCAAAATAAGGAGTCTAATAACAGTTGGGATTTCAACTTAAGTAAATTGATTATTAAGTTTCAATTTCGAAATATCATCGCCTTGGTGGCGTAGTGAATAGTGTGTCTGCCAAAGGATTCAAACGCACTGGCATTGATAAAGTTACGAGTTTGAATAACCTATCAAAACACGCGTAAAGAGAAACTGGTAGTTTAAATGTAATAAAATGTAAGGGTTTATTCAGAGAAACCTCAAACTGATTTCGAATTGAAAAAAAAATGCGCAGGATTCATTGAGTTACTTCAGTTTAATTGCTCACAAAAATCCCAAAAATATAGTTTTTATGTCTTTTAAAAGTATTTTATAATTTATTTTACCATATAAATACCTAAATGCATTTTTAATAAATTACTTTTATTCAGGGCTGTTACGTAGACAAAATAGATTACTTTACATGTATATATAGATTACGCATAGATTACGCGTAAATTACGCGAGATATTTTCATGTAATCTATAATGTAAACTATAATGTAATCTATTTAATTGATATGTAAGTAAATTCTAAAATTTTTGAGCAAAACATAAAATTAAAAATAAGTAAAACCTTATAGACCGGGAGGCAGCGTTGCATTTTGGTTAGTGATTTGACGCCGATTGAATTTAATTTTTATAGATAGATTAATTATTTGTGATGTAGAAAATAAGAGTCAGCCGTCAGACTTGCGGGGGGTGTGGTTGTGGGGGAGTTTTAAACTGGTAAAAAAAACGAATTCCAAAAGTAATTTGATGCCGCTTCAAAATTTGTATGATGCATGTTTACACCATAGCAATTGAAAAAAAAGTCGTCAGCTGATTGGCGGATGGGGGATTATACGTCAGCTCCTCGTATACATCAGTATAAAAATGCAATATAGTCAAGACCTTTCTGCATAGGATCTTGATGAAACTTTGGCAAATGATCCAGGTTCACTTGAAAATGGAAAATCTGAATTAATTTTAAATTTGGACAAAATGGCGGAGGGTCTCCCGAACACCTCTAAGTTTAAATCTTCAATAACTTCTAATCCCGACTTATGATCTTATGGAAACTTGGTATATAAATTTTTAGTACTGTTTCCAATATTTCTGCGTACCAACTTCCGGTTTGACAGTTCCGGTTAAAAAGTTTTTTTCCAGGTATTTATCCCTACTGTAGCCTACAATTACCGATCGATTTTCATGAAACGTTGGTAAACGCTTTCAAGTAACATGAAAAACATTTTGTTAGCTTTTGGAGTACATTGGATAAAGGGTTGGGGGGTCCACCATACAACAGATGGTTTTTTCCACATGCAAATATGTATGGCAAGAAACTGATTAGTTTTTTAGCGATAGTGAACAAAGTGGTGGGGGGTCCCCCAAACACCTGTTCTTTTTAAAGCTAAATAACATTTGTGCCTGATAATCGAATTGGATGAAACTTGGTACATAAACATTTGGTACGGTTCACAAAAGTTCTGCATCCCAACTTCCGGCTTTTCATTACCGGTAAAAAATTTTGGTTCGTAATTTTTTGAAGTTTTTTCAGTGCCTACAATAATGAAGTGATTATGATGAAACTTATGGTTTCAATTAGTGAAAAATAGTTATCATCTTTTGGGACACATTGATCAAAGTGGCGGGGGTCTACCATACAACTGCTGACTTTTCGCACTTGGTTTTTAAAGTTTGTTGAGAGCATACAGACTTCATTCATTAATCAATTTTAGTGACACTTTGAAAAAATATGGAGACTTAAATGACAAAAAACTGATTAGTTTTTGGACAATATTGAGATAAGTGGTGGAGGGCCTCCCGAACACCTGCTTATTGTGTCACCATTTTTGCAATGTTTGTTGGGAGTACCAAACATTTTTACCGGAAATGAAAAACCGGAAGTTGGGATGCAGAACTTTTGTGAACCGTACCAAATGATTATGTACCAAGTTTCATCCAATTCGATTATCAGGTGCAGATGTTATTAAGCTTTAAAAAAACAGGTGTTTGGGTGACCCCTCACAACTTGGTTCACTATCGCTCAAAAACTAATCAGTTTCTTGCCATTCATATTTGCATCTTTTTGCAAAGTGTCGTCAAAATTCATTCCCGAACGAATGTTTTAAGCTCCCAACAAACATAAAAAACATTGTGGAAAAAACCATCTGTTGTATGGTGGACCCCCCAACCCTTTATCCAATGTACTCCAAAAGCTAACAAAATGTTTTTCATGTTACTTGAAAGCGTTTACCAACGTTTGATGAAAATCGATCGGTAATTGTAGGCTACAGTAGGGATAAATACCTGGAAAAAAACTTTTTAACCGGAACTGTCAAACCGGAAGTTGGTACGCAGAAATATTGGAAACAGTACTAAAAATTTATATACCAAGTTTCCATAAGATCATAAGTCGGGATTAGAAGTTATTGAAGATTTAAACTTAGAGGTGTTCGGGAGACCCCCCGCCATTTTGTCCAAATTTAAAATTAATTCAGATTTTCCATTTTCAAGTGAACCTGGATCATTTGCCAAAGTTTCATCAAGATCCTATGCAGAAAGGTCTTGACTATATTGCATTTTTATACTGATGTATACGAGGAGCTGACGTATAATCCCCCATCCGCCAATCAGCTGACGACTTTTTTTTCAATTGTTATGGTTTATCATACAAATTTTGAAGCGGCATCAAATTACTTTTGGAATTCGTTTTTTTTACCAGTTTAAAAGTCTCCCACAACCACACCCCCCACTACTTTAGCAGCTGACCGCCAAATTTATCATCAGCTGGAGTTAATTAATTAAAATAAATAAAAATCAACCGGCATCAAATGACTTTTTCATTTGCAACGCTGCCTCCCGGTCTATTAGTAAAACAGCTTAATATTTAGTTTATTTATTTGAAATTATAATACAAAGTGTTTTTTTCCTTTCGTCTGTTTAAATTTGCTTGGTATCTGCTAAACTTTGTTGGCAATTCCAAATTCATCCACAAATGAGTAGATTCTGCAATTTAGGTTTCAGGATTCTGGCATATGTTGGTCACACTACAAACTGGATTTAAAAGAGAAACATTTTCCCTGACTCCCTGATAGATTACGCCAAATTGAAATGGATTATGTACATAGATTACATTACATAGATTACGCGTAATGTAATCTAATCTAGATTACGCGTAAAGAAACAACCCTGTTTATTATTGAATAAAATGTATAATTAAAATAATTATATTTAATTTTAAATTGATTTGTGTTCAATTTGGTTTTATTAAATGCCGGGATTCCCCGGGATTAAGCTTTTCAATCCCGAATCCCGGGATTAAAAAATTCCGTAATTTTTGACTTCTCTAGGTATGCACGACTTTTTTTTCTCGATAGATTACATTACTACACACAATTTAAAATTGTGGTGAAGCAAAAGACTTTCAATATGAGAACAATAACATTCAATATGAGAATTATTTTTACCCACAACTGCTATAGAATATATGCTTTCCATGTGTGTCTTCCATTATAATGTTATTCATTCGCTCACTTGTTGTAGAAGGTGACGATCGTACCATTCTATGGTATTTGTTGTTTAGCGAAAATGATTTTACACTAGAAGGAAAAAATCATTTTCACATGGGATTAAGCCTGCATGAAAAAAAAATTTTCATT
The DNA here is from genome assembly GCA_963693315.1 of Diogma glabrata. NCBI lineage: Eukaryota > Metazoa > Arthropoda > Insecta > Diptera > Cylindrotomidae > Diogma > Diogma glabrata. Next base: position 470,009 of record CAVNZG010000828.1, read on the forward strand.
TGCTGTTCGTTGAAAATAGTACATTTTGGAGATGAAAACACTGCTTTTTCGTGGGTAAAAATTTGTTCACGAGACGCGTTAGTATACTGCTCAGGCGATTTTGATCTTGTTCAACACATTTTTATTAATTCATAAACTCATGTTATGTTACTTTTGCTGCCGCAAAAAATCTAGCGAATAATGGCGACACTTTTTCTGCCGCAGTAAAAATATGCATGTTATTTTAGTGCCGCCGTAAAAAAAGAAAAACGGGCGTTATATGTCGAAAAGTAATACTCTAATATTCTTCCAATTTGCAGTAAAGTTGAATTTTACATCCGTTTGTCGAAAAAATTGTTCTTGAAAAACGGTTAAGAAAAGTTTATTTTTTGTTCTTATTATGAATTTGCATAAATAAAAATAATTTGTATAAATAACAATACCTAAAAGTATTTCCTCAAATACTTCTAGGTATTGTTTTAAAGTTAATCTTAATAATATAATTTTATGATTATTTATAATTGTAAATAATAATATGTGTTTAGAGTTTAGTTAGACCACAGTCTAAACTAGCAATAAATAAACATTACAAATGTTTCTTAAATCATTCAAATACAAATATAAATTACTCTAGTACTTTAAAATTTAAATTAATTCATAGTACTTTTTTCTTTTAAATCGTGTAGTCATTATAAATTTAAATAAAATAATTACTTGTATAACCTTGACCTAGTTCACACTAAAATCCTTTTTTATTCGCCTATATATTAAAGTGTTACTTTATTACTGTGATTTGCGGCTTTAAAGTATCACTTTTCAGCTATTTATCTTGTCGTCATAGCTACGTCCAAAAAAGTAAAAAGCATTTGTATTTGTTTAAATTCTATGAAAAATAAATTTTTTTATCAAAGCAACCCGCAAATTCAAAATTTCATTATCCAATTAAAATAGTTGTTATCATTTGTTGTCATAGAATTTGGAAAAAATAATACATATTTTTTCAAAGGTTACTTGTTCCACATATTTTAAAATTTATGAAAATTTGTAATTACTTCGGTCTGAAAGACCTAAGTATTACATTCATGAGCTCAAAGTGAAATTCTTACCCCCACTTTTTTTGACATTTCTCGACGTTTTAGGACCTCCTGATTCTAAAAAAGCAAAAAAAAAAAAATGTATGTCTGTCTGCCGGCCGGCCGTCCGCCGTCATTACCTACGCTGCAGGGAAAACCGCTGGAGGGATTTCAAAAATTTTTGTTTCTAAAAATAGGTATTCACAAGGGACAGGTCCGAAAGGACGCTGTGTTCGATAACTGTACCGGAAGTGTGTCAAAAAAATCATTATGTGTGTCAAAAATAGCAAATTTTCATATTTTTGGCTTAAAAAACGTTCATTTTAAGTGATTACGAGTAGGAACATTAAATTTGGAGAAATCTTGATGGTCGGGATTGGTATGTGAGATCAAAAACTAGATTATTGCATTATAAGTTTGTCAAAAAAATGTTGTCAAGTGTGTCAAAAGAAAGATTTTTATTTATTTTTCTACCTAATTTTTTGGAAAAAAAATAAAGTTAATTGTTTGTTTGAAATGAAGTTTTATTATTATTATTGAGAATTATGGCATTATAAGTTTGTCAAAAAAATGTTGTCAAGTGTGTCAAAAGAAAGATTTTTATTTATTTTTTTACCCAAATTTTTGGAAAAAACAAAATGGTTTGTTTGAAATGAAATTTTATTATTATTATTGAGAATTATGGCATTATAAGTTTGTCAAAAAAAAGGTGTCAAGTGTGTCAAAAGATTTTTATTTAGTTTTTTACCCAATTTTTTGGAAAAACATAAAATTGTTTCTTTGAAATGAAATTTTATTATTATTATTGAGAATTATGGAATTATAAGTTTGTCATAATATGTTGTCGAGTGTGTCAAAAAAAAGGTTTTTATTTATTTTTTACCCAATTTTTTTTAGGAAAAAATAAAATTTATAGTTTGTATGACATGATATTTAATTATTATTATAGAGAATTATGGCATTATAAGTTTGTCAAAAAATAATATCAAGTGTGTCAAAAAAAGATTTTATTTATTTTTTTAGCCAATTTTTTGGAAAAAAAATGTAGCTGTTTTTATGACGTAAATGTAATTTAAAATGAAATTGGACATGGAAATTTTTGAATTTGTTATAGTTTTTGAAATATTTTTGGAATTTTGAAAAAGTTTGTATTTTTGATTTTGTATTTTGCAATATATTTAGAATTTCGGAAAAAGTTTTAATTTTTGATTTTGTAAGAATTTTTGGAATATTTTTAGAATGTTGAAAAATTTTTAATTTTTGATATTATTATAATTTTTGGAATTTTGAAAAAATTTTCAATTTTTGATTTTGTAATAATTTTTGCAATATTTTTAGAATTTTGGAAAAAGTTTGAATTTTTAAGAATTTTTGAAATATTATTGGAATTTATAAAAAATTTAAATATTTGATTTTATTCTAATTTTTGGGATATTTTTGGAATTTTGAAAAAGTTTGATTTTATTTAATTTAACAATATTTTTGGAATTTTGACTATAATTTTCCGGCAACGTATTGATGTTTCGTGTAAGTTTTGTAATAAATTTTTAAACAGAGATAAAAAATACTTGTACTTTAACAAAGAGTTATGTTTGATATACATCGCTGCCCAAAACTAAAAACCATGTCCTCATACAAGTTTTTTGCCGAAAACTATATCAAAATCCTTAACCCAGACCGAAGTCTTGATATCTCAGAGCTGTGAGATTTCAGCCCCTCCATATTTTTAATTTAGAATAAACAACTTTTCTTACAATATTTTGCTTGCGGCGAATAAAAAATAGTATATGATGCACGGACGTAAGCTATTTTGGACTTAATGTGGGTGCAAATCTCGGCTAGCGCCTCGATTTGCAAACTCCACATCCGTCCAAAATCTTTAGCTTTACGTCCTAGCATCATAATGTACTATTTTGATTTATATTAAATATTAAAAATAAAATTAAAATAGAGTTAGCATTATTTGTTATATTAAATTAATTGAGTTTTAAATATTTATAATCCTTTTGTGAAACCGGAGTGAATAAAGTGAACAACCATCAACATTATAGTTCATAACAAACAATATGTATTAATATAATTTTGAATCTTTTTTGATTCTTAGCATAATGATAATATTTGAAGTCGAACGTTGTATAATATTTAATTTACAATAAAAATTGTAAGCAAATAAATTATTTTGTCATCCAATCTTATTTTGTAACCATTGGTGTTTATTTTTGAAAAGTCTAGTTACAGTTTACTGGTAATATATGGCACAGATGTAAGATTGAGATCTAAACAAAAACTATTTTTCTATAACAACTGTTAAAACGTGCTATTATCAACTAAAATTAGAGGGAAAAGTTGCACTTTACCATCAAGGGTAGGTAAAGTAGTACTTAAACAGCAAGGGTAGATAAAGTATTTTGATATAAGTATTTTGCTGATATTCTTCAAATTTTTCCAAAAAACAAAAAAATTGATTTGTTTGTTTATTTATAAAATTCAAAAAATTATCAAAGCCACCTATACTCATTTTTTCGTGAAACTGTTTTTTCCTGACACTTTTAAATTAAATTTATCATTGATTTTTCTTCATTTTTGGTCTACTTTAACAGTTGCGATAGAAAAAAATGTTGTATTCCACACGATGATAAAATTTCATTATCTATTCGATGCTTATTATCGCTCTCAAAGATAAAGTGCAATTTTATCATCTTGTACAATAAATAACTATTATTATAACCATTACGAGGAGTGAAAGTTAGGCTTGTTACAATTTGAGTTAGGCCTGTTCATGAGGCAAATCTTTCTGCCTGCATTCCATTGTTGTTGTCGTCGGTCGTGTTAAGGCCTACAACAATAAAGGCCTACAGAATAAAGCTATTGCGAAAAAAGATTTCATGTAGACAATCGTTTAATACTACCGTGTTATAGTCATTGCCATGTAGTTCTAAATTTTATGAAAATAAATCTTGATGAAGTTTGAATTCTATTTCAGGCTTTCAGAAACTTGTGTTTCTGTAAAAAAGTTTCATGGCTTCTCATATGCTTGGGCCACACGGTTGGCGTTCAATACACAAATGTTTAAAATTTTTATGTTTAATTTTTTGTAAAATACATATGTTATTTTGACATAATTTGATTTTTTTTAAATAAAATATGTGCATAACTAAACAACAAATCCCATTATATGACAAAATAATATGAAATATGAAAAATGACAATACTTCATGATAGCAAAAAGAAAAAAAACAGAAACAGGTGAAAACAAAATTAAAAAAAAACTAAATTTTAAAAAATAGAGATAAAAAAGTAATTAATTTTTGTTCAAACGAGTTTCAAGGGCAAATAGGTCAACCAAGTCATATAACTTGGCAAGGCAAAGTACACTTGTAGGCTGCTTAGTATCCTAGTGGCTTCGATCGGAACTGAGCTATTTGAATGGGCGGAGCCAGGTTGATCCTCGTCACGGGTCGTAAAAGCTATACTAAGTAACTCAATATACAAATTTGTTATAAATATAATTATGATATACTTGTTATAATAGTTATTACATTATAAAAGTTAATGTACAAAAATGTTGAAGGTTGATGACAAAACCGACTTATATATCTCGGACTTGGTGCACGGTAAAAAATCGAGACTAATTTTAAAACTTTCATTTAAACCTTAATAGTTTTGCTAAAATTTAAAACATTTTAAGGACCAATTTAAAACTTCAAAAAGTTTTGAGCACAATAAAAACCAAAAAGTATCATTTTTAAACTAAAAAATTCTTTAAAACACCATTAAAACCAAAAATACTAATAACGAATCCTTTTTAGTTTCATAATCAAGATAGTAAACATCAAAAGTTTTTTTTTAAGAATAAAAAACCTTAAATGTTTTTCTTTTTGAATCTTTAACGATTTTTCTGTTAAATTTTAAAACATAAAACTAAAAAGTTTAAAAACGATCGTGAACGGTTTTCAAAAATAGATAAAATACATTTTTCGGGAAATCCCTATAATATGCTTAGTCGTATTATAGGTTTGCATTATTATACTTTATTGCTTCATTCAAACAGTGATTGTCGATCGATTAGTTAAGTTAAGTGTCAAAAGAAAATTGGTTATTTAAAATAAAAAATGAATGAACTTGTGGGAAGGATACTGCATGTGAAATATAACAATAAAAATAAATATGTTTTTTTGAAAAAGTTCTGCAATACAGAACAAGAAAGTTTTAACTTTGAGGACATTGTTTTATCTGGTTAGTAAAGTGCTGTGTTATTTTTAACGTTTTTAATAAAATTAGTAAAGCTAATTAATAAATTTATTATTTATTATTAGTTTTAAGTGTATTCGAGATACCTCGAGACCAATTTGTATGTTTCCGTGATAAATACGGAGAAAAGTTAACACCGGAGCTAGTAACTTGTTTAATGTGCCAATATTTATATTGCGACTCATTCTTTTTGGAAATTTTTACAGCCGATCAAAGTCAAAGTGAGTATAATTAATGCTTGGTTACTGTTACAACTATTTATTAATTTTTATTTAATTTTTTGTAGCAAGCACACTAAAGAGGAGTTATTGTGCAATTGGAGCAGGGGTATATATAACAACCGATGTAGGTATAATACTATAAAAACATTATAAGCAATTATGCTATCACTTATTTTGTAGTCAATTAGGGAGCATATTAAAGTGAACGGTGGTGGTAACCTGTTAGAGCAATTTAATAAAACGCAGTGTGTTACGGACCATAATAGAAAGTTGTTGACACGAATTCTTGGACGCTACCTTATTTTATATTGTGGCGAAAAACCTTCAAAAGACGAAAAATTTGCAGTTGCTAAAGCTGCGGTTGAAATTTTTACTTGCTTCAGGTCTACAAGCATTTAACCGATGATCTTAGATATTTGAAATCAGCAGTTCTCCCGGCGCAAACTGAGAAAGTTAAGACATTATTAAAGAAAACTGTTAACGAGCGCCATGATTTGATTGCTCGGAACTCGAATTTGTCCGAAGAGTTTCCTTATTTTTTTGTGGACCCAAAATTGGTATTTTTCACTCCTTCTTAGTTTTAAATTGTATAACATTTTTTTTTGTTACAGATAGTTTTTGATTTCAACCATCGATTTGTGGAATCACGTGTACTTACCGAAAAATGGCCAAAATTGCAAAGTAATATTTTTGTAATATTAAACGAGACGGGCAAACTCTTTAGGTGTTGATGAATGGAATAAACCTACTCTAGCATTGATTGCACTGGTAAAGCTACTTCCAAGTTCATCAGGGTCTTTTATTAATAAACTAGAAAAACTTTTAATTTTTAAAACGGTGAGTCTATATAAAATTTATAAAATGAATTTAAATACTTAATACAACCATTTAGTTGCAGACACCTAAGGAGGAGTACTTCAATAAAAACAGGCAACCATACTTGATTGCTGTGGGATCGACGCGATCTTCAGTAGATCAATATTTCATTGCAGTTGACAATGAGATTGTATGCTTACCAAGCAACTATAACATTATTGAAGCATTTAATGTACTTTCCTGTTCAATATTTGTTTTTTCTTTGGAATACGATCCAGATTTAAAGTATTTTTTCACTTTTTTTGAACACTATGTCTACAATTTAGGAACCAAGAATAAGTTATCACCTAGAATTCGACAAATTTGCAATAGATTGAATATTCTTGAAGATTTAAAAGCCACCTAATTTTTTTCAAATCGAATTTGTAAGTCTAAATTGCAAAAACCTTAAACGGAACGTTTAATCAAACAATTCTTTTATTTTAGATAAGGATTTCAGAATTAATTTAAGTATAATACTCAGATGTCAAATATTTGGAAATAGGAAGAAATTTAGCTACACGTTTAAAGTTTAAGTATTTAAATATTTTTCATTTTAAATTTTAGTTTATTTCTTTGAATTTTTTTTAATGAAAATGGAATCTTATTTTTGCTACATATGTGAAAAAAAGTTTGAATCCTTTAAATTTACAAAATATCATTTGAAATATGTTCACAGTTTATATTTGTCAAACACATTAACTTTAAAATGTGTAGTTGCAAAAAACTGTGACTTTAAATCAGATAATTATAGAAGTTTATCAAATCACACATTAAAATGCCAAAAATTACATCAAAATAAAAATTTATCTGGACAAGAATTATCTATAAATCAATGTGATATCATACAAAATAATTTAGACACAAACAAAGATAATTTAGAAGAAAGTACCCCCATAATTTCAAATCAATTGCGCCAGATCAACAATACCTCCAATTTAGAAGGATCTTACGATTTCTCCAGTACTAATCTTTCAAATGAAAACGAAGCTAACAAGACTACTAAATTAAACTCATTATTTACAAATATTTTAGAATTTTTATCAGCGATAGGCATAGCAGATAATAATATAAATCCAATTTGCACACATTTATATACAATATTTGAAAATTTTTTTGATTGCTTAAAAAGTTTGTTTCGTGATTCTAAATACCAATCACAAATTGAAATCTTGCTCAATTTAGAAAGAAAAATTGCTGCTTTATTGCAATTATCGTCTTCTAAATATCGAAGGAATAAAAATACTAACGATAGTTCTGGTTTCGTTGAACCTGAAGAAGTTGCTTTAGATATTCGATCTGAAAAGAAGTTCAATCAAGAAACACAAAGGGAAGAGGTAGTACAAGTTCAATGCACTTTTCAGTACATTTCCATTGTAAAAACAATTAAGAGTCTATTTGAAAATAGGTCATTTTTTGAGGCATATTTTAATCAAAAACATCAATGCTTAGACGAATCAAAATTTTATTGTTGTAGCGAAAATTTTACAAATTCTTCGTTTTTTAAAAACAATGAAAATTGTATTCAAATACAAATTTTTTATGATGACTTTGAGGTAGTAAATCCACTTGGCAGCAAAGTTGGGATTCACAAATTAGGCGGAATATATTTTTCTATGTGTAATTTAGATCCTATTTATAATTCTAAAATGGAACATATACATCTAGTATCGCTATTTTACGTAAGTGATATAAAACGAAACCTAACAAATATAAATAAAATTTTAACATTAATTCGCGATGAGATAACAATATTAGAAACAAAAGGAATTGTCATAAACGACAATATTATAAAAGGCACTCTAGGTTATGTAACCCATGACAACTTAGGAGGAAATACTTTACTTGGTTTTCCTCAATCATTTAATAGTGATAATTGTTGTAGATTTTGCATTTGTCCTAAAGAGGATCTTAGGAAATATAGTATTGAAATACCTAGTAATTTAAGAAGCTATCAGAGGCAAATAGAATCATTTCAAACACATGAGAGCACTAAAACTGGTATGAAATTTAATTCTGTTTTAAACACACTTTCGTATTATAACATTATAGACAACGGAACAGTTGATATAATGCATGATGTTTTAGAAGGAGTAGTACCATTTGTATTAAAATTCTTTTTTGAGCAAATGACAAAAAAAAATTATGTACTCTTGATCAAATCAATAATAGAATAACAGGTTTTAGTTACGGATTTTTAGATAAAAAAAACAAACCAACTGCAATTAGAATTAAGAAGAAATCAATATCTCTCGGTCTTTCTGCATCTCAGAATTGGTGCCTTATAACAAATGTGGCGTTTATATTCGCCGATTATTTGGAATATTTAAATGATATTTGGCCAGAAAATAATGAAAATAATATTTTCGCCGATAATTTCCAAAATTGATAATGAACAACTCCCACATGATATAGCTTCGCATTTAAACATATTAAAAATGTGCGGGTTAAATTTGCTGCCCAAACATCACTTTATGACACATTATTCGTCTATAATTTCTAGGATGGGTCCTTTAATTCAGTTGTGGGCAATGCGTTATGAAGGCTACCACCGTAACTTTACAAAAAGTGGTCATTACCTTAATAACTTCAAAAACATCGCCAAAACTTTATCTCATAGACACCAACAGAAAATGTACTACACATGGAAGAATCTAGATTTATCCGATCTTTTATCATTTGGTAAAAGAAAAACGATATTATTAAAATATCATGATAATAGAGATTTATTAACACTTTATTTCAAATTGACAGACGAAGCAACATTTATTCAAATAAGATCATTCTCATATGGAGGTTTTGTATACAGAATTGGCCTATTTATAACCCATTTATATACCGAAAATAATTTTCCAAATTTCTTTAAAATTATTGACATATTTTGTTTAGAAAATAAAATATATTTTATTTGCATTATTTTTAATACTAAGGAATTTAATGAATTATTCTGTAATTATGAAATAAATGAAACCACTACTAAAAATGTAATTTGTTTCGAGACATTGAAAAATAAGCAAACATTTCATACAATTGTTGTAAAAAACCAAACATTTTTATTTTCCAAAACTTGTATTAATTTTTAATAATAATATTATGCATTTGAAGTTTTATATATGAATTTAACAATAATTAAAAATAAATGAATTAACTAAAATGATTTTTATTTATAATTAATTTACAATACTTTTTATAATTATAATAATTATAATAATTATAACAATTATAATAATTATAAATTTTCTGGATAACAGCATCTTAAAAGAAAACCTAAGTGTCTTATAGTTCATTGATAAATTTTACTTTTTAGACCGTAAATGGATAAGAATAAATCTTTTGCGTTGTTTATTTAAACGAAAAATCCTATTTAACAGTCATTTAAGTCTTCTTTTACCCTCCTATCGGTCTTATTTTCAAATTTCAAACGTTGAAAGCTATATTATAAACCCGAAAGTTTAGTTTTTAAACAATAAGGCATCAATTTAAAAACATTACGGTTTTCTCTTAAAATTTATTAGTTTGAAAGGGAAACTTTTAGATTATTTTAGATAATATTAATTTTTTCGGAAAGAGATTTTAAACATTTTTTATCGATTTTTCAAACGTCTGCGTTTATTTTTCCAACTTTTAAAAGTTATAATTATAAACTGAAAAAGTTCATTACCTATATGCAGTCAAAAAAGTTTAAAAATTAGTCTAAATTTTTTACCGTGTGTCGATCTCTGTCGACCTCGTCAAATGCAACATCCACGAAAAAAGTTCTTTTTGAATTTTGTTGCTTTTGCGTTTGTTTCATAAATATGAATCGGTTTAACTTTAGTTTGTCCATTTATAAAAGACAGAAACTATCGAAAATTTACAGAAGTTGTAAAAAACACGACGGAATTGTTATAATTTTTTGTATAATCAGGGTCACTCTATCTTTAAAATTACAGTATTTAATTATTCTAAAAAAGTTTCGATCCCATATTATTTATTTAAAAGAACGATTTTGGAACATTGTTTACTTTAATGTTCTAAAATCGTTCTTTTAAAAATAAAATAACATTAAAATTAACCTTCATACAAAACTCTTCGTAGTGAATAATTTATCCATCAAAAACATTTTATAAGAAAAGAAAGTTGAAGAGCAAAAAATAATTTTGAAAAACTAAATTTTTTTTTGCTATTTAGTCCCAAAAAATGTAACTTAGTTGTAAATATAAAGTAAAAGGATTTTTTTTGTGTTTTTATTTTCAAACAGAATTTGTTTGTTTTTTGTCAATGTTCTATATAGACCGTCTCGACTGCGATTCTTCTAAAAGAAACGTACTTGTGTTAATATTCCTCACTTCAAGTTCTATCCAACGAATTCAGTTTACGATCACACTTAGTTTTTGGTTCTCCAAATAATTAATGAAAATACTAGAGTCTTTTTTAACTAACTTAATGTGAGATATCGCAATAGCAGTGAGGCAAGGTGACATATTCGTGGTGCTGGCGGATGAAATATATTCGGTCAACGGTAGCATACTCAAACGTAGTTACGCTTGCTCAAAGAAATAAATCTTCGTGTAACACTATTTCTAGATTTTAAATATTGAAGAAAACGTGCGTCGATTGATGATTTATTGATATACATTTACAGACTTTAAAAACAAAAAAAACAGAAAAACAATCTGGTTTATGACCACCTCAAAACGGTTATTGTGGGAGCTAGGATTTAAAAGCGTTTTATATGTTGTCATATTGTAATTACTACTACAAAACACATTAAATTTTAAAGAAATTGATTTTGTGGCTAAAGAAATTACGATTTTGTGTGTATGTGTTTTATCAATCGTAGGTTTTCATATTTTAATTATCACTATGATTAACAAGAACACACACATATACATATACAAGAACAAGATACATTTTGTAATCTTTATTGGTTATAAAACATTTCACTTGCGTATGTTTTTTATCGTTCATGCTCCATGTAAGAGCGTTGCCAAGCTAATCAGCTTCGAATATTCACCACGGTCTTTCGCAACAGCGACATAATTACCATGGAGCCGCTTGTTTTAAGGTCGTTTATTACGTTCGTCTCCCATTGCAGTCATGGTCTACCTCGCAGTCGCCCACTCCCTGGGGTATTAACGTACATTTTATTAATCATTCCAGACTGTGAATCGGCTCATAGAACATGCCCAATCCAAGCAATCCTGTTGGAACGGATACAACCTATTATATCTGGATCCTCAAGAAGGTCTCTGATCTCAAAGTTATATCGCGTTCTGTACTCTCCATCGTCTGTCTTAAGTGGACCAAAAATGTAGCGTAAGATAGTAGCGTAAATATGATTCATCATTTTGTGTAAGGGTCCACTTTTGTGACCAATACATCACAACCGGTCTAATCAACGTCTTGTATAACTTGAGTTTGGTGTTAGTTGATACATACGGTGATCCAAGGAGAGGTTTAATTGAGTAGAAAGTTTGATTACCTGCAGCGATTTGAGCTTTTATATCTGTAAGTATTAAAATGCAATATTTAAAAATATACTTTTTACTGTTTATTTTTAAATTTATTTATAATAATAAAACTTCCTTATAGTAACAATTTGATTTTTATTTTTTATTTTAAAGAATATCGATTTCGACTTACGTCATCCTCAGTTCTTAAATTATTATTACAATTTTTGCGTAAACTATTACTTATATACTATTTCAACTGCTGTTTTTTATTATTATGTCATATATTTTGTAATATGGTTAAATTTGTGTTGATATTGGTGTATTTGTGTTTTTCTATTTTCAAATGTTGGGCATATCTGGATTTTGGATCGCTTCTGTTAATTTCATTTGTGTGCTCGATAAATCTTTTTTTGAAGGACCTCCCCGTCTGGCCTATGTAAAATTTACTGCAGTCGTCACAGGTAAGCTTATAAACACCTGTGTCTAAGTTTTGGGTTTTTTTAGTTTTTAGGTAGTTTTCTAATTTATTTTTGTTTTTGTAAGCCGCAATATATCCATATTTTTTTAAGGTTTTTTGCATTATTTTGAATGTTGTTCTATTGTATGTTACGCCTACGTAATTTTTACCTGCTAAGTTTTGTTCATTCTTCAACGTTGTTAGGGTTCGCAAATTTTTCTTGTTTTTGTGTTTTCTATTTAATGTGTCAATCATTTCATTTTTATATCCATTTTTTCTGGCTATGTATTTTATATTGTTTAGCTCATCTTCATAATTTTCAGCGTTCATCGGTATAGTGTTCAATCTATTGATCATGTGGTTGAAGGCAGCTAGTTTATGTTGGTATGGATGATGTGATTTGATATTTATTGTTTGATCCGTTTGGGTTGGTTTTCGGAATATTTTGAATGTGTGTTTTGAATCTACATTTTTGATTGATAAATCCAAAAAGTTTATTGTGTTGTTTTTTTCATTTTCTAAGGTGAATTTAATGGAAGGTTCTCTGCTGTTTATGTATTGGTGTAATAGATTAAGCTGTCTATTTGTTCCTTTGAATAATAAAATTATATCATCAACGTAGCGATACCAATAAATGATATTTTCTCTGTGCGGATTTGAGTTATTATATATATATTTTGTTTTAAAATCGTTGAGATATATTTCGGCTAATGTTCCCGATAGTGGGCTACCCATAGGTAATCCTTCTGTTTGTTGATAATACTCGTTGTTATGTGTGAAATAGTTTTGTTTTGTTATTTCGGTTATTATGTTTATTATTTCTTGTGTGTCTGTTGGGTTTAAACCATTTTTTATTAACATATTTTTTTTTGTTATATTTATTGTATCTTTTATTGGTATGTTGGAATACATGTTGGTTATATCAAACGATGCTAATTTTGCGTTGTGAGGTATTATTATTGGTTCTATTCTATTGATTAATTCTGTGTTATTTTTGACTGAATAACTGTAATCATTTTTTATGTGGTATTTCAATAGTTTGTTTACGTACTTCGCTATTCTGTATGTTGGTGCTGTGGTGAAATTAATTAATGGTCTTATCGGTGTATCTGGTTTGTGTATTTTTGGTAATCCTCTTATACTTGGTGCTGTTGGTTTTATCATTTTGTTATACCTTATATTCTTATCACTTAATATGTTGATAGATTTGTTGATGATAGTTTTTATTTGTTAGTTAGTTAGATAGTTTTTAATAATATGGAAAACCATAATAACACATCTGTAAGTATGCTGTTGTTTGAGTCAAGCGTGGATCCAAAATATTTAAAAGATTCAACTCCCTCAATTCGTTCTTTGCCGCACATAAAACCTTTCTTCTCAGCCTCTCTTGAAACATTCATATGTTTGTTTTTATCGTAGTTAATTTGAAGACTAATTTTTCTAGCACCACTCTCAAGCGACTTGAAAGTTTACTCATAACAGCTTCACTTCGGCCGATGATGACAACATCATCAGCGTAAGCGATCATCAGTACTGAGTTTATTGACAAGATATTGTTGTTAGTCGGTAGTTTCTTTTGACGGCCCACATATTTCAAGGCTATATTAAAGAGTATAGGAGCGATAACATCACCTTGTCTTAACCCGGAGTCGACTTTAAAAATAAAAATATAAATGTAAATTTGAAGTTACTAGAGGTATTCTGTAACCACAGTTAGTCTAGATTTACTGTGGACAATAGGGGTTTTCAAACCCTTTCGAAAGTAATGTTTGGGTATAATCAATGTTTGCCAAATCTTTGTTCATTAGGATATTAGGGTGACTAATAAGGCTGCAAATTTGCTGTAGTGAGGACTGGGTTAACACTTTGAGCTGAATCCTATTTATTTACATTCATCCTCTAATGAAAGATTTCACAGCAGAGCACTTATACAGTCCGAAATCCGACCATTATTTGCTCCGACACTTTTTTCTCCAGCACACGATAGATCACACCGTATATCAAACGATGTTGTTTTCTATTTTTAGACATTTCGTTCTAACGAGTTAGTTAAAAAAAAGTGACCATCTGTACACAAGTCCACCATTGGCTATGTGTGAACCAAAAGTTCTTCTCTAGAACACTTGATATCATCATTTTAGAAGAATGCATGTCAAAACCAACAAAATATGAAAAAAAATTAATAAAATAACTTTTGAAGAAATTTTTGTGAGCAGTTTAATTCAAGTAACTAACGAATTACACCACCGAGGCGATGACTATTCCGAAGTTGCAATTTCATCATCAGTTATTTTACTTAAGTTTTACCGAAAATAGGAATATATTTACTTAATTTGAATTCTGAATTTCCTTTTTTTATAGAATACAATCATTCTAAAACAATTTTTAAGACAACAAAACTGTTGTGCACAGTAGATGAACCAACAACAAATAATAATATAATTTAAGTCTTAAATTCCAATACAAAAAACAAAATACAAATAAATAAGCAATGGTAAGATCACATTATAAAAAACATGTCATATGCTAACATGTGGGATACCAAAACAAAATGAAAGGTAAAAATAAGTAATCGGAAACAAGTTTTCACACTCGTAGGGCAAAAGTTAATGACTTCATGTGGTAATTTATAGAACTAATTATGTAATACGATTTTAGTCGGTCTAAATGCTTTTCAGGTTGCTTAAGTCTTGGTTATGTTCTATAAATGTGCATACTTTATATCTCTACCACCATTTTACTCCACACAGTTGTTTTATACTTATCAACCAGTTCTCGTAATTGTGATTTAAATTTGGGACAAATCTAAGGTTCAAAAGGAAATAAGAATCTAAAATTTAAAAAAAAAGGAAAAACAAAATAGGAAACTTGAAAATAGAAATAAATTTTTATTTGTTACAATAACTTTATACAAAATTGATTCCTTTATTTTCGATATCGAATTTTCTTTTTAAAGGATAATAGAAATTTTCCGTTTAATTGATTTATCATTGTACTAAAGTGGAAATTGATTGTGAAAAAGGTGTGTAGTGAATTTTATGTTTTCCAATTTTTAAGTGATTTTAATCGTAGTTTTTGTTGTTGGGTTAAGTTTAAGTTTAAGGTTTGTCGTAATTGTTTCCGTGCTCAATTGAAAAGAATAGGGGTTTTGATTAATTTTTTCGTACATTTTAAAAACATTTTGTTGTTCGCATTTGTAACTTTGTAACCGTTTAATATTTGGTTTTGTTAGTTCAAAGTATCATTTATTTTATTATTTTGACACAAGATTTTTTATAGTAACGTTTGCAATATAAGTGAGCGTTTGTATTACAAAAGCTTTTGATTAAAGAATGCAATGTACATACTATACAGAAAAGGAAAAATTCTACCAAAATGTCTACCAGGACGGAACAGTGGTTCTGTTGAATAGAGTTTTAAACTGATAAAGTAAGCTAAAAAACAAAAATTCGAGGAGAATGAAAGAGTTTCAATAAGAATTGAATAAAGTTATGAAGGCCACAAACTGCATCTACTGCCATTTGGAACATTTTTTCCCATCTGTCTTTCTTATAGAATCTCTTGGTAAATTGCCTCATAGCAAACAAGAAACTCTTATAGTTTCCAACTATTTTGTTCAGCTAATTGATTGTAAAAATACGGAGTGGAACATGTACCGTACGTACCGCGTCGATCCGTACTTTTAAACATACGATCTTATTCCAAAGAATCCTTTCTGGAATGGGGATCATCTTCCTAAAATTTGAATATCTTTGCGTAATGTCCTGAGCATCTACACAACATCCTCGCCATATTATATTTTTACGTTTTCCAACCTTCTTTCAATTTTTGTCATTTAGCAAAATCACATTTCACTTAAACTATTAGACTGCGTTAATGTCTAATTTAATTTAACTTTACATCATCGCAGGCTAATAAAAACCAGTTTGGTTTTGCAAGATGAGTTCCTTATATACAATTTTGCTTAATTTTTCAAATATTTTAGGTTAATCAAAAGTTTCTATATTTATTTAATGTTTTGCTTGACCCACGCATTTGAATGTTACTTTGATTTTATTTTTGAAATATTATAAAGGGTAAATTGAGGTTGAAGACAATTTTGTTTTGTATTTCATTGCGATTATGTAGAATCGTAACAATTGTGTTAAATAATCCTTGATGTTGAGACGCTATTGCTTCCTTGAATAAACGAGCCTTCATATAATTATGTGTGGGCTTTAATCTTTAAGAAAGACAGTGCGTCATAGGATCAAGGAATATGCAGCCGGCTGGATTATTGGCAATTACATTTTTGTTTTGTTTCAGCAAATTTTTGTAATAATTTGCTATTTACTTTTTAATTTACTTTTATTTTCTCTATTCTATCATAAAATATTGGCCTATGTCATATTTTGCCAGTGATAGGATTTTTTGTTTAGTTATCCATTCTTTAACAAAAAATATAAAAAAACAAAAAAAGTAGGATTTACGTCCATCAACACCTTTGAACGTATGTTGTTGTGGAACCTTGGTCTTAAAAGGTTTTTATGTGTTATTGTGACACATATTGTAATACCTACTACACAACACATTTGATTAAAAAAAAAAAAATATAAATATCGCACTATATTCTGCATATTGCATTATATTCTGCACTGTAAATCGATGAACGACGAATCTACCTCAAGCATTGCAAAGATGCAAAGAATTGTAATATCAACCTAAAAAAACGTAAGCAACTTCAATCAGATGAAAATATATTTTACGTAGTAGATCTCATTAGCCTCACATCACAACAAACGGAACAAATGGAATCAATAATACTTCTATTTTTCATGAGAGTGATAATTGATGGTTACGTTTTATAATAATCTCAAATGTTATAGTTTATAACGAGATAATCAACAATAGGGGCACAGACAAACAGACACCGATATGGCACCAATATGGTTAATGTTTCAAAAAACAGAACCTTAAAACCATACATTTTGGTGTTGGGTATTAAATCATTCCAAAATTTATTTAGTTTGAAATAATTTAAATTGACTGATTTATTGCCCAATTAGGTTGTCTTTTCCATCAAATAAAACAATATGTGTTCTGTTAATAGCAATCATAGAGCAGCATGTAATCCCAAAATTTGATGAAACACAAATCACAATCAAACATTACTACAGAACTAGGTGGAGTTTTTTTATTAGTTACAGTAATAATTAGTTCAAAAAATCATTTTTAAAATACGAAATGTTCAACCAACATATACCGTAAAAATTAAAAACTAAAATATGTTTTTATCATTAAAACAAAGTGAATATAAAATATTAAAATAAAAGAATTGGGTCTTGTTGTGGCAGCTTTCAGTTATCACATTTATCACAGATCGGGCTAAATTTGTTAAATCTATTTTTTTTTCGTGTTCCATTTTATTTGGTGTTCTTAGAACTTTTTCTATATTTTCCAAATGGTTTTTCTTTTTCGTTCTTTTTTTTTTGGTTAAGTTTATAGCTTATACTTCTTACAATAGAATGATGGCGCCTTCTTGCTAAATAACATGGAGAAAAAAATGAAAAATAGAAAACAAAATAATAAAAAAGGAATCACTGACGAAAAACAGTTTTAGTGAGATTTGTGTACCAGGAAAAAAAAATCAATTACATATATATTTAATTTCAGCTGTGATTTTCCGTGGTTATACCTATACGTAGTTTTTTCATCCAAGGTTTGTGATTTAGTAAGTAAAAAATTTAAATACGATCAAGTTGGAGAAAACGGTATGATGTCTGTGATGATTTAACTGTTACTAAGTCGCTTGTTTTCAGTGTTAAAACTTAAAAGTGTTAATCCTTAATTACAATTGAAAATGAGTGTACTAATAAATTTACAGTTATGATAATTGACAACCAATTTTGGTTTGGTATATCGCTTGTCATTGCTGAATTTGTAAAAAAAATATATTTCTTTTTGAAATGTGCACTTCATATACATTCTACTGGTTTGTAGAAATTTGGTGAAACTTCAAGCTAAACCGTAAGTTCAAACGAGATTGAATACCGCGGCTGACATCTGCCGAACAGCTATTTATTTAAATATTTGGTATCTTCAAATTATGATATATGATTTAAATTAAACTTGATGAATAATTTTTCTATTATTTTTCCCCTTGCAACGACGAGACTATTTCGAGTTTTATTCTGAAATAAGAGTATTCATATCTAAAGAATTTTGGTAATGGTATAGAATGCTTCCATCACTTCCGATGACCTGGAGATGAAAATGGAGTATATTGTACAGCTTTTTATACTATTTATACTATCTATATATGTACTATTTATACTATCTATATCTATATATCTATATATATATATATATATATATATATATATATATATATATATATATATATATATATATATATATATATATATATATATATATATATATATATATATATATATATATATATATATATATATATATATATATATATATATATATATATATATATATATATATATATATATATATATATATATATATATATATATATATATATATATATATATATATATATATATATATATATATATATATATATATATATATATATATATATATATATATATATATATATATATATATATATATATATATATATATATATATATATATATATATATATAATTATATATATATATATAAATATATATATATATATATATATATATATATATATATATATATATATATATATATATATATATATATATATATATATATATATATATATATATATATATATATATATATATATATATAAATATATATGAGCAATTTCACGATACGAAGATTCAACATCGTTTTGACATGACCCCTTTTAATTTTTATTATTTTTTTTTATATATAGTCTTTCATAAATAAAAAACACTAGTTCTCTTAGAATTTTTTTTTTCGACCAGGGGTCTTCACTAGGGTTTCTCAAACGGGATCCCAGGATCCCGTTTTCCCGGGATCCCGGAGGTAAATTTTCATCCCGTTTTCCCGGGATTTCACCCCGGGATCCCGGGTATCCCGCTAATTTTTATTAACATTTTTTTGTACTTTTTTCAAAGATATTAAAAGTTTTCTCACTCGAAAATCGAGTAGTTTTTAATTCTTTTCCCTCTGTAGTAATTAATTTCGTTCAAAATTAGGAAAATATTTTTTTGACACATATGGTATCATGGTTGTTTTGTATTGTTTTTTTGACACATATAACCACAACAAATTAAAACCAACCAAACTTAAAATAGGTAGATTTTTCTGAGAAATCTACCTAAAACTTGCGCTTCATTTCTCTTAATTTATGTTTAATGGTTCTGTTGGACGGATGGTTCAATGGACGTTTCGTCACGAAAATTCGGACAAAATTGAGTGATGGCGCCATTGACAACCTAGTTTTTTGAAAAATTGTTTAAAAATTAGTATTATGAATTTATTTTTGTTTTGTTTTTATGTATTCTTTTTTATTTAATTTTTGAAGTTTTTCTAATTAAAAATAATGGAAATATAAAAATCAATAGCGCATTTTTTGTGCTGTTTTAATTTTACACATTTTTCTACCACCCAATTAGAAAAATCTAGCTTTTCAGCGTTTCCCGGGATTTCCCGGGATCCCGGGAATTGGATACTTTTTGTCCCGGCTTCCCGGGATTTGAATTTCTACGGGAAATGAGAAACCCTAGTCTTCACAGGGTGGCCCTCAATTTTTTGCTATTTTGTGATGTGAGTGCATTTTGACGACCGATTGTAAAAACACTACTCAATCGATTTTCATAAATGATATGTCGTTGAATAGGAATTAGAACAAAGTTTCTAAAAATGTACACTGTTAATTTTTTGAAATAATTTTTAACGGTGTAATATAAGAAAAAAACGGTGTAATTGAAGAAAAGATGGCGCTACACCTGATGGGCTCACATACCAATCCCTACTATCAAGATTTCTCCAAATTTAATGTTCCTACTCGTAATCACTTAAAATGAACGTTTTTTAAGCCAAAAATATGAAAATTTGCTATTTTTGACACACATAATGATTTTTTTCACACACTTCCGGTACAGTTATCGAACACAGCGTCCTTTCGGACCTGTCCCTTAAGTATACCTATTTTTAGAAAAAAAAATTTTTGAAATCCCTCCAGCGGTTTTCCTTGCAGCGTAGGTAATGACGGCGGCCGGACGGCCGGCAGATAGACATACATTTTTTTTTCCTTTTTTAGAATCAGGAGGTCCTAAAACGTCGAGAAATGTCAAAAAAAAGTGGGGGTAAGAATTTCACTTTGAGCTCATGAATGTAATACTTAGGTCTTTCAGACCAAAGTAATATTTTCTCGTTTGACTAGAATTGTTTATTGAGATGACATATGAAAATGGTTTGACTAGCAATTGTTATTGAGATGATTTGGGGTAATTTGTGTGCGAAGAAGAGTTTAATTAAAAATAAACAAGAGATGAACAATCTATTTACAAATAATCTATCAAATGTTCGATCGAAACATTTTCTAAACTTTAATCAAAGTATAAGTTGTCAATATAACAAACAGTAAATTATCGCTCTAATTTTATAACTAGCAGGACCTGGCGTACGTTGCTACGCCTATAAAAAAGCTTGTGTGTGTACATTTTGTTGAATTAGTAAAAATAATTTCAAAGAGTCGTAATGAGAATAGAAGAAGCCCATTTTAATTTTTCCATTTGGGAAATATGAATAACAGAGATCATTAGCATTCTAGCTGATCAATCCAGATAGTTTGAAAATTGAACGGAAGGTCAACATTTGAAAATGATTGGTAAAGAGTTTTAGAGAGTTTAAATTAAACACTTGCCATTTTTCGCGTTAATCGGCTTAATATATGTCGCGAAAAATTAGGTGAACGTCAAAACATTCGTTTATTGGGTGTTACAGGTGTCAATGACTTACTCTGGAACCGTCATACTTGCGATACGAAATGGGCACACCGCACCAAAATTTACTGTTTTATCGTACCATTTCATGTTGACTAATTTCATTTATCAATCTATCCAGATTATTTGCCGATCTTAAATAAAGTCAATTTGGATTTTCAAATATATTTTACCAACTATTTCCAATGCTCTACATGCGCTCTGTGTGTTTTTATTAGTAATGGAGCATGTCACTGTAAGAAAACTTTTAAGAGCAGACTAAATATGCATAGCGCTGATGTTTGATACTAATCGAAAAACCGGTCTAAGAATGACAGCATTTTTAGTGAAGGTTTTCATTTTTTGGGATTTGTTGATATATGGTCATCGTCTTATTTCGACATTTCTGCCAGAGTTTAAAAAAAAAAATTGGACAAACATAATAATAAGACTAATTTGTAGTATAGTATAAAATCTGTATAAATAAAATTTGATGTCTGTCTGTCGGTCTGTCGGTCTGTCTGTCTGTCTGTTCGGGATAAGCTCCGAAACGCCTGAATTGATTTAGATGAAACTTGACATACATAAAGAAAGGAATGACATAGGCTACTTTTTTTATAGAATTTATAATTTTAATTTATAGTTTTTATAATAGAATTCTCAATTACTTAATTCATAGTAACGAGCAGGCCTAAATGTTGATTACATACAATTGGTTTTTATTTGTTCTAATTATATCACGTTCGCTTACGATGAATTTAAATAAAAAGTCAACCAACATGAAATATTTTTTCATAGCAGTCTTCTTTGGGTCGAATAGAACAAAACTCAACCGTTTTTGAAATCGGTTGCCGTTGGGGATTTCGGGATATCTCGCAAAAACGGATTTTTGACCGATTTTACCTCGATTTCGCAACTTAGGCTAA
This sequence comes from Diogma glabrata, assembly GCA_963693315.1. Lineage (NCBI taxonomy): Eukaryota > Metazoa > Arthropoda > Insecta > Diptera > Cylindrotomidae > Diogma > Diogma glabrata. Next base: position 492,106 of record CAVNZG010000828.1, read on the forward strand.
AAGTTTTTTTGTGAAATTGCCCAAATTTTACTGGAAAACTTGTAACGAATTACATTAGGACTGCCGAACGTCCCAAACGTTTCAAAATGCCAAAAAGTGAAGAAAATTGGTATAAAAAGTAGAAAAAAACGATATTTTAATTTTTTTTTTTAAATTTTTTAATGAAATGATCATTGGTACAATAACATAAATGTCGGTCTTTTAAGTTTTCCAGTGAAATTTGGGCAATTTCACAAAAAAAAATTTAGCCAAAGTTGCGAAATCGAGGTAAAATCGGTCAAAAATCCGTTTCTGCGAGATATCTCGAAATCCCCAACGGCAACCGATTTCAAAAACGGTTGAGTTTTGTTCTATTCGACCCAAAGGAGACTGCTATGAAAAAATATTTCATGTTGGTTGACTTTTTATTTAAATTCATCGTAAGCGAACGTGATATAAATGAACATATATGAGTATAAATCCAGACTTATATACTAATCTAAAACCAGTCAAATCACTTCATTTGTGGACATATTTGCATATATTTTACCGATTTCTTCAAATGTAGGTTTGTTTGTTTGTTTTTGAAATAAATGGGGACGCATATTTTTCTTAATAAGCAAAACACTTTTAACACTTTTCCATTGCAAAAACTTGCTGCATCAATGTTTCTAAAAAGAGGAAAACAATTTTTCAATTTTCCTATTTTCTATATTTTGAACATGTATCACAAATATTTAAACCAAATAAAATATGTATTACATATGTATATACACCAAACCAAGAACGTGTTTGTTGTAAATTAGAAATATTTGTTGCAACGTAATGTGTTGGATACATACAATTGTATCATGTATGTATATAATAAATATATAAATGTATATAATTTTCATCTAAATGAATTTGTTTGTCACATTATACTTTAATTTTCCATTTGAATGGTAATTCTGTTTTGCGAAAAAAAAAATCGATCAAAGATACCTGAGTAAAAGTTGAATAAAATTCAAGTATAAAATATAATATACATTTAGGCATACATTTAACCATTAGGAAAATTAAAATTATTAATTATAAAAAATCTAAATTAAATTTTAAAATTTCGGCTCCGAGGTGCATTAGTACCTGTTAATGGCCTTCTCCTGACAAAATTTCAGACTCCTGTGTGCTACAGATTCCGCTGGAGAGCGCACGCAGACAGACAAACACTTTATTTTATTATTATAGATTATAGATTATAGACAAACAATAAAGTTTATCATTTTGAAGTTTATCAATTAATTGTTTTGCTAATAAAAATTTGTTAGAAATAATGTCTGGATATGATGTACATGATTATGCCTGAATTTTTCGGTATAAGATCTCGTCAAAAATGCAACAACATGTTGTATCCGAAAGCAGATAAGGAAAATAATGTTTTTGTATGGATGAAGGCAATCGTGTTAAGGTGAAAATAAAACTAATAGTGGTGAATTTAATGCACAAGAAATGGAAGGAACAATGTCTGATAGTTTTGAATATGTAACGTTTGGGAAAAAAATTATATATAGAATGAAATGGAAGGAGACAAAGATTATCTACTTATATTTCATATGGTGGACTGTTAATGTTATTACAAGGAGATTCTAACTATTTAAATGATTTTAAAGTAGATCACCATATATAATTATAATGTAAGTTTTTTTGATTTTAATTTATATAATTTTTGTTTGTGGTTTTTTCTTATTAAACTATTTTTTCGGCAAACGGCTGGGGAGTAGCTAAAGTCTTACTTTTAAGCCGGCGGCTGCAAAAGTAACGCCATTTTTATTTAATCTGCCGGCGGCTGTAAAGTAACTTTCATATTTTTACGGCGGCTGTAAAGCAATTTACATATTTTTACGGCGGCAGTAAAGTAATTTTTATATTCTTACGGTGGCAGTAAAGTAAAATAACTTGATATTATTAACTTGTTCAAAACAGAATGTATTTCAAAAAATGTAATTTCAAAAAATGTATTACCTAGAACATATTTATAAAAAATTTGTTGTATTAATTTAATATTTTTAAACAAATTAAAACGTTTGCCGAAAAAATAGTGTATTGAATTCGGAGCTAAAGTGACTTTTTGTGTTTCGTCTATAATTGTTCGTCTATAAACTATAGACTCAACACAAAAATTACAAATTTAGCTCCTAACTCAATAATATACTATTCTTTGTAATTTTTATTGCGTTCATAAGGTTTTTTCTTACTATTTATGTTATGCTATCTAAAACTTTTCCTAAACTGTATTTGTGCAATATAAAGTTTTTTTTCAAATATTGTTTGAAAAAAATTAGAAATTACCCGATAAAGATTCGCTAGGATAAATTCAGTATTTCAATAATTATTTCTATTATAAAGCCCGTAATAGTTTTTAGAATTATTTCGTTTATTATTTTGTTTGCATAGCTATAAAAATATACTTTGACCTAAAAATATTACGTTAGCGGAGTGGATTAAGGATATCTAGTGAAACCCATTCGTTCGTTTTTCATTAAACCATGACTTCAAGAACTAGAAAAGGCTTACTGTCAATTATAAAAATGCAAAAGGTAATACTTTTGAAGTAGCACGATGCACATTTTGTTCTCCTCTTTTAGTTGACATGCCGTTTCCCATGATGGACAATTTATTTGCCTTGATTCCTAAAAGTATTGGATAACTGACCCTTTGTCTATGTTGTTAGTTTTTTGACAATTTTTTTTTTTGGAAAATGATATTGAGATTATATGTTGCAAGAGCTTTGGACATCCATGTCAACCGAAATAAACAGGTTGCTACAGGCCGATTAAACTTAAGAATTTATCATTTCATACAAATCGAATTATATCTACAGAACACAAGCTTACAGCAGCCAAATTCTGAAACTGTGATGCGGTGAAGTGTTAAAAATTTCTTCGTTTGTTTTCATAAAAAACCTTATCACTTCACCGCTTCCAGTGTTGGTTAAAAACGCTGTTTAAAAACAAAAAAAACTGTTTTTTTTATTTAAAACGTTTTTTATTGTAAACAGTTTTTTTTGTTTTTTTTGTTTTAATAGTAGTTTATTCAATGAGTGAATAATGAAGTAGTTTATTCTCAAGCAAAAGTTTAAAATTTGAGCGAGGTACGAGCGAGAATTTTAATTTGCGAGAGAATAAAATTCATTATTATTTAATCCCACCAAACCCAAACTATGCCGTCTTTCACGAATAGAGCGACATAAAAATTTCCCTATTAAAATAAACCACGAGGAATTGCGTGAGGTTGAATCAGTTAGACTTCTTGGAGTGGATATTCAAAATAACCTGAAATGGAATAAACATGTGTTAAGCCTCGCTAAATCTGCAATGCAAAAATTAGGATTCTTGAGTCGATGTAAAAAGTATTTCAATCCCGAGCAAATTTTGCTAATCTTCAAGTCCTTTATTCGTCCATGTATGGAGTACTGCTGTCATGTTTGGGGAGGTGCTTGTCAGTCAACAATAAAATGTCTAGACTCTGTACAGAGAAAAGCAATACGGTTGATTGGTAATACCGAACTAACGGACCAGCTTGATTCACTCCAGCACAGAAGAAATGTGGCTGAATTGTCAATCTACTATAAATATAACTTTAGCGAATTCTCCTCTAAGGAAATTCAAAATATCCTTCCATCGTGTGCGCAGTATAATCGACAAACAAGAGCTGTCGAGTTATCCCATCCATATCTTGTACAAATACCTCGTTGTAGAACTACGTCCTTTCAGAACGACTATTTTAATAGAGTGGCCAAATTGTGGAACTCAATGCCTTCCTCTGTATTTCCCGATGAATTTTCCCCTCAGGCATTTAAAGAAAATGTCCATAATCATTTAAAACAATTAGTATAATTATCCCTATATCCCCATTCCTTCCATTTTCCTCATCTCCTTCCTTTGTAGTTAACGAGGTATCTTCGGATATTCAAAGAGTCTAAATAATGAATATTTCATATTTAGTGTGCTAAACATGTCTAACTAATTAATAAAAAAAAAAAAAAAAAAAAAATTATTCACGAATCGATTACAATACTTTATTCTCTGACAAAGAATTGTTTGTGTATTATAAAAAATAAAAACATTTTCTTCAATTAAAACAATAAATCTTTATTGTTTTAATTGATAAATCAAATTTCTTAATAAAAAAACACTGATGATAAAAAACGCCCTTCTTATACAATCAACCAAGTTCAACTAAACGAAATAAGAGAATTTAAATTAAAATTTGATTTTTGAACAAAACTTATCAAAGCAATTGTGATTAAAATTTGCAAATAATTTTAATGAAATCAAAACAATTTGACCAAATGGAATCATACCAATTGAACAATGATAATTTTTTTGTAGGAAAATTTCCATTAAACAATAGGTTAAGTTCATTAGGCTATAGGTTAGAAAACAATACAATTATACATACTATTATTATCGAAAAAACATACAAATAAAGCTGATATAATTAAATGGAAGAGAATAAATATGTTTTATACTACGAATATTCGTTTTTTTGGTTTTAAATGAAAATATGTAATTGGAGTGAATAAACTTCAAAGAAAATAAGTATCCTAAATATTCTCAGATTAATAAAGGTTCTCTAAAGATTTTCAAAATTCCCATGATTCTCTAGATTATCTGAAGATAGTCTGTACCTCCAAATATTCTAAAGATTCTTTGAAAATTCTCAACATTCGAAAAGATTCTCAAGATTTTGTGGCGATTCTTAAGGATTACGTTTAAGATTCTCAAGATTTCTTGAATATTCTCAGTAGCTATACTAAAATAGTTGTCCCAATGTGCCTAATAGTACATTATATAACAAGGTTGAGAAGTAGGCTATTATTGACCGAGAACTTTTAGATCCTGAGGCGCGTAGCGCCGTGGGATATAATGTTCGAGGTCTATATTAGTCTTCTCAACCGAGGTATATATAGAATTTTTTTAACTACTAACACTAATTATCATATTTGCTTTCATTAGATATTTATATTAGTCATTTTCCATTTCATTTTTTAAATATCTTAAAATATCAAGTAGCCTGGAAGTTTAGTTTCATACAAATAAAACGAAACAAAGCAATGCAATTGTTATTTGTTTGTCTTTTTTTGTTCATTTCAATCAAAAATAAAAGAAAATTTGTCATTATTAACCTAGGTAATTGTTTGTTATTATTATTGACCTAGCTTGAGAAAAATTACTTCTCAATGGGGCATTCGAGGAAATAATGACGATTTCTCAAGTTAGTAATTAAAAAAAGTAGTTTATCGCTCAATCTAATGGCATGGTTGTCTTAATTGGTTAACTTAAACCTCGGAAATTTGAACTATGATAAGAACTCTGCAACCTACGTAATTCCGAGTCCTGATGCACCTACCTAGCTCAACTTAAAAAGACTATGGAAAACAGGTAAACATTTTGATTAAATAAAGGAATTGAGTTTCTGGTGGTTGCAAATTACAGATTACGATATTGATATCATATCATTCTAGCTGCTAAGGTGTAAAATAGTTTTTCTCATGATCAGACCTTTTAGTGGCGAACACATCTGGGAACATTTGCACAAAATTGCGAATCAACCGCGAATTTCACCATTCTGTCCAACAAATATTAAATCGTATTAAAAATGTGAGAACATAAGGGATGTACCTTTATTGATCACCGTTCTATCTCATTCGAGATAACAGACTCTCAGAACTGATCAGCTCGAGATGGTATTGTGATAAAAACTACAAAAAATTTCTGCCAGATGATACTGAGAACTTTCCAGAGAAAACGAAAATCATTAGTGTAGATTAGCTATATTTTGACGCCCGGGATGATTTACACTTGACAGACAGCGAAAGTGGAGACAGGAGTCTCATCATTACCAACGCAACCTATATTCTGGATAGTAAAATGGTAGCTCTGACCAGTGCTATGGTTCTGTTTATTACTGGCCATTCAAATTTTCAACTTTAGATGCAAAAAAAAAATTCAATATTACAATTTAAATTTTTTCATAATAGTTATTTACTTATCTAACACAAAAAGGGAAACTTTAAAGTACGAGCTAGTTGTTTACTAGTGAGTACCTTTAAACACACTTTTCGTTTGAGGTAAATACAAAATTTTATTTCATTCTGGAAATTTATTAAAATAAAAAGAAATGAGTTTTAAATTTTGCTCAAAAAGTTGAAATTTAACGTCTTAGGACTTTATAGAATTTTATAGTCCTAGGACGTTAAAGTTCAACGTTTATGGTACAAAAAGTTGAACTTTAACTTCCTAGGACTTTATAAAACTTTATAAAGTTCTAGGACATTAAAGTTCAACTTTTTGTACCATAAATAATCCGAAAAATGTCGTTTTAGATATCAGTATGAAATAAAAAGTTAAATGAAACCAGCCGTTCTGTATTCTTTTGTTTTTATTACTTTCATTAAATAAAATTCGTTTGGCTTCGTTTTTTATTATTCGTAAAAAATTTGGCTGACATTTATACTAAAGCGTTTTATGACATGTGCAGGTTATGGTGCACATCATATGCATGACGTTTTTTTGTAACATGCACAATTATTGGACAATTTTTTCAAAATTGTTTTACAGAGTTGCAAAGTCTTTCTCAATGAATAAAGTACAGATATAAAGATTTATGGTGGCTTGCTTCTTCGAGCGCGCAAAAGCGTGTCATCATCAAAGAATAAACCATAAACGAAGATTGAGGATGAAACCGTTGACTGTTAAATACTAGCTTGCAAGTATTAACTCACGGCTATTGCCAGAAATATGTGATATCTCATGTTAGCGTTATGTGTCACGCACCAAAATATAAAAAATTTACAAAGCAACAAAAACTGATCCTTCAATGCGTATTGGTAAAAACCTATATTGACTTTTTAAACGTTTTCTGCTTAAGAAAAATAAGAAATCAGCTTTAACACTTCGGTATGGATCAAATTAGTTCACAGATAGTAGATTATTTTTATAGTTTTACACTATTTACGGTACTCCTCTCAGAAGCTGCATAACTGTAGGGTCCATTTAATTGTCACTAAAAAATAATATTTAAAAAAAATGCATTACATTTAAATTATTGTAAAATTAAAATATCAAAATTATTTCTTATTTTGAATTATTTTTAAATAAATAATTTCTTATAAATTATATTTTATAAAACAAAACGCTTGGGTCACTAAGCTTGGGCAGCATGTTATTAACCTTTACGAGCCTAGGGACGGAAATGAGTAACATTAAATAAGTATATAGAGTGAAATAATCAAGCATTGTAATGACAATGCGATGTTTAAGAAATAGTTTCAGAGGAATAGAGTATGACGAGCAAATAAAGAAAACAATAAATAAATAATAACTTGTGTTACTGACACATATTACGGGATAGGCCAGGTCAATATGTGTATTACTCGAAGATGAGCGAAAATGATATACATATGTATATAAGCCAATCAAATGATGCTTGAAATGATAATTTGTACTGTTGACCTATATATTACTTGAACAATAATTGTTTTTAATAGAAAGTATTTAAAATACTACCCCAATATAGTTGGTCCGTGGTCGTTATTGCTACAATAACCATCATACATAATTGTGTTTTTCTCATTTTTCATCTTTCATTCTGATATCATTTCGTATATATTGTATTACTTTCAGTTTTTGTATCATGTTTATATTCGTTATTTTTTTTCAATAAAAAAACCCGAAATAGGAATTAAACAGGAAATTAAAGAAAATTATCCATCCAATTATATTTTTTATCATTTATTTTCCTTTATTTCGTTCTGGGAAACAGCCAAAAAAATACAAACCATCTGTTCATTAAACCGAATGTTATAAATTGTAACGGAAGACTCCAATTAGCGGAAAATATATATTATATATAATAGTATTTATTTATTGCCTTATGGAAATTAACGGAAATTCTAGCAAAAAAAAGATATGAGAAATTTAACTCAAAGAAACATAAAACTAGGGGTTACTACTGAGGAACGTAGATATTGTTTTTTGGTAACTAGAATTTGAACTTCAAACTGTTTTTCCTTCGTTTTCGTATTGTTCTTCGGCTTCGATGCTAATACGACCTACTTTTCTTTACCCTTAAGATGAAATATTTAGTGTTTACTGACAAACTACAACTTTAACCCAATTCTTGAAAGAACTGTAAAATAAAGTCCTACTACAACCCAATTTTCCTCAGAATTTACAAATAAATAAAAAACTTTTTATAATACAATAAAATTTAAAAAAAAATTCTACTCAAGTTGTTTCATTTTAAATTCTACTTCTACTTTTTCTGTATTTTTATTTATTTATAAAAATAATATTTGCCGCTTTTTTATTTGAATAAATTATTCATTTTGTATTTCCAGAAAATGAATAATTAATAATTCTTTGACTGTAATAAAATGTTTAGAGCAAATGAAAATTGAAATTTTTTGGATATGCCAAACGATTTTATTTTAAATTTAAATCATATTTAATATTCTGAAAAAACAAATATGTTTATTTTAGTGACTCTCAAACATAATGGCTCAATCAACTGTGAGTTCCTTAAATTTGTAATAGTAAAAGTTGATTGAACTTGAGTTATTATGTTTTTGTGGATAACGCGTGGACTTATTTTTGCTTGATTTTGATAGTGGAATTTTTAGTTTTGTTGGTTAAATTTTACAATGGGTTTTCGTTATAACGAAGATTATCCATAATAACTCAAACCGGCTAATCTGACAACCTTTCGGAAATACTCTAGTGTTTAGAACAATCTTTAACAAAAAATGGATTTACATCTTTTTAAGTAAACTCCGTTGTTTTAAATTACTCTGGGTGGTTTGACTATCTACGCTTGTGCAGTTAATTTTCATACTTGCGTCAAATGAGTCTCATTCTGTTATCGTTATAAATAATAATAGCACATAGTTGTAGCTGATTGAAATCATTTCAAAGAGAAATTATCACATTAAAACCGTTTTTTTATTTATAATAAAATAAAAAATAATTTAGATTTGAGTTTAAAATAGAGAATTAAATAAGAACTATCAAAACGTATTCCCACACTCATGTTCAAATAAAATAAATCCTATTTTTGGCTTATATGGTTATGGTTGAAAAATAAAATAAAAGTAGACAAAATTGGTGACTGCGATGTGATTTTGAAAACTACACGTCGAACAACAACATATTATATATGTAAAGAAATAAATTTTGATTGGATTTAATTATTTGCATTTTTTCTAACAGTTAAACTTTTTATGTGTTTAAAGTTTCAGTGAGATTAATTTTTTGCTGGTTAATAATAACTCAAACCGGCTAATCTGACAACCTTTCGGAAATACTCTAGTGTTTAGAACAATCTTTAACAAAAAATGGATTTACATCTTTTTAAGTAAACTCCGTTGTTTTAAATTACTCTGGGTGGTTTGACTATCTACGCTTGTGCAGTTAATTTTCATACTTGCGTCAAATGAGTCTCATTCTGTTATCGTTATAAATAATAATAGCACATAGTTGTAGCTGATTGAAATCATTTCAAAGAGAAATTATCACATTAAAACCGTTTTTTTATTTATAATAAAATAAAAAATAATTTAGATTTGAGTTTAAAATAGAGAATTAAATAAGAACTATCAAAACGTATTCCCACACTCATGTTCAAATAAAATAAATCCTATTTTTGGCTTATATGGTTATGGTTGAAAAATAAAATAAAAGTAGACAAAATTGGTGACTGCGATGTGATTTTGAAAACTACACGTCGAACAACAACATATTATATATGTAAAGAAATAAATTTTGATTGGATTTAATTATTTGCATTTTTTCTAACAGTTAAACTTTTTATGTGTTTAAAGTTTCAGTGAGATTAATTTTTTGCTGGTTGTTAATTTGTAGTTTTAGCGAAATTTTGGTTGTACTTTTAGCGAACATGTTTTATTATTGCTTTGATTTCATAAATATCTAGCATTTTCTTCCAAACGCGAGATCATAACTTGCAACGTGCTGCATGATAATATCCTGATTTTGAAAAAAGGATATTCTTCCAGCAAATTTTTAAGATATTTTTAAGTGGTTAACTTATGTTTTTCGCAATACAGAGAAATAAGTTGTCTTAAATTTTGACGAATAACATATAACCTGAAAAGTGTATATGTCATTCACCTATAAGGCTATAACCTAAGGCTATAATCTACACCGTGCTGAGCATTGAGATTTTTTGAACAACGGGTTAGAAATGAGAACAAATTTGGTGAATATTTTGGTTTTTCATAGAAAATTTGCGATTGCTGGAGTGTTTTTTTATGGTCAGTTCTATATAGTAATTGCAGTATTTTAACTAATTTTGATTACATATGTATATTAGACATCCCTAATGAGGACTAAAAAGTAGGATTTTTATGCGTCAATGTTTGACTCGCTGTAAGCTTTGTTCATGACTCGATTTTCAACTTCAATACCTCGTTTGGCATCTAAATTATTACGACATTTAACACTTTTAATGAGTGTTCCCAGTTCAAATTATAAAAATGCAGCCACCATCGAAAATTATGTTACCCAGAAACCAAAATACTCCAATTTTTCTAATCATTCCCTCTGCCAATGCACGTACGCCTAGTTTGTCAGAGGCCATATTTTTGTTTAAACCATAGCATTCGAAAATCGTACTCTAAGTACCGAGCTATAGGTGGTCCATAGTCAATCTGCGGGACATCAAATTGGATGGTATTCTTTTTATTTTAATTCGTTTTATTTAATATTAAGCAACGGTTTAAATCAATTACATAGCTACATATACTTCCACCAAACAAATTCAGTTTTCCTTCTATCACATCCTCTCCCTACATAATCATGAATGACATTGAGTTGCAGTAATTATATATTAGGATGATGAATAATTTCAAAAACATATATGTTTTCCATTGTTTACCTATATTTTTGATAAAGAATTGTGACGGCATGAGTTGAATCTCTCTGTTTAAATGTTTAATGATAATAATAAAACAATGTAATAATATTTTCATTATTTTTGTTTGTTCGTGTTAAGTCTAGATTTAAGCATATTCAAATTAAAAAATTAATCGGATAAAAGTTTTATTTGGGTAAATATGAATAATCAAATAAAACAATTATTAACAGAAGGGAAAATCGTGCTATTTTTATGGAAAAAAAAATATTTCTTTTATTATAAAAATATATCACCAAGCAGTTAAATTTATGGCTTATACTGATTGTTTTATATAATTTGGTATCATTTAACTGTTTAACGCCATAGTTCAGAGTACTAGGACTTGGACGTTCTGTATGCAAGGGGTTCTGAAAAACACAAAACCTGCATAACAGCACATAAAAGTTTTGATGCGCATCTTCTGACATCTGGAACTACACTCAGGTGATTTAACCGTAGTTATAGATAAGCAACAGAAAAGGTGAATACTCATTGTGTGTGGCTACCTTGCATATGACTCCATTAGTTCCCCTCCAACGCTGTAACTGCTACGTTAGGTTGACTATGACTTAAATATAAACCTGGCATAATCGGCTTTGATACTTTTTCATATTATGTGTGTAAGAATGCACTAATACCAGCGGTAGAGGTCAGCATCTTTTAGACTCCTTGACCAAAAGTTATTTGAAAATATTAAATTCCTGAGAAGAGCACACTTCTGATAACTCCAACCGTAGACACTACTCTATGCTTCAGGTCTCTTAAACGATTATAATTATATTGATTTTCTAGGAAAGTGATTCCAGTGTAGGATTGTATTCACCAAAACAAACAAAGATAAAGGTCCAACCAAACACTTCTGAACAAAATTTTGAAAACTCATGATGAAACTGATTAAGTTCTGTATACAGTAAAGCAAGAAAACGTTTCCAAATGCTTATTTGGAAATTAAAGAAAGGTTTTACGAAAAGTAATGTGATTCGATTGACCATTATCGCAGAGGTGGAGAAAGAACATTAATGACCACCAAAACAATACTTTAGCGAGACTGGAAAATCTTAGATTATCTAACGATACTCACACTTTTTAAAGAAGGAAACATATACAGCACTTCGTCAACACTTTTTTCCCGGCTGAGATAAACCAAACCAAATCAACTTGTGCAATGCAAAAAATTGTATCACTCTGGGCCCTGTCTTGGACTATAAAATACTCTGAGTTCTACCAATCTTCAGATTCTGATGAAATTTGACTTATGGTAATACAGCAGTGCAGGGGCGTAATAAAAGATAGGATCTCAACGATCTTTGTGGCCTGTATTGCCTTTCGTTATGAACAGCTGGTTTGGAGAAATGTAAGGGTGGCGTATCCCAAAACCAGGGTCAATTAATAATTTGGAGACGTTAAATCTTAGGCCTTTTGTCCTTCCTCATACTTTATAAAGCCTTTAGAGAGGCTGATAGACTGGCATATTTAAATGTTTGTCTGATGGTAACAACGCTAAGCAACAGACTACATGCGTATCAAGTAGCAAAGCCTTCGTACACTATCCTTGCAAAGATGGTGTTTGACATTAAAGAAACTATCTTAAAAAGGTGAATCAGTGGCGATTTTCTTATCAAAATTTTGAGTCACTTCTGAACGGAGCAAAAATGTAGGAGGTAAAAAAAACACTCAAGAAGTTGGATACAACGAGCGTTGAAAGACCGATGTTTGTTTATTCATGCGAGTTGGTCAAGGTAGGTCTTAAGTGAGGATGTTCCAAAGAAGACATTCTACCTAGGTCTTAAGAGGATTATATGTGTTGTTGTGGTTCTTTTTGTAGGTCCTATATTACAATACACATTTTACTAAAAAAATTATCAGTTAAATAATTGCTACATTTCGTTCTTTTCAACCACAATTTTTTACCTGTATGTCTGATATTGTAAGGAAATACATAATCTGTTGTTAAGGATATTGAACGGAATGATAAAAATGATCATGCAGAAGATGCCTGTATACTGGCTGAAATTCAGTTATTCATAAAACAAATTTTGCAAAACTAATTTTTGGACTGAACAAGCTTCAATTAATTTGAATTGACTTCGTAATAGCTTAATAACAAAAAAAGTTAAATATATTAACCCTACATGGCTGCACCCCCCAACTATTTCTTAACTTTTCTAGATATATTTTATTTCTTTTTCAAATACCCGGGTAACCCGGATATTTCGAAAACAAATACTCGACTACCCGGGTACTTGCGAAGTCGCATAATTTGGATACCCTAACTCCAAGGTAATTGTGAAGCATTTTGGTGTTACTTTTGTCAAACGGCTCAACTGGGCTGCGCAGGTTGATATCAAATTAGCAAACGCAAACGCAGCTGATAATGCAGAAAACAGAGCGAGTTTGTATTACCAGCTATATTGTTAAAAAACTGAAAGGGGTACAAAAGTTTGCTTACTTATATTTCCTAAGTGCTTTCTAGACAACCCCTTTAACGATGCTGCAGCTTTTAATAGGACTTCTTCCACTCTATTTATTTGTGAAATGGAGGCTTTTAAGGATAAAGAATTATTGCGTCCCTGAGAACTACTAAGGACTGTAGGAAAAGTCCTCAAACACTATGGTGGGTCAGGGAGAACACTTGAGGTATTTTCATGTCAACTGTTGAAACAGCACCTATAACTGCTCTGCTTGTAAATTTAACAGAATAGTAAACAGAGTTGTAAGTTTAACGAAATAAAATTGGTGTCTACCTGATATGGTGTCGGCGGTGCGGTCTAGATTAGAAAGAAAAATCCTTGACTGCAATTTCAATTTATTTATGTGCAACATTCATTAAATTCAAATTGCAGTCAAGGGTTAAATATATGTTTTAGGGTTAAATATTAGGATTAAATATAAATAGGGTTATAGTCTGACAAGATAATTATTGTTTTTGCTGATTACTAGGCTGCCTACGAAAAAACTAATGAGTTAGCGAAGAGTTATTCAGAGAGGCTCATAAATCCTGAACAAGAACATGTTATATAGAGCCAAATTAAGCGCGATAAGCTGGCAAGTCAAATAGGGTTTTCTTTCGATGCATTTACTACTAATGAAGGAACACAGAAGGCTGCAAGGTCTCCAAGATATTCATTGCAGAAGTGAGTCCCCAAAGTATCAGATTTTTCTAGGTCTGAGCCGATCAGACTGTAACCGGTGGGTCTCCTGACTGACTATCATGTGGATAAAGAAATATGGTGTGGCTTGGAAGAAGAAATGATTAAAAATGTCGTTTTTGTTTTAAAGAAAAACAGTCCCTTACACTATTGACAGATTGTTTAATTCATTCAGAGCCGAGTAACATGTAAGGATCAAGCTATCTAAGGTTAGAAGATTTCTAACGGCTATTAGATTGTTTAATTCATTCAGAGCTCGAAGTAACATGTAAGGATCAAGCTATTTAAGGTTAGAAGATTTCTGCAAAACAGAAAACTCAAGGCTATTGGGTTTTTCTAAAAGTTATTTTGCTCATGAATACGAGGCCTAAAGGGATAAAGTTTATAAAACCAGGCTATGACTATTTGGTCGCTTCAACAAAAAACAACAACAAGTCATCGATTTGTTCTTTATTTAACCGAACTACTTGGTCCAATAAATTCTTATAAAAATTGTTAAGAAAATACCATTTATATGACCTTCTGAACACCAGATCTAAATACTTGAAAGAACAAAAGATACGCTTAATAATGGAACATTTTTTGCATACAAGCTGGAACAAGGAAAATTTTAAGCTTATTCGTCTGCAACAAACACTATATTCTAGAAGCCGATATCAGTATCATAAAAGATTTTGGCTAAAATACTCACTCATCTCTACCAAATGAAAGTGATATAACTTATCAAAGTTATACTGTACCAACTACCAAGAACAACCTTCCGCTATTTGTGATTTTTCTAAACATTTTTCAATTACTTAAAGTAAGTGGCACCACTTAAAACTAAATTGTGTGTTAAGTTTTAGCTTAAACCTAAATCCCTGGTGTGATTTCCTTTTCAGGGCTTTATAAAAGGGAAATTTATTTTAAACAAAATATTGTTTGGTCTCCAAACAAAAAATTATTTTAGAAACGGGGAAAAAATGAAGGAGGGTGGTTGTGGTACCTTATTTTTAGTCTAATGAATAAATAAAAACTCCTATAAAATATTGACGTGAGTTGAGGATTTTTATTTTATTATCAAAAAAGTAAAAAAAAATACAAAAATAATAATAAAATAACGAAATGTTGGCGGTTGTGGTTTCGTGACTGTTATATAAATTTTTATAAACGGAAAATAATTTTGTTTTTAAACATGTTTATTACCTTGTTTTCCGTCCATGATGTATGGTAAATTTTTTAACTTATATTGGTATGCTACGCAATATTATGATGCTTACAAACATTAGTACATACTTTAAAAATTTAAAGTGACACGTTTGTGTCAAATTTCTTTAAAATGTTAACTGCATAGGACATTGATAAATGTTATGTAGTTATAATGAATGCGTGATTACTTATATTGTAAATATGAAAGTTTTTTTACAGCAGCAAGATTCAGGATGGTTCTACTATTTTTAAGTAATACAACAAATTTTTATTTTATAAAAATGTGTGGTTTTCCCCATCTACTTTCGATCCACAACTCAGAATCAAATTTTTTGTCATTTTTGCGGTGTAAGCCCAAAGATTTTTTATAAAAATAGTTATATAAAATAAAATCTATTTTAATCATTAAGGGAATGTGTTATCCATGATAGCGGCAAATATTTTTAACGCTTATACACTCTCTGATTTTGAGATTTATTTCTGATATTTTCTTTCACATATTAGGCGCGTTCCATTGAAAATCAAACTTACTCAAATTTGCTTTGATCTACTCTACCTCGAACAAGTTGTGTAGTTGAAAAGCAGTTTATTTTTCGATTTTATTTAGATCGTTTATAAACTTATTTTGGTATTTTTAATAATAAAATAGACCAGTCAAATGTAAACATTAGCCCAAAATAAAAGATTTTAAGAATAATAAAATTGTGCGGCTATATTTGAAAAATTTTCCAATTTTTGGCGTTCCATTTGTGATCTACTCAAAAGCTGCTTTGAGCAGTTATTTCGTTCCAAAGGAACGCATGTATTGTATAAATCTAAATAACTAATCTATTATTCATATTATTTTATATTCCATCGTCAAACTTTAATTTGATTTATTTTTACAAAGAAATACCTGAATATGGCTTCCAACTAAATCATTTTATAATTGGTACTATATATAAATATAGACGTTCAAAACTGTCTGTGAATTTGGTTTTAATAAGTTGTAAATTATAGCAATAACAATGCGGCAAAGTTGTGTGACCTACTTTACATTTAGTTTAAAATTTATTTATTATGTGTCATTGATGAGACTATTATTTTAATAGTTATTTGTGTGATTAGTGCAAAAAATGCATATTTGTTGCACGATGCATGACTTCGTCTCGATCTGCAACCATGCTGAGTGCAACAAATATGCTTTTTACACGTGTTGCACACAACAGAATAATAATAATAATAATTTTAGTCGAGTACGGATGTTATTTTTATTAGCTCCGTAATTTATTAAATTGTGAAATCTTTATTATAAAATAAAACAAGAATAAATACCCAATAAATCATTGTGATAATTTATATATTTTCAATTATTCGTGTGTGTGTCAATTTGTCTTTATAAACCACGCGTTTTTTTTTCAATTTATTTGCTGTTATAATCATTTTGAAGAGATGAGCCGCAAACTTAATAGAAATCAGCTTAAGAAAATGGATAGTAGTTTTCTTAAATCAAAAAATTCATTGGTTAATATATGTGAACCATGTGATGAAATTATTAATCAAAAGAAAGACAAAAGTCTTCAATGTGCTATTTGTGAAAAGTCATTTCATATTGAATGTATTGGTATTGATCGCAAAACGTTCAATAACATCTTAAGAAACAATGAACGGTTTAACTGTTCGTATTGCCGTAAGACTTCATGGTCTTCCAATAAAGATGATTCATCAGATCCAGACGTAAATGATGAAATTTCCCATTTACAGGATAATGCAAGTAAGAAATCAATTTCTCATAAACTAGATATGATTCTGGCTGAAAATAAGGAGATAAAACAAATTCTCATGAACTACAAGACCCTCGAAAAATGTGTATACGATCTACAGGTAGAAGTTTTGAAGTTAAAGCAAGAAAAACTCGATAGTAGCATGATAATAACCAACATTCCCGTTAAAGAAAATGAAAATTGCTACAAAATAATAAATGACATCGCTCAATTACTTAAAGTCGCAATATCTGAAGAAAATATACTTAATGCCAGGCGCTTATTCTATAAGGAAAAATCTAACTCAAATATTCCACCCATCCTAGTTAATTTTTCATCATCGCACATAAAAAATAAATTATCTCGCGCTAAAAAGGACAATGTTCCTCTTTATTGTAAACAATTGTTCGAAGAAGTAGAAGATAATATCCAAATATACCTCAATCAGTTCTTACTACCAGAAAATCAGGAACTACTATCATTTACAAAGAAGCAGCTTAAAAATTCTGGATACAAATTTATTTGGTTTTCAAGAAATAATCAAATCCTAGCTAGAAAATCGAAAGACTCTGACATCTTGATTATTACTTCAAAACTTCAGGTTGAACAGTTATTAGGAGAAACTCAATCTGGTTCAAAACTATCAATTAATTCGAAGTAAATAGTATATCATATTCATCTCAATACAAAAAATCTACCAGTTATATATTGCAATAAAAAATGAACATAGAAAAAAATAATTATAATTTACTCGATTGTATTAATATTAAACATTTTATAAATAATAACGGGTATGTTAACAATGATCATATAAATATTCTGTATTTAAACATTCAAAGCCTTAGAAATAAGATTGTTGACCTAAAAATTTTGTTATCGTCATCAAAATCTGTTATCCATGTGATTGTATTATCAGAAATATTTATTTATTCAAACGAAGCAAATCTGTATCAAATTGAAAACTACAATTCGTTTTTTTCAGCTAGAGATGATAAAAGTGGAGGAGGTGTGGGCGTATACGTCATCAATACAATGCCAGCAAGTTTGGTATTGGACTTATCGTTCGATGTTAGCAATTTTCTTATAGTTAAGTTTTTAGAATTGGATTTTAGTATTTTGGCGATCTATAGACCCCATTCAAAGAGAAAAGTAAAATAACAATCTTCCTAGAAAAATTAGATGAAATTCTTTTTACTAATAAAAAAGTGTTTGTTATTGGTGATTTTAATATTAATCTGCTTGATAGTGATGATTATGTTACACAGCAATATAATGAAATTATTAATTCAAACGGGTACATTATTTTAAACAAAATCGATAACGGCCACTATACTCGAATGTCGACTAATAAATCTATTATCGATCATATATCTACAGACATTGTAACAATGCCTTATTATTTGTCAATAAATGATTCAAGTATAGCAGATCACCAGATGATCTACTTTAGTATTGGTAAAGACGCCACTTCGTTCTCTAATATAACGCAAGATAAAACCATTCTGAAGTATGAAAAAATTAACGTTGACTTATTCTCGGATTCCGTATCTCAATCAAAAGATTTTTCTACTCTTATCAATATCTGCTCAACTACTATAGAAAATCACACTGCCGCAGTTAGAAAAAAACTTAAAATTGTTAGTGAACTTCCATGGATGACAGATGAAATTGAAGACATAAGAAAAAAAAGGGATAAATTTTATAAATTAAAAAAAAAATTTATTACGAATAGTTTCTTTGAATCTCAGTACAAATTTTATAAAAAATCTTTAACTGGTCTTGAAAACAAAGCAAAATTTAATTTTTTTCAAAACGAGTTAAATAATAATGATTTCAGAAATGTATGGAATTTAGTAAATAAATTTGTTTTTAACAAAGTAAAAGATAAACCAAAAATTGTACTGGAACACGAAGATTCCTTGATCACGGATAGTAAACAGATTTGTAATGTTTTTAATGATTATTTTGTTAACTGTACTGTGGATTCGCCAGAATCTGACATTTTGCTCGAACCTCTTTTCATTCAACAGGAAGATGAATCTGATAACTCTTTTAAAATTAATCCAACATCAAATGAGGAAATATTAGTTATTCTTAATAACCTAAACAAAAGGTCTGCAGTAGGTTACGACGGAATTTCCGTCAGATTTTGTTTGAAATTTAAAGATATTCTAGTTCCAAAACTTTGTGAACTAATTAATAAAGCTATTCTCAATCATGAATTTCCTGACGCTCTTAAAATTGCTCACCTGATTCCACTTCATAAAAACTCAAAAAAAAGTATAGTTAGTAATTACCGCCCAATCTCACTTTTGTGCACTTTTTCGAAATGCTATGAAAGCATTCTGTTTAGAAGACTAGATTCTTATTGTAAATCTAAAAACATTATCAGTAGCAAACAATTTGGATTCTGTGACCATTCAAGTACACTGTCGGCAACATCTGAACTTATATCTGATATACGTTTGAGCCTCGACAAAAAAATGCTTAGTGCTTGTGTATTTATTGATTTGCAAAAAGCATTCGACTCAGTAAGTCATAAACTATTGTTAAAAAAGTTATATAAAATTGGAATCAAAGGTAATTACCTCAAACTGTTCGCAAGCTACTTATTGAATAGGAAACAAGCAGTAAAAATCGGTTCTACGATCGGAGATAACGAGTTCGTCAAGTATGGTGTCCCTCAAGGATCCTTACTTGGCCCTCTTCTATTTAATATTTACGTGAATGATGCTTTTTTGTTGGGCCTATGTGGCAAACTCATTATGTTTGCTGACGATATGGCTCTTGTATTCAGAGAAAAAATAGAAAGTGACCTTCGACTAAAAATGCAATCTGACATAAATGTTTTAAATGAGTGGGCTTCGAATAATCATTTAAAGATAAATAATAAAAAAACCAAATTTATTGTTTTTGAAACTAAAAATAAATTTAATGCAATTGTTGACTTTGGATTAATGATAGATAGTCAACCCATAGAGAGAGTATTTGTTATTGATTATCTTGGTCTCACAATTGATGCTGCTCTCAGATGGTCTAAACATATTGATAAAGTTAAAAATAAACTTAAAATCATTAACTTTATTTTATTCAAAATGCGAAAAATTTTGCCACTAAAAATTAAGTATTTAATATTTCATGCCCACATTCTAAGTCATGTGAGATACCTTCTACCAATCTGGGGCCTATCTGCTCAATACAGACTTCAAGAAATCCATATCCTTATTAATAAAAGCCTAAGAAATATAAAATCTCTACCATACTGTTGTACATCTCGCCTTCTTTACAGTGCACAGATTCTTCCTCTTCAAAAACTTATCGAATTTGAGCTTGCTGTTTTAGTTTTTAAAATAAAAAATAATATGATAAAAAATAATTTCTTCTTACGTCAAGTCAGCGATATTCATGATTACCCTACAAGACGTAACACTGATTTTTATATTGATTTTTTCCGTACAGCCAGTGGCCAAAGTTCTCCTCTATACAGAGGCCTGTCAATTTATAATAATCTTCCTGATGAATTAAAGGAGGTGACTCGTATTTCAATATTTAAAATAGGTTTAAAAAATCATTTGTATTAGATTGAACAAAGAAAAAGAAAAAAAAAAAAAGAAAGCATTAATAAAAAATAAAAAACATTATAATATTAGAAAATTGGCTCATACTAAGCACAACTAAATTATATTAATATATATGTATCTGTTATTATTTTATTATTTTGTAACTTTTGTTATTGTTAGTTATTTGTTATGTTGTATTTATCATAAAAGGAACACATTATAATTTATTAAATTGACAAAAATAGTATATGTATAACTATTGTTACACTTATTTGCGTCTTGCATTATATGCTTCTGCAAATAATTATCTAAAATTATAATTATATTACCAAAAATTTGTAAAATGATTAAATTAAATAAAGAAAAAAAAAAAAAAAAAAACATTTTTTCTACGATCTTAAGGTACTTTTTGCACTAGTAAGGCAATAGTGCAAAAAATTAAACTTTTGGCACAGTACATAGTGCAAGAAATAGTCACTTTTTGCACGATCGCAGAAAAAATTGTTTGAAATGACAAAATAAAAACGTGTGAATGACGTTTTTGTTAAATAAAATATGGTTAGTGCATATTTAACCTAATTATTTTCACATTTAGTTTTATATTTTGGAAAAAGAAAGTAATTATAGAAAAAGAAGTATAATGGAGATGATCCAAATTCAAATAGTCCGAGCGGCAAGATGTCCGCTAAAAATAGGTAGATTTCGAGATCAGACAGTTTTGTATACAAGTAGAATCTGATGTATCAGATTATCTTAAAAAAAACAAACTAATTACAAACAGATATCGAACAAATTTTAAAGTGAAAATTAGCTACATATAAGCACAACCACATCTATCCAATTTTGCAACAAACAAATATCAAATCTACCACAGAACATGTGTGTGACAGATTATGACACTATATGAAAAACACACGGCAAACCTACTCTATATCACATGTCGTGCAATTACTGCAAAATATCAAAATAGTTTATTATTAAGAAAAAAAAATTAATTTCTTCTATTGAAATCTTTTTATTTTTTTTTCATTGACTGTTATAAGGCTTTGCACATTTTTGTTGTTATGGATTGCTGCAAACTTTTTTGTTGAAGCCGACAAGCCACAAACCTCAAACTGCAGAGGTTTATATTTCTAAGAAACGGATTAAACTGTTTCCACAGATTCTAAATTTATAAAGTTTTTAAAAATATTAATATCCAAACGGCCGTTATAACGCATCTAAAAACAGACTTTTTTCTAGTATAAAGCCTATCGTTTCTTAACCATGTGTCGGATTTGGCTGATTTACGAAAATGTGTAAGATATTGTTACGTTTTTCCAACCTTACTTCGAATTGGCCTAACCCACAATTCGACAAACGTAATTCCCAATCTCTTCCTGAGTTCGATCACTGATTAGTAAGCACAAACACCAGGCTTTATTAAGTATTCAACACCTTAATTGTTTCACAACAACAGGAAAACAATACAGCAAACAATATTCCTAACTAGAATATTCTTTCAACAGCTTCAGAAACTTCAACGGTTTATTGTAGAAATTTCCAGTTCACAACGTTCAAAATAATACACAAAATATTTCTATTCAATAACACTTATAACTTTATTACACTTATAACTTTACACAAAATCTAATATAAAGATCACTTTTATAATTTTTACTTCACTATCGCAGGTTTAAAATAAATCTAATTAAAAACTACAAGAGGCAATTTCCTTATATACATTCTGTTTAATCTCTAGAAATTTCGCGGTCACTTTTTAGAAACCTTGAGAAAATATTAGAATATTCGATTATTTTACGTTACGTTGATTTGATTCATAAAATCATTTGTTTTGTGTAGACCTTAATTCTAAGAACATGTACAACAACAACAACACTATTCATTTCATTCACTTTCTGTTGTGTTTTGTTGATTTTATTTTCCTGGAAGTTTTATTTTCCTGAATCCAAACATTTTTTTTTCTTTTTCTATTTCCCAGGCTGTTTAGAACTACTTCCGGTCCCTTTCTAAGTCCTTGGCCATTACTTTGTTCTATATCAGCGCACCGTGATGAGTATGGATTCTCATTATCTCTTAAGTGCTCCTTATCTCTTCCCTTTGAGTGTTTCACACTGCCATGTCCCTGAACCATTCTCATTTTCAGCTGCGATTCGTTTCCATTTGAAGCTATTTGAACCACTTCATTTACATTGCTCACTTCGTACGGGACCTGAACTTGTTTCCTTTTTAACTTTCGGC
Source organism: Diogma glabrata (assembly GCA_963693315.1). Taxonomy (NCBI): domain Eukaryota; kingdom Metazoa; phylum Arthropoda; class Insecta; order Diptera; family Cylindrotomidae; genus Diogma; species Diogma glabrata. The sequence goes on from CAVNZG010000828.1 coordinate 514,915, forward strand.
GTTTGTTCAAACGTTTGCGTTGGTTGACGTTTCTCTCCCTCATCGAACCCGGATGATGGTTCTGGATTTTCCTCTGCACTGCATAGTTTCTCACCGCTGGCAATATCTGTTGACTCTGCCTCACTCACAAGTAGTGGCATCTCAACATTATTAATCTTTAGGATTCCACATCCAAAATCGAAGACTAATCCCTTCGCTTTCATGAAGTCCATCCCCAAAATGACTTCATCCATAATGTCTGCCACTAGCACCTCTTGTTGATAGCAGTTATTTCCCAATTTTATTTCAGCGATTCTTTTACCTTCTATTTCAGCGCATTCTCCAGTTACTGTTTGGAGTTTCAATCCATCTGATGGTTCCAAAACACCGTCAATTAAACCTTTGCGAACGAATGTTCGAGCTGAACCTGTATCCAGTGTCATGAAGCAACCTTTGTCTTTAAGTTGTCCGTTGATACCCAAGCTTTCACCATTTACCGCAATTCTTGAAATTGGAATGTAGGCTGCATTCTCCTCACTTTTTGGCTTTACAGTTGCACCTTCAACAGGCTTCCGTTGAATAGGAGATGAAGATCTATCACGCTTCCTGTTCCAGCAGTCCTGTGAAATATGGCCCGATTTCCTACATATCCAGCACAGGAGTTTTCTAATGCTGCTCCTGAACCCTACGTGCTCCATTTCTTCGGCTCCTCTGTTCTTCACAGAAGACGACAATCTGTATGCTTCTCCGTTTTTCTTTCACTCCCGTGCCATGTGACCCTCTCCATCACATACCCAGCATCTGATGTCGTTTCTATCTCTGTGTGCCAAAACTTCCCTTTTGATGTTCCCCTCTACATTCCTTTTTCTGCATCCACCAGATGGCATACACATCCTCTGTACCATCTCATATTGCATTGCGTATGCGACAGTTTCATGGAAAGCCGCCTTAGGTGTAGTCATTACTTTGATCCTGGTTTCTGGATCTCGGATACAATCAATGAAGGCCTCGATCCTCATTTTCTCCATAAATATGGTGGAGTGTTCGAGTGTGCCAAATGTACAAGCCGTTCTACTGCCGAAGAATAGTCCTAAAGGCTTTCTCCATTCCGTTGCAAGCGACCCTTTAGCTCGATCCGGTATAGCTCCTTCTTATGGTCGCTGACATATTTACGTTCCAACGCATTCATCACTTCAGCATAACTTTTGCGATCGTTTTCTGGCACCGCCTGTAATGTTTCAGCTGCTTCACCCTTTAGCACAACTATTAATGCAGCAAGACGATTTTCTGCGTTCCAAACATTCTGGTCTGCTGCTGTCTCAAACTGGAACTTAAAGATGCCGAAAGATGTGGTACCGTCATACGATGGTGGCTTAAGTTTAATATTTGCTACTTGGTGTACCACATGTGAAGAACCCTTAACTGTTTCAACATCTTGTAACCTCTTCTCAAAATCGTCAACTTCAGTTACGTCCTTATTCAAATCACGCTCAAATTCCTGCATTTCTGTTTGAATTTTCTCGACTTTAACATCGAATGCCGTTGCCATTTGTAGAAGTTTCTCGTCCAAGTGTTGATTTATGCTAATATTCAACTCATTTATTTGCTGGTTTATCTCATTTTTATTTACAGCCAACGTTGTAGTTATTTCTTCTTTGGTAGCAGCCATTTGTTGATTGATGTTACTGATTTCTTCCTTGGTAGAAGCCATCTGTTGGTTGATGTTACAGCTAATTTCTTCCTTATTAGCAGCCACGCTTTGATTCATATTGGAACTTACAACATCCAGTTTTTGATTCATATTGGCATTTACGGCAGCCAATTGCTGATTCATATTCAAATTTATTTGTTGCATCATAGCCATTAACTGTGTAAAATCACTATTTGCAGGTGGCAATGAAGATGTTGTTTCCGCAACAAAACTTTTGTCTTCATCAACTGAATCAGTATTTGTTGTAACAATTCCAAACTGGTAACTTTCCACGTCCATTCCATTGGCTTCCATACATTGTCGAAGCCGTAGCATTAATTCAGTTTTGTATCCGTTTGTTGACAATCCACGTTGTTCTAGTTCCTTCTTTAACCCAGGAACTTTTAAATCACTTAAGAAAACCATTATAAACAGCTAACTAATCCACCGATGTCACCAATGTTACGTTTTTCCAACCTTACTTAGAATTGGCCTAACCCACAATTCGACAAACGTAATTCCCAATCTCTTCCTGAGTTCGATCACTGATTAGTAAGCACAAACACCAGGCTTTATTAAGTATTCAACACCTTAATTGTTTCACAACAACACGAAAACAATACAGCAAACAATATTCCTAACTAGAATATTCTTTCAACAGCTTCAGAAACTCCAACGGTTTATTGTAGAAATTTCCAGTTCACAACGTTCAAAATAATACACAAAATATTTCTATTCAATAACACTTATAACTTTATTACACTTATAACTTTACACAAAATCTAATATAAAGATCACTTTTATAATTTTTACTTCACTATCGCAGGTTTAAAATAAATCTAATTAAAAACTACAAGAGGTAATTTCCTTATATACATTCTGTTTAATCTTTAGAAATTTCTAGGTCACTTTTTAGAAACCTTGAGAAAATATTAGAATATTCGATTATTTTACGTTACGTTGATTTGATTCATAAAATCATTTGTTTTGTGTAGACCTTAATTCTAAGAACATGTACAACAACAACAACACTATTCATTTCATTCACTTTCTGTTGTGTTTTGTTGATTTTATTTTCCTGGAAGTGACCGTATTCGTCTAGATCTTTCTGTAATCGTTTAGATTTTTCTGTATTCGTAACAATATTAATAAAACACACATTTTTAGAAAAAGTTTTTTGATCTGGCTATACAAATGAGTGAGAGTGAGAGTGCCGGTTGTTTCAAAAAAATTTTTTTTTGCAAACTTTTTTGTTGGCTCCGCTCACTCAGGAACCTATAACTGCAGAAGTCTATTTTTAGAAAAAATTGATAAAAAAGATTCCAAAGAATCTAAATTTGTTAATTTTTTAAAAATATTGCTCCAAACAGCCGTTCTAACGGTTTTAAAAAATCAATTTTTTTTAGAAAAAAGCCTCTAGCTTCTTAACCACGTGTCGGCTTTTTCTGATTCACGAGCTTGTCAAAGATATTAATAAACCACATATGTACAGAAAATAATTTTTATCTACCTCAACAAATGCGACCGTGAGAGTGCCGGTCGTTTTCGTTATATCTCATATCGTTTATATATATATATATATATATATATATATATATATATATATATATATATATATATATATATATATATATATATATATATATATATATATATATATATATATATATATATATATATATATATTTATATATATATATATATATATATATATATATATATATATATATATATATATATATATATATATATATATTAGGGTGTCCCAGAAAAATTAAAATTGTTTTTTTTAACGCATACCCTGTAATTTTTTTTCTTTTATTTCAAAACAACTGTAAATAAAATTTCATGCAATTTAAATAACAGTAACCCGTGCCGACTTGCACCTAAACATTTCAATACATGATTGTGTACTATAGCGCGCATACCTGTTTTAATGTGCTTATAATTTCTAAAAGTCTTGTCGGTTATACGAATTTTTCTTAAAAAATAAATATGTCTGTCGAACTACGTAGTTCTAAACAAAAAATATACCTAAAAGGTATCCCAAAACTTCATTTTAATGGACAAGCTCTCGTACAATATTATTGTGAAATATGTATATTGTTTTTTAATATAATACATTTCATACGAAAACAAAGAACAATTGTTGTGCCAAAACTGAATAATTCTGTAGACACATTTAGAATTTTAGATTGAAAACTCAAGACAAAGTGCAAATTCTCTGCTGTGATACTATAACTGCTTCGAATACATATCGTATGTGTGCGCGTTGAAAAAAATCAATATAGAAAAACTTATTTTCTGGTGTTAAAAAGTCTTTTTGAAGTCAAAATAAAACAAGTGCCTATAATAAGCCCGGACATTCCACTTTTTCAAAAAATTAGATATCATTGGCAAAAAGTGGATCTCCATAAAACAGATTGCTATAGAGAAAAGGTAGAATGGTGCCTGTTTCCAAAATTGATAAATTGAAAGTAGATTAAATAATAATAGAAATAATAATTAAAAAGGAGACATCAATGCTTAAAGCATTTCAGCTGTATCGTTCAGATACAGCTGAAAGAGCGGTCTAATTAATGCAGGACTTTCATTGTTTAATTACTATTGAGGCAATATTTGTTATGTTGCGTACAAAAGCACAAGATGTTATATCCGGACAGTAAACAGCAAACATTGAAAAGAAAATATACTTAAAAGTAAACATCGGCAACTCGCCGAAACCGATTTGGACATTCGACATATCAAAATGTTCAGTTTTTTGTGCTGATTTCAGAAATACCAAGATTAGTTGCCAACGCCGAGAATGACATGAGTCATAATCAGTTTAAGAGATGAATAAACATACATAGAGTATATGAGTTTAAAAGCATTTAAGCATTAATTCTTTATAATTTGATAAACTTTTTGAAATTGTACGAGTCAGTCAATATCCATGTTACAATCTATGTTACATAAATGGTAATTAGTGAAGAAGTCTTCGAAACACAAAAACTTTATGCTTAAATGCTTTTAAACTCATATACTCTATGTATGTTTATTCATCTCTTAAACTGATTATGACTCATGCCATTCTCGGCGTTGGCAACTAATCTTGGTATTTCTGAAATCAGCACAAAAAACTGAACATTTTGATATGTCGAATGTCCAAATCGGTTTCGGCGAGTTGCCGATGTTTACTTTTTAGTAATAGTTGTTGTAATGAAAAATAATATTAAAATATGGAGGGACTGAAATCTTAAGCTCTGAGATATCAAGACTTCGGTCTGGGCTAAGGATTTTGATGTAGTTTTCGGCAAAAAACTTTTATGAGGACATTGCTTTTAGTTTTGGGCAGCGATGCATATCAAACATAAAACTCTTTGTTAAAGTATAAATATTTTTTTATTTCTGTTTAGAAATTTATTACAAAGCTAACACGAAATATTAATAAGTGCCGGAAAATTATAACAGATCATAAATTAATATAACTTAGTGGAAAGATGAAACACACAGCCAACTACTCAAAAACCTCTCCATTTAGCGTTTCAAGAAAATATTACAAAACCAAATATTCATGGTTTTTTCAAAATTCCAAAAATATTCTAAAAATTAAAATAAAATAAAAAATTTAAACTTTTTTTTAAAGTTCTAAAAACATTCCAAAAATTATTACAAAATCAAAGATTGAAACTTTTTTCAAAATTTAAAAATTTTTTAAATATTCCAAAAATTATAACAAAATCAAAAATTTCCATGTCCAATTTCATGTTCGATAACATTTCATGTCAAACAAATAATTAATTTCATATTGTTCCAAAAAATTAAGTAAAATGAAAATCATTCTTTTGACACACTTGACAATATTTTTTTGGCAAACTCATAATGCAATAATCTAGATTTTGGTTTCACATACCAATACCGACCATCAAAATTTTTCCAAATTCAATGTTCCTATTCATAATCACTTAAAATGAACGTTTTTAAGCTAAAAATAGGCAAATTTCCTTGTTTTAACACACTTGACGATTTTTTTGACACACTTCTGGTACAGTTATCGAACACATCGTCCTTTTGGCTCTTACAATTAAGTCACCCTATTTTTGGAAACAAAATTTTTGAGATCCCTTCCAGTGGTTTTCTAGATTTCGTCGGTTGTGACGGCAGACAGACATACAGTTTTCTTTTAAAATCACTAAGTCCTAAAACGTCGAGAAATGCCGATAAATGTGGTTAGAATTTCATTTTTGTCTCGAGAATGTAATCCTTAGGACTTTAAGACCGAAGTAAATTTTTTTTCTAATTTATTGGCGTTTTATTTAATGAGAGTAAAATAATTTCTCAAATAATTACACAGTAATCCCAGTAAAAGCTCGTAAGTTAAAGTTTAACTTCAAGTCGGCACTAGTTAATGTCACCTAACTTAGCCCCGCCATTTTTAAGGAAATTAAAAACAAAGATTGTGCTGTATTGTGCTACAGATGTGCTGGATGTGCTACTCAGAAAGAATGCCACATCACCAATGGAAAAAAGTTGGCACGCTGAAACAATTTTTCGAGCAGAAGTTAGCCCCGCCATTTTGAAAAATCTGAAAAATAAAGGTTGTCCTGTATTGTCCTCGAGTTGTGCTGGTTGTGCTATTTAGAAAAAAATTTCATATCCCTAGTGGAAAAATTTTATAACACTAAAATCATTTTTTCGAGTAAAAGTTAGCCCCGCCATTTTGGAAAAAAAGAAAAACAAAGGGTCTGCTGTACGGTGTTAGAGTTGTGCTAGTTGTGCTATTCAAGAACAAATTTGTACCACCAGCAGAATAATTTAAAAACGCTAAAACGATTTTTCGAGTTGAAGTTAGCCCCGCCATTTTGAAAAAAATTAAAAGCAAAGGTTGTGCTGTATTGTGCTAGGGTTGTGCTGGTTGTGCTACTCAGAAATAGTTCCATATTATCAATGAAAAAAGTTGGCACGCTAAAATGACTTTTCGAGCAGAAGTTAGCCCCGCCATTTTGAAAAAAATGAAAACCAAAGGTTGTGCTGTATTGTGCTCGAGTTGTGCTGGTTGTGCTACTAAAACAAAAATTTCGTAACCCTAACAGAATTTTTTTACAAAGTTAGCATCATTTTTTTCGAATAGAAGTTAGCCCCGCCATTTTGGAAGAAATCAAAAACAAAAGAAGTGCTGTATTGTGTTATAGTTGTGCTGGTTGTGCTACTGAAAAAATATCGTATCACCAACAGAATAATTTAGACCACGCTAAAACCATTTTTCGAATGAAAGTTGGCCCCGCCATTTTGTAAAAATCAAAGAAGAAAGGTTGTGCTGTATTGTGCTACAGTTGTGCTGGATGTGCCACTCAAAAAGAATCCCATATCAACAATGAATAAAAGTTGGCACGCTAAAACGATTTTTCGAGCAGAAGGATATTTTCGAGCAGAAAGCATTCGAGCAGAAGATTGAGCAGAAGATTAAGCAGAAGTTAGCCCCGCCATTTTGAAAAAAAATGAAAAACAAAGGTTGTTATGCATTGTACTCTAGTTGTGCTGGTTGTGCTACTCAGAAAGAATTGCATATAAGCAATGAATAAAAGTTGACACATTTTTCAACACAATACAGCACTCAATTTAGTTTTTTTTTTCCAAAATGGCGGGGTTAACTTCTATTTGAAGAAATGATGTTAGCGTTATAAAATTTTTCTGTTAGGAATACGAAATTTTTGCCTGAGTAGCACAACCAGCACAACTTAAGCACAATACAGTACAACCTTTGTTTTTTATTTTTTTCAAAGTGGCGGGGCTAACTTCTGCTCGAAAAATTGGTTTAGTCTGCCAACTTTTATTCATTGCTTATATGCATTTCTTTCTGAGTAGCACAACCAACACAACTAGAGTACAATGCATAACAACCTTTGTTTTTCATTTTTTTCAAAATGGCGGGGTTAACTTCTGCTTAATCTTCTGCTCAATCTTCTGCTCGAATGCTTTCTGCTCGAAAATATCCTTCTGCTCGAAAAATCGTTTTAGCGTACCAACTTTTATTCATTGTTGATATGGGATTCTTTTTGAGTGGCACATCCAGCACAACTGTAGCACGATACAGCACAACCTTTCTTCTTTGATTTTTACAAAATGGCGGGGCTAACTTTCATTCGAAAAATGGTTTTAGCGTGGTTTAAATTATTTTGTTGGTGATACGATATTTTTTCAGTAGCACAACCAGCACAACTATAACACAATACAGCACTTCTTTTGTTTTTGATTTCTTCCAAAATGGCGGGGCTAACTTCTATTCGAAAAAAATGATGCTAACTTTGTAAAAAAATTCTGTTAGGGTTACGAAATATTTGTCTAAGTAGCACAACCAGCACAACTCGAGCACAATACAGCACAACCTTCGGTTTACATTTTTTTCAAAATGGCGGGGCTAACTTCTGCTCGAAAAGTCATTTTAGCGTGCCAACTTTTTTTCATTGATAATATGGAACTATTTCTGAGTAGCACAACCAGCACAACCCTAGCACAATACAGCACAACCTTTGCTTTTAATTTTTTTCAAATGACGGGGCTAACTTCAACTCGAAAAATCGTTTTAGCGTTTTTAAATTATTCTGCTGGTGGTACAAATTTGTTCTTGAATAGCACAACTAGCACAACTCTAACACCGTACAGCAGACCCTTTGTTTTTCTTTTTTTCCAAAATGGCGGGGCTAACTTTTACTCGAAAAAATGATTTTAGTGTTATAAAATTTTTCCACTAGGGATATGAAATTTTTTTCTAATAGAACAACCAGCACAACTCGAGGACAATACAGGACAACCTTTGGTTTTCAGATTTTTCAAAATGGCGGGGCTAACTTCTGCTCGAAAAATTGTTTCAGCGTGCCAACTTTTTTCCATTGGTAAAACGGCATTCTTTCTGAGTAGCACATCCAGCACATCTGTAGCACAATACAGCACAATCTTTGTTTTTTATTTTCTTAAAAATGGCGGGGCTAAGTTAGGTGACATCACTAGTTATCGTCATCCAATCGCAGTAAAACCTTTAATTTAAGTTTTTAAGGTCAATTGGAAAAAATTTAGCGGGTATGCGTATAAAATTTTGTAAAAAAAAATTTTGTTCTCTAAACGATTTCGTATTTTTTTTTTGTTATTTGATATTCATTTTTATCGGCGTATCCAAAGTTCATGGTAGATTCCCATTTTAAAGCCCATTCGAAAAGTTTTTTTGATGTATCAATAATATCTTTGCTCCCTATACTATAACGGTGTGCAGCACGCTTCAGTGTACCACCGATTCCATCACAAGGTCCCTTTCCATGGCTGGTAGCATGAAAATGCCATTCTGCATCAACCTTAAAGTCTTTTTTGTGGTGGCATAAGTTAATTAGGTTATGTTTATTTTTGTATTTAGAAGGTGCACTGTCAGTGCTATAAATTATTTTCGTAATATTAGAATTTATATGCGTTTTGATGAATTCAATAAGTTTTGTAATGAAAAGATGGACTGTAGTACTGTTGTGATCGTTTATATCCGAAATGAGTATAAAACTTCGGTGCGGTATATATTCACTTGCGGCACTTTTAAAATAAATGACAAATGGATGAATAGTAGCTTGTGAATTATTATAATAATAGCCTTGAACCGCATCCTGATTTATGAAGCCGTAGTTTTCAGAAAAATCCCCTTGAACGAAGCACTTCCTGCTTTTAATATTTTTTTTCCTCAATGAATGTAGATTGCTGTTTTGCTATAAAGTTGTGTGATATCAAAATTTGTAAACGGTAAATTAATTTTTTCATAAATTCTTCTACAGTTTCTATTAAAGTATCCAAATTGCATCGATCAGTGGTATTCCATTGTTGATATTTGACTTGAAGGATTCCTTTAACGTCAAAATCATTTAGTAATTTTTCTTCCAGTTGTTGAAGTTTTTTTGAACATTCATTGCACTTCAAAGTATGACAATCTTCTGTTAATTCACCACATGAAACAAAGTCAATTAATGTTTTATAATTCTGGAAAGCAGCATCAGTAATTCAAGACATCTTAGAGTGTTGAATCATTAGTTTCATATTTTGATGTATGGTACACACGCACACATTATGAACTCCTTGGGATAATTTTATACATTCTTGTGGTCGAAGGGACGTGAATTTAGTAAATCCTATTTCACATCAGGAAACTTATTTTTAAACTCCACGTAAGCTTCATTTAATGTACATAGCAATAAGCGCTTTTGTGTTTTTATGCGCTCCTCTCCTTTTTTAAAAGATATTGCATCTCGTTTGCCTGGCAATAATCTACTGATTTCATCGTTTTTATAGAACTGCTCCACAACATTTATATCTGTTGTGGATACACCTCGTTTATCCGTCGCAGATGAATGCTGAAAATTATTTTTATGTAGAGTTTTACTTTTTTCAACCAAATGACGCGTAGCATTACTGTTGTTTGTTATTATAAATCTATTGTTATTATAATTATATTATTATATTTAAAAATATAATAATTTATATTATTATATTTAAAAAAATTCTACTTGAAGTCGTATTTTTCATTTATCAAAGGCTATCTATAAACTAAAAAAAAAACCAAATTAAAAAGGGTCGAGTCAAAATGTCGCAAAATTTTGCTGAACTTCTCTAAAATTGCTTTTTAAAAAGTTCATTTAATAATAAAATATTTGATATTTAACATACAAAAAAATCTGAATCTAAAAATCACCATTTTTATAATTTTCCCTCAGAACAAAAAAAACTGATTCCCGACAGTCATATGAACAACGAATTTTATCTTTAAAACAAAAAATAATGCGTGTCCCAAACTTTCACAAGTGGTTAGATATAAAATAAGCTTCAATTTAGTTAAAAAAAAAAAAAAAGGCTATGCCATCTTTTTTTCAATTACACCGTTTTTTTCTTATGTTACACCGTTAAAAATTATTTCAAAAAATTAGCAGTGTAATTTTTAAAAACTTTGTTCTAATACCTAATTGACGACATATCACTTATGAAAATCGATTGAATAGAGAACTTGTATTTTTTATTTATGAAAGACTATCTATAAACAAAAAATAATCAAAATTCAAAGGGATCAAGTCAAAATTTCCCAAAAATTTGCTGAACTAGCGTGAAATTATATAGGAACTTACATGATCATGTTAATTTCTTGTAGAGGATTGGGACAAGAAGTTTATTAGATCATACAAGATTTTCATAGGATCTTTCATAGTTCATGTAAGATCCTAGCAAAAATTCCTATAAGAATTTTTAAGAGGGTAGGAACTTACATGATCATGATCATTTCTTGTAGAGAATTGGGACCAGAAGTTTACAAGATCATACAAGATTCACATAGGATCTTTTATAGTTCATATAAGATCTAACAAAAATTCCTACAAGAATTTTTGCCAGGGATGACACATACTCAACCAATGAACTCAACCAATGAATGAAATATGAATTTGTCAAGAAAATGTATTTTTATTTGTTTGAAATCAATAAATTTATAAACATTGTTTTTAATTTTTTACAATTACAATGGTATGCGTTATTGAATAGACTTAGAGTATATATAAATATAGAGAGAACATAACTTTAAAATTGTATGAAGAGAGACATAATAAATCGTGATCACTAATATTTCATATTCATTTTCTCTTTTCGCCATTTGCATTTCTGTTTATTTACAACAACAAACTATTTTATTAAATTATAAATTAAAAACAATTAAATAATTTAAAACGAAACTAAAAGTAAAATCTATTCTCTTTAGTTGTGCTAATTTTTATAAAATGAATGAAAATAATTACGAGAGTATTTTACATTTATTGTGTTATTTCCAGTGATTTTATAATAGTGAATATTTTATTATTTTATAATGCCCACGTGCAAATATTTAAGTTATGTAAATATCCTGAAAGTATGTTATGAAAACTTGCTGGTGACCAACTTTTCATTATGGGCTAGTTTATTTTTAATAGATAAAAGATCAAAAATTATATGTTTGGTTAGAATGATATCTTAATCCGTCCTTTTTTTCATTTCTTTTTATACAGTCGCAGGGAGGGAGAAACTATTATTTTTTGTGGTAGGTTTTTTTCTTATAGATTGTAAAATCTATTCTCTTTAGTTGTGCTAATTTTTATAAAATGAATGAAAATAATTACGAGAGTATTTTACATTTATTGTGTTATTTCCAGTGATTTTATAATAGTGAATATTTTATTATTTTATAATGCCCACGTGCAAATATTTAAGTTATGTAAATGTCCTGAAAGTATGTTATGAAAACTTGCTGGTGACCAACTTTTCATTATGGGCTAGTTTATTTTTAATAGATAAAAGATCAAAAATTATATGTTTGGTTATAATGATATCTTAATCCGTCCTTTTTTTCATTTCTTTTTATACAGTCGCAGGGAGGAAGAAACTATCATTTTTTGTGGTAGGTTTTTTTCTTATAGATTTCAAAGAAACTCGCAACAATTGTACAGTTTTAAATCAAATGAAAAATTTACTCACGTCTTTGGGAAGACAAACCTGTTTCTCTCTGAGAGAAATAAAGAAAAACAAACAAACAAAAAAAACGTTTTGGCATATGAGCAGTCACGGTAAATATTAGTTATGATGATCGGTTGTGAATAGAGGATATTTAAATAGTATGATTTATAAAGTGTGAAGCAATGGAATGAAAACATATTTCGTTTTGTAGGTCTGCCCTACAAATGTTGCTGTAATTCTATAATTTTCTGTAATTTTGCTTTAATTTGTTGTAATTGCCATCAAGTGGTGTAACTGAATGGTTAATGCAAAATGGCAAAGTGCATTTTATTAAATATGGTGATATACTTCCTTAATGCGTCTACGATCCCATCGTGAATGAAACCCCATTTTCTTTTCTTAACCAGTAAAACAAAGTAACATTTTTTCCATAATACCGATATGCAGCTAATACTGATATGAAGCATATCACACACGATAATACCATCTACTATATTAATAGGAAGGCAGAGAAGTGGTGAATTGAATTTGTGATGAGGTTTGTCCAGTTGCTGGCGAAAGGAATAATCAGTTCGCTTAGGCATATAAGTTTGTGGAAAACTCATATTGTGTTGATCATTATCATACTCTCCAATGACATGGCATTTAAGACATCCATGATAAGTGTTGAAGTTTACTGTAACTAGAGCAAGACTCAGACAAAGCAAATTGAATTTTTGAAATTTCTTTGGTTTCATTTTGTTTTCGATTAGTATATTTACCTTTGATCATACTACAAGCTGCGGCATCACAAATAAAGCAACGGATTTCCTTTTTGCTATTGTTTATTTCATTCCGTTTTTCAAGATCGGTTGCAAATCATCTACAAAGCTTTTCAAATAATTGTTCACCGAAGAAGGTTTGATATCGCCACAATAAATCCCCACAACCATAGGTACAAAATCGTCGATCTCGTATGTATTACGATGTGAATGGGCCAAAATTGAGTTTTTGAGCTTTTATAAATAGAAATTCCATCAATATTTATACTTAAACTGATTGAAATTGAACTATCTAAGGATGTGAAATAAGATTCTAAGCAACAATTAACACCTCGATTCCAATACAAACCACCATCCAATGGTATTATATGTACTTGCAATCTTCTGTGGTGTATTAAACAAGGTGCGAGCATCACATGGTAGTGGTTGCAATTTATTTTGTTTAACACATTGGTTATAAATCGTTAAGAGCTCCTTTAAAGCAGTTTTTGCAATATTAAACGATACTGCCTATATTTTTGTCTTATCAAGAAAGTCTCCTGTATATTCTCTTCTTCTTCGTCTTCGCTATCATTAAGGAAATATCCGAGTTTTTCGTTTTGATCATATACGGAGCTTACAGATGGTAAAAGTTTGGGTATTTGAGGTAGAGATGGCTTGAAAAAGAGATAACTGCTCTCTTTTAATTCAGTATCACAATCTTTATTGGAAACTAAATTAATTTAATTGAAAATTTAATTGAAATAAACACTTGTTGTTTTGCAAACAGCATATTTGTTAAGTTTAATATAAACAACTAAAATTAATTATAAAATTTAAATTAACCTTAACTGCTCAATCGATTTCGGTTGTTACACCATCTACGGGAGCTTATGAACTACTGTTTATTTCAATTAAATTATTAATCATGTTTTGCCAAGTGCCGTCAGTGAATACAATAAAGTATATGGCAACTAAATTGTTCTCACCTGTAAAACTAAGAGAATAAAATAATACTCGTTATCAAATTAATTATTCAAATTAAATAGACATTTTTGAAAAAAAAACTTACTTATGTTTACATACTTTGTTGCTTGTAGTTGTTGTGATACTACAATAAAAGGGATCAGAAGTTTAGATTCAGAAGAAATCACTTTTATATTTCTAACAATGTAATTGGCACATGTCAATCGTTTAACGTTAATACACAATTTTTCGTTATTAATGAAGGTTCCATTTTCAGCTGTTCAGTATTAATCTAGGACTTCCTATGAAATGTTGAACTGAGTGTATATTTCTTTAATGATTTAAAATAATGGTTTAAATTTTTATTTTCCATTATATAAAATAATATAGAATGCACTGTCACAGCCGACCAAGTAAAACCAGCTAATTTTTTTATGGTTTGAAAAATATACATGGCGTACGCTCAATGCTCATAGCATGAAATTAATTGTCAATATGAGTGCACAGCGAATTTGTTCAAAGCTCAAACTCAACAATACAGTTTAAATTATATTGCATTCATATTTTTCAGCTATCTTGCTTATTGAAAGAACTAAACTGATTAATTGGAATTTGACTTTGAAATTATACAAAAACGAATATAAAACGTTTTGACTTTAACGCATATATACTTGTCTATAGTAGCAAAATTGCTTTCCACATAACAATTTTGATTTTACGAAAACAATTATATTACTGCTATGAACACATATTACCTATATAAGGAAAGTAGCTGTTTTGTTTACTGTCACAACGTTTCCAAAACTAATGATTTAGCTTTTTAACTTTTATAACTATTTCGTATAGTATTTCGGATTTCGAGACGTTGTCACAGCATAACTTTTGCTGTGAATGACAATTTACCGAGTCAATTGTTACTTGGGAAAATGCCCTTGACTATACATTTCGGCCCACTCGTTTTTATATAATTTCATCAAACCGTGGAAATGAGATAAGGCAACAGGTTTCTTGGCCATAACTTCCACATTTTCTCTCACAAAATTGTCTTTTTGATGGCATTGGATAGGTCTGCTCTTTACAGTATGCTTATGTCTCTACGATATATACGAAGAAATTATGGAACAAGCAGAAAGCTGCAATAAAACCAGCTATCGCGCTCTTTACTTACGAGAATGGTCTACAGTTTCACCACTAGAATCAGCCTTCATGCATAATACATATACACGCATTCACCGATGATGTTTTACTTCCACCGTCGTTAGTCTCGACCATCTGACAGGGAATTTACATTACAGATTATATTTGATTATTTGATTATTGATTACAGATTATATTTGACAACAAGAAAACTACTAGCGCAATATCAGAATTTTTTTTCTGAAAATAAATTATGTTAATGGTAAGAGTCGAAAAGACGATTGGCTGTGTATAAAAAAAGCAAATTTTCATACTTTTTGCTTAAAAAACGTTTATTTTCTTTACGGAGAAATCTTGATGATCGGCATTTGTATATGAGACCAGGTATTTGATTATTGTGTTACAAGTGTGTCAAAAAAAAATCGTTAAGTGTGTCAAAAGAATGATTTTCATACTCTCTAAACTTGAATTAGTGGAATTTTCACTGATTAAATTAGTGAAAATTTTTTCACTGTAAAAATAGTGATATTGGCAAATCATTCAGTGAATTTATCACTGATTCATTTAGTAATAAAATATTTAATATTACGAATTTATTTATTTCACTGATTAGAACAGTAAATATTCACTGATTCCAAGTGGTATACTTGAAACTGTGTTAAACAGTGTATATGGACTGTGAATAGAGCATTCAAATCCGAATATTTGAGTTTTCGAATATCCGATTAATTTGGGTATATTTTAAGTATTCGTTATTCGAATATTTATACGCGAATATTCGGATATTTTTTATCTCCCAAAATATAATGGTTTTCCATTCCATGATTCCTTTTTCAAACTTCGAAACTAAGAAATTTCAATATTTTAAGGGAAATAATTGTATTACAAAAAGTGCTTGACTTGGCGAAAAAAATTCAACACTTATGACAGCCGAAGGCATATGCAAATTCTTATTTACTTCTCTAACGGAACTGAACAGTGATTAAAGTAAAATCTGACTCAACAAAATTAGGAAACGAATGGATCAGAAAAGAAACAAAACAACCTTAGTAACCTTATTTATGGAGTTATGCCACAATGGAACGAACATTTCGATTACGCAAAGAAAACTGCTGTGGTGAAAACTTTCTCGTCTCCTCAGCCTTCAAAAATGTACCAGGTCCTAGCGATGAAAACAGTGATAACCAGTTGCAGATATCTTGTCATATAAATGACGCACTTGCAGTCAACAATCAAAGTAAAAATATATTGCAACAAAAGCTGCAACCAGCGATTAGCTCAATTACCCATTCCACGACACGAGATACAATTACAGTGGTAATGAAAATCGCGGTTAATAGTTTAAAAAAACATGTTTGTTATTTACATTCGTTCAAAAAAGAACAGATAAATTAGACAATTTAAATAATGCTCTATTGACTATCAGCCCCACTTCAACAAAAACTGAAAGGGGTTTCTCTACGGCGGGATATCTGAAATAAGAAGGAGCTTAAAATTTAAACATCTAAATGCACTCTCTTTTTTAAATGCATATTTCAAGAAAATAAATAAATAAAATGCATAATAGGTTAAACCTGTTTGATTTTATTCATAGCTCTTAGTACTTCTTTTACTATTCGAATACTAACCGCATATTCGGATATTTAAAGAAAAAGTTATTCGATATTCGGATAACTCAAAACGTCGAATAACTGAATGCTCTAACTGTGAATCAGTGAAAATCCACTGTTTCATTTTTAGAGAGTACATTTTGTTACCCAATTTTTTTGAGAAACATAAAGGGAAACGAAATGGAAATTTCTTAATTTTCAAAACTATTTTGAGCGGTTTTTTGATTGAATCCACTTCTTCGTTCACTGATTACGATAGGAAAAGACGAACAGAAAGCTTGTTGCAAGCCAAATGTCGTTTTTTCCTAAACCAATAAATAACTTTTAAAAAAATCATTTACGCTATAAATGGCAGTTTTCTGGAATAATTCTAACAGTTGGGTTGAAAAAATATCAGGTCGGTTCATATAATTAAATGTCGTTTTTCGCAAAAATTGTAATAGTCGAAAACACGCATTTAGAGTAACAGTAGAGGTTTCTAAACATTTTCTGAACTAATTGGACCGGGCTGGGTTGGTTAAGGGTTATGTTTTTTGAAAAGTTGAAATTGCTGAACGCTAAATGGGGTGGTTTTTGAGTGGTTTAAAGAGTGTTTCATCTTTTCATGTTAATTTATGATCCACTATAATTTTCTGGCAACGTATTGATGTTTCGTGTTACTTTAGTAGTAAATGTCTAAACAGAGATAAAATACTTGTACTTAAACAAAGAGTTTTTTGTTTAATATACATCATTGCTCAAATTTAAAAATAATGTCCTCATAAAAGCCTTTTGCCGAAAGCTATATAAAAATACTTAACACAGACCGAAGTCTTGATATCTCAAAGTCTTGAGATTCCATCCCCTTCATATTTTATATTTTAATTTTGAAAACATTACTTTTTTAATACTGTTTGATGATTTCTTAACAGCATGAGCATTGAGCATTGTGATTGTTGAAAAAGTAAATTTTTGATTTGCTCATAAGATTAATATATGTGTATGTGCGATACATAATTTTGTGTAACTTGATTAGAAACGACATTTATAGGTATGGTACTTCAACAATATTACGATAATTGTCCTTAAAAATATACTTATTTACCAATAATTTAATTAATTTTTTTGGATAATTATTCAAAATCAAAGTTTATTTACAAAAGATCAAAATTTCTTTTGATATTTTGTAAATAAACTAAACATTTCTCAGGCAATATCAAAATTTTGTCTGCTAATACAGTGATAGTATTTTTCTTATAGGAAAGGGACGTTGGCAACCATGATTTCAAATTTAAATATCTTTCAGACCATGTATCCTTATGAAAATAATCAGTAATTAACGATCCATCATCATTATGAATTATCAAAAAATAAAAAAATAATTAAATAATAATAATAATAATAATAACAATTTTTAATAATAAAATAATTTCGACAAAATCGTAGTTGTAACGAACAAATGCTCGGTTTTTCAACATATGTCGAGTCAGGTTTTCAAAAACATCTGAAAACTTGTATAGCACAAGTTGATCTTACATCAGCATATGACACAGTTAGTCGTCATGGATTGTTCTTGAAATTTGCATCAATTATTCCTTGTCTTAAACTGATAAATCTTTTAAATGATATGCTTTCTAACAGAAAACTTTAGGTTTTCATGCAAGAAACTAAAAGCAAATGGAAAACTTGAAGCAATGGTTTGGCTCAAGGTTCAGTACTTGCTCCAATTCTTTTCAACTTATACATGTATGACATGCCAAAAACCACTTCCCATAAATTTCAGTATGCTGATGATATTACTTTAGCTTATCAATGTAAAGATCTTCAACTTGGTGAAAAAGTTATAGAAAAAGATTTACATAAATGTGGAATTATTTTAAAAAATGGGGTCTTAAGCCGAATTCCAGTAAAACTGAAGTCAGTGCTTTTCACTTAAACAATCAAATGGCAAAATCTGAGTTATGTCTTAAAGTTGAGAATGTTGTTCTTTTACATAACCATAATCCAAAAATTCTAAGTGTAATTTTTGATCGTTCTTGGACTTTTAAAATTCACTTAGCAAGCAATAGCCAAAAAAGTTAGTGCAAGAAATAATTTGTTACAACAAATTGCTGGTACAACTTGGGGATCAAACGCAAATGTTTTAAGGACTGCTGCTTTAGGATTAGTATATTCTGCAGCTGAATATTGTTCTTCAATCTGGACGAACAGTGCCCATACACCAAAAATCAATATTCAACTGAATCGTGCAATGAGATTCATTTCTGGTGCTATAAAATCCACACCTTTGACAGACCTTTGACCAGACGTTCGTCGTAAAGAAATGTTATTCAATACCATTTAAAGAAGTTCAGAAGTTAACAATTCTTTATTGTTTGATTTATTTTTGGAAGGTCCTGATCAAAGTTTATGTAGAACACCACCGTATATCACTGCTAAACAACTTATTTCACAAAATTTTAACTCTGAAGAAATCTATCTGGCTGATGGCTTGGAACAACAACCTTCCATTAAATGGTACATTTGTTTAAAACCCTAATGTGAAATTAAATGGTTTTGAACTAAAAAGTCAGCAAAAAGTCAGCGCTATAAAAAAAACTAAATCAAAACTGTTGTTTTTATTTTAGAAATAATAAAATTTTTAAATTTGATTTTCTTTATTACAAAACCGTCTTTAGTTATAAGCCTACTAGACGCGAAATGCAAAAAACAATAAACCTTTAAAGATGTGTTATATAATGATTTTAGGGACTTTATAGACCAAATAAAATAATAGAATTTTGTAGTGTTAATAGAATAACAATATATGTATGTATAAAGTTGACGATTTCTTTGTACAAAAGACAATCAGTCTTGTAATTAAGGGACGGTTTTGTTTATGACATAGAAATTGGATAATTTATTCATATTGAGTAATCTATATTTTAATAGCTGAAATATAAATGTAAATTTAAAGATTTTGTTTGGATGTTTGTTTGTTTTAATTGTATGTAATTATAAATGAAAATGTTTAATAATGAATAATAATTTTTTAAAAAGTAGGAGAAAAAGTACAGTCTTCTGCTCGCTGAAAATCATATTTTGAATCTCGCGACCATTACCAACCTCAGCTATCGCCTCTGCTGATAAACTGTCCTCTTGCTTCAAAATATGATGTTTTCGGCATCCTTGAAGAATATACTATTGTTTTATGTTTGAAAATTTTAGTTTTATTGTATTTATAGAACGATAGCGGTACTTTACTCGACTCGGGAAAATCCATTCGAACTATTAGCCAAATATACTATATTGCTTCAAATATGCTACTCTTGATTTCTAGTTGTAATTATTATTATTATCTAGAAGTATTAGAATATCGCATCCTGGATGAATAAATGGATGGTGTAAAATTCACCAAAGCAGATGTAGAATCATTATTGATATTCGAAACCCATTATTCACAACAAAACATAAACTTCAAATGACTAATTAAAACAATATA
Source organism: Diogma glabrata (assembly GCA_963693315.1). Lineage (NCBI taxonomy): Eukaryota > Metazoa > Arthropoda > Insecta > Diptera > Cylindrotomidae > Diogma > Diogma glabrata. The sequence goes on from CAVNZG010000828.1 coordinate 534,976, forward strand.
TAAAAAACTAACGAAAAACAAATATATTTATCTTAACAAACATCTGCTGAGTCATAAAATTCCAAAGTATAACAAATAATTTACTATCGAAAAAAAAATTTCGTGAATCAATTTACCCCCAAATTGTTCCACGAAGTTGTATCCATAAAAGAAATTCAATAAAAATAACACCCACTTATTTCACAACATTAAAGTTTAATTTAAAGTAACAAAAACTAAATCTTACATATAACTTTGAACAAAAAAGCAATAGAACAACATCAAATCTCGTTTTACACTTAATATAATAAGGAAAGAAAGGAAACACAACTAAAAAATTTTAAAACTAAACTTTATCCTTACAATTTTCTTTTTATAAAAATGATAACAAGAACATTAAAATCAATATAACATGAATAAGAAAGAAGAACTTAAATTCAATTGAGTTTTGAAAATATCAATTTCTCAGTATATATACAGATGTAACGTTCATGCATTGGCAGATTTTAGTATGACTGTGCTTTAAACCCTGTCCGATATTGCTTTGTATTCATATTTATTACTAGCAGGACCCGGCGTACGTTGCTACGCCTTTAAAAAAGTTTGTTTGCGTACATTTTGTTGAATTAGTAAGAATAATTTCAAAGAGTCGTAATAAGAATAGAAGGAGCCTATTTTAATTTTTCCATCCGGGAAATATGAATAACAGAGATCATTAGCATTCTTGCTGATCAATCCAGATGGTTTGAAAATTGAACGGATGGTCAACATTTGAAAGTGATTGGTAAAGAGTTTCGGAGAGTTTAAATTAAACACTTGCAATTTTTTGCGTTAATCAGCTTAATATGTGTCGCGAAAAATTAGGTGAACGTCAAAACATTCGTTTATTGGGTGTTACAGTTGTCAATGACTTACTCTGGAACCGTCATACTTGCGATATAAAATAGACACACCGCACCAAAATTTACTGTTTTATCATACCATTTCATGTTGCCTAATTTCATTTGTAAATCTATACAGATTGTTTGCTGATCTTAAATAAAGTCAATTTGGAATTTGGAGTTTATAAAATTTGAACTTTTTTTGTTTCCCTGAATAAAACCCAACTTTTCTTATGGATTTGGACCTCCTGAACATGAATATCATATTTATTTATTTTGGTTAGCTCTTGTTTTTGAGATATTCACGAAAAACCAATTTTTTCGGTGATCAAAAATGTTGTTTCGGTTTTTGGGTCTCATATTTTACAAAACAAAAAAATTAAATATATTAATGAAGTATATGCATAGTAAGTACGCCAACAAACATTTTGAGCTATATTTTAAAAATCCATTAAGGATTCTGGAAGTTACTGTCGAAAAAAGCTAAAAAAATACGAAAAATTCACGTTATTTTTAAATTTTTCCATTTTCAACACCATAAATTTTGAACAAATAAAGACACTAATTTTTTTTAATTTCTTGGATCCTATAGTGGCTTCAATTTTCTTTCTTTTAAGCTAAAAGATACGAATATTGGTGCAGTTTGCACCAAGTTATTCAAGTTTTCCCAAAGAAAGTCGAAACTCAAAATTTGGAAAAAAATTTAACTATAATAATAATTTAAATTCTGCAACATAATTGATTTATATATAAGTTGTTTTCGTAGTAGATCTAGCTTCTCCCACCTCGGACTTATTTTGTCAGTTGAAAAATATCAGTTAGTTGATTATGAAATGGCTTTTTTTTTGATAAAAATTGTATTTTATTTGTACATGATTTTTCTCGAAATTGAGATTTATTTTGTGAAGTCTTTTGACATTATCTAGCTCCTCCTACCTCGGACTTATTTTAGGCGTTGGAAAATATCAGTTAGTTGATTAGAAAATGTCTTTTTTTGTCAAAAGTTGTATTTTATTTGTATATGATTTTTCTCGAAATTGAGATTTTTTTGTGAAGTTTCTTGACATGATCTTACTCCTCCCACCTCGGAATTATTTTAGAAGTTGGAACGTATCAGTTAGTTGATTATGAAATGTCTTTTTTTGACAAAAGTTGTATTTTATTTGTATATGATTTTTCTCGAAATCGAGATTTTTTTGTGCAGTTTTTTGACATGATTTAGCTCCTCCTACCTTGGATTTATTTTAGGAGTTGGAAAATATCAGTAAGTAATGAAGATAAGCAGTTCTTAAAAATGGGGTGATTCTTTTAGCAGTATGTACTATGTAACTTCCACAAATAAAACAAAATGAATTAGGGCTATTTTTTACACTTGAAACTTCTTGATGACGCCATTTAAATAAACTTGACTTTACACTTTACTAACAATTTATTTTGCTTTACAAGGCAGCTATCACTATCTATTAATTTATTGATTTTTAAAAACAATACACTATTTAAAATTTATATTTGTAATATTTTTTCTTTTTTAATTAATATTTTCACTTGATTGTTTGGAATTAAATTTATCCTCAGAGAGATTATATTTGCAACTAATCATACGACAATTATCTACTTAAAAAGAAACCGCATTAAACTAATTAAACAAAAGTTGGGAAAACCAAAAAACTATTAAAAAGGAGAAGTAATTGCTTTCTTAAATTAAACTTAAAATGATCATAAACGTAAGGAGTAACACAAGGTGGGCGGTGATAGAAAAAAATTTACATTATCAAAAAACAAAAAAAAAAAGAGAAAAAAGAAAAGAAACAAACCTTACAGGTATTAATTCACATAAATAGGGGCTTAGCTTTATGGTGCTTGAACTAACTTAAATAGTTCTGATGTTATGATGTTTTGCATCTCCTCAGAATTCATTATCTTTTGTTTATATTTTTCTATATACGTCTCATATCGATCCAATTCCCGACTTCAAAACAAAAATGGAAATTATACTTTACTATTTTAAAATAGTTCTTTACTGATGTTTGAGAACGAAAGAACTTTTAAAATTATTATTTATGGCACAATAAATTAAGTAAAAAATTATTTTTTCCAAATTTTGAGTTTCGACTTTCTTTGGGAAAACTTGAATAACTTGGTGCAAACTGCATCAATATTTGTATATTTTAGCTTAAAAGAAAGAAAGTTGAAGCCACTATAGGATTCAAGAAATTAAAAAAAAATAGTGTCTTTATTTGTTCAAAATTTATGGTGTTGAAAATGGAAAAATTTAATAAAAACGTGAATTTGTCGTATTTTTCAGCTTTTTTCGACTGTAACTTCCAGAATCCTTAATGGATTTTTACAAAATATAGCTCAAAATGTTTATTGGCATACTTATTATGCACATATTTCATTATTAACATATTTAAATTTTCATTAACATATTTAAAATATGAGACCCAAAAACCGAAACAACATTTTTGATTACCGAAAAAATTGGTTTGTCGTGAAAAACAAGAGCTAACAAAAAAAATCCCAGCGGCAGGTATATCCGCTAGAAATAGGTAGATTTCGGGGTCAGACGGTTTTGTGTCCAAATAAAATTAGATAAGTCAGATTAGTTTAAATAAAAAGTATAAGTAGAAACAGAATAATTCAAAAAAATTATCGAACCAAATTAAATACATTATCCGAACTAACTCCATCAATACAATTTCGGCACAGTTTTATTTAAGTTGGTTTAAACTACTTTTAATAACATATTAAATCCACCAAAGATCAAATGAACTACGTCACAACTACAATTATACCATCACACATAATTTATAATCAAACATTATCAAACAATTTTATTTCAAAATCATCTTTTGTTGTTGTGTTTTTTTGTTCTTATTTAATCTTTTTTCAAACGGTTACTTAGAAAAAAAAAAAAAACAAAAGAGATTTTGATAATTTTTTTATGGTATTAAATGGGTTGATATTTTTCTTGTAAGGGTTGCATTATAATGCTTATAAAAATGGAACCTTTTGGGTTAGAAAGCTGAAATTTTTTGAGGCTATAGTTGAAAAATATGTTTAAAAGCTAAGATGAATTTAAATAACATAAACTGAAACATGATGAAAGCATTGCCTTTTGCGTTTGTTTTCATTTCAACAGCCGTAGGGTCTCAACCGTTAGATTTAAACTATTATTTTTGAAAATTTTGGAAAGATTTATATTTTAAGTACGTGAAAAAAAGTTTTCAAATATGAGCTTGGCCATTTCAGCTAGATCAAGGGCAGCAAAGTTTAGTAAATTTTTAAAACAGCTGATTTTTGAGGAACCTGAAACGCCAAAGTGGTCATCTGGATAAAAATGATAAAAAAAAGTTTAAATATTCAATATTTTTAAATTTTATTAAAATATTATTATTCAAACGGAAGTTATAGCGCCCTAGATTATTCGACTTTTTAGGCTCTAGCCGCTTAACCGGTACCCGGATATGGCCAGTTCACGAACTTGTCCAAGACATTATTTGCCGAAACATACACAGAAAATTATTTTGGTGTAGGTCGAAAAATGCGACCGTGAGAGTGCCGCTAAATTCCGTTATACCTCATATCGATATATATATATATATATATATATATATATATATATATATATATATATATATATATATATATATATATATATATATATATATATATATATATATATATATATATATATATATATATATATAATTTTTTTTTTTTGTTTTTCCATCTCCGCTTATCACATATAGTCGTTTGGCATCAAAATTTTTCCGAAATTCCGAGATGAAGCCCATTGCAATAGGTAGATTTTTATATGAAATCTACCTAAAAATGAATATGATATTCGTGTTTAGGAGGTCCAAATCAATAAGAAACGTTGGGTTTTATTTCGGGAGATTTTTCTTGTAAACTAGTGATATCCAATGCTCGACATGCGCTCTGTGTATTTTTTTATTGGTAATGGAGCATGTCACTGAAAGAAAACTTTGAAGAGCAGACTAAATATGCATAACGCTGATGTTTGATACTAATCGAAAAACCGGTCTAAGAATGACAGCATTTTTAGTGAAGGTTTTCGTTTTTTGGGTTTTGTTGATTTATGGCCATCGTCTTATTGCGACATTTCTGCCAGAGTTTTAAAAAAAAAATTTGGACAAACAAAATAATAAGACTAATTTGTAGTATAATATAAAAATAATAATAAGAACTAGGAGGGCCCGGCGTGCTTCGCTACGCTTATAAATAAAGTTTTTGCGTAGACCACGCTTATAAATAAAGTTTTTGCGTAGACATTTTGTTGGCGTAGAAGCAATGATTTCAAAAAGTGGTAATGAGAAATGCTTGCATATAATTTTTAATTTTTCTTTTTAAATATATGAATGATAAATAATCAGAACTCTAGCAGTTTGGATATATGACAAATTAGCGATCAAATAAGATTTCAAGTAAGCTTATTTGATCTCTAACTTATTTGATCGCTAATTTGTCATATATCCGAACTGATCAGCTAGAGTTCTGATTATTTATCATTCATATATTTAAAAAGAAAAATTAAAAATTATATGCTAGCATTTCTCATTACCACTTTTTGAAATCATTGCTTCTACGTCAACAAAATGTCTACGCAAAAACTTTATTTATAAGCGGGGTCTACGCAAAAACTTTATTTATAAGCGTAGTGAAGCACGCCGGACCCTCCTAGTCAACATTATTACGCATATTACGCATATAATCTCTTTTATTTCGACGACTCGATGTACCACTCACATCCAAACGTTTACGACGTGGTCTTGGCATCGAAATAAATAAATATATCAATATATCAAAAATATCAAATAAATAAAATATCAAATAATATCAATATCAAATAAATTAAATATCAAACAAAATATCTTTATATCAATATCAAATATCTTTATATCAATTATCAAATATCTTTATATCAATAAACAAAATAATCGAAATAATATCGAAAACCGTCCTTGTTCAAAGACAAAAGACGACTGAAATGAATGATTTAAAAAAGAAAATAAATTTTTAAGTTTCGTTTTTGTTGTTCGTTGTTCGATAGCTAATATATAAAAAAGAAAATATCATTCATAAAATATCATCATAAATATCATTCATAAAATATCATTCATAAAATCAACTTTATTACGCATATTACGCATATAATCTCTTTTATTCCGACGACTCGAAAACCGTCCATTGTTCAAAGACAAAAGACGACTGAAATGAATGAGAAAAAAAAGTTTCGTTTTTGTTGTTCGTTGTTCGCTAATATATAAAAAAGAAAATATAAAAAAATAAAATAAATTTTTAATTTCGTTTTTATATGTATGTAAACTTATAATGCATATGTATATAAAAAGTTTTCCGTATTTAATAACTTTTTTATTTATGATCCGATTTGTGTGAATCCGAATCCGAATATAGGTTACACTAATATCAGTTAGCTGTGAAAATTTGAAATGAATCCATCTGCGAATAAAAAAGCCTTAGGCTCCACAAAGTTTTGTTCTAGCGTATTAATATATAAGATAATATCATTTATAAATCCAGACTTATATACTAATCTAAAACCAGTCAAATCACTTCATTTGTTGACATATTTGCATGTATTTTACCGATTTATTCAAATAACATTATGCATGTGCTTTGTGTGTTTTTGAAATGAATGGGGATGCATATTTTCCTTAATAAGTAAAACACTTTCAACCTGTAGCTTTGATATCATTGTTCATAGTCCTTTTCTTCAATACAAAGTTTCTAAATTGCAAAAACTTGCTGCATCAATGTTTCTAAGAAGAGTAAAAGAAACGCCCATTTTATATATTTTGTACATGTATAACATACACCTATTTTCAAGCGAAAGTACTGTTGGTTTTTTGTAAATAAAATGGTACTGGGTGATCCGATTTTAAATCGGTTTTCAATTTTAAATAGCTCAATATATTTCAAATATTTTGGTATATAACTTGTTTTTTTATCCTAACTAAATCATTGAAAAATTTAATTTAAAATTTGATAAAAGTTTTTCAATAGAAAAAAATCAAAAAAACCAGAAAATAATAGAATTTTTAATATTATTTCATAAATAATTGACTAAATTGTTTAACAATATTTGATTATTTGAATAATTCATTAAATTTAATTAATATTAATATAATATAAAGTTAATATCTTATTTGACCACCTTGTGCTGCAATCATTTCGCGCATTCTATTAGACATTGAATTTAACAAATTGATGAAATATTGGCGCCAATCAACGCCTCTCATCATGTTGTGCGCTCTCACAATGGCATCCCAGACCTCATCATTACTGTGAAACACTTGGTGTTCACTCCTAACTTTGCCTTTGATCTCTGCAGACCTGACATTCTCAACAGGATTTATCTCTAGAGAGAGAGACTGAAAATACAAATTTCTACATTAATTAAATATTTAAAATTACAAGATAAAATTAATTCACCTCGGGTGATCAAACACAAAATCCCGTGTATCGCCTATATTTTCATTAATCCATTGTTTGACAGCATTTGAAGTGTGTACCGGATGATTGTCGTGTAACAACAAGACCATTGGGATAAAAAAACAAATTATATACCAAAATACTCCACTTTAAAATTGAAAACCGATTTAAAATCGGATCACCCAATCCCATTTTATTTACAAAAAACCAACAGTACATTCGCTTGAAAATAGGTGTATATATAAACCAAATGAAATATACATTACAAATGTATATACACCAAACCAAGAACATGTTTGTTGTAAATTAGAAATATTTGTTGCAACGTAATGTGTTGGATGCATATAATTGTATCATGTATGTATATAATAAATATATAAATGTATATAATTTTCATCTAAATGAATTTATTTGTCACTTTATACTTTAATTTTCTATTTGAATGGTAATTCTGTTTTGCGGAAAAAAAATCGATCAAAGATAACTGAGTGAAAGTTGAATAAAAAGTCAAGTATAAAATATAATATACATTTAGACAAACCATTAGGAAAATTAAAATTATTAAAAAAAAAACTAAATTAAATTTTAAAACTTCGAGGTGCATTAGTACCTGTTAATGGCCTTCTCCTGGTAAAATTTCAGACTCCTGTGTGCTACAGATTTTGATGGAGAGTTCACGCAGACAGACCAACACTTTATTTTACTATTATAGATATATATTTATATACATTATATTTATTATATATGATTATTAAAAATACAACTATTATATGTTTGTCTTATTATTAAAACATATATATTACGAAATACTTTATTATTCTTATTATTTTATTTTTAAAGTTTTTTAGTTAAAGCCAATAAATGTTTGTTTTTATTAGTTTATCGAAAAATTGGTTTGGTTTATTTTAAACCATCTTCAAGGATACAATATAGCTCCTGGGTCCACGCCGATCATGTGATGGTTACCACATATTTCATGACCAAAATGTGTCTGCTAGTCCAGTCCGACAACTGACATTTTGGTATGATTGTTTTTGTCGGACAAGGTTACCCTCGGGTTCTAAAACGAATTTCCAACCTCCATAGTTAAAAAAAAATAATTACAAGGTCCCGGGCAATCGGCATTTTTCGGAGCTTGCTGAACGAAAAAGGGACCAAATCGAGAAAAATGGCAGAACAAAAGTCTTCGAACTCGTCAAGGGCCGGCACCTCACGAAGTATCAAATATGTGGTAATCATCACATGAAATCGGCGTGGGTCCAGGGACTAATATATAAACTAATATATAAAAAAAAATAAATTAATTCTTATACAAAAAATATAAACAAGCATATAATCTCTTTTATTCCGACGACTCGAAAACCGTCCATTGTTCAAAGACAAAAGACGACTGAAATGAATGAGAAAAAAAAGTTTCGTTTTTGTTGTTCGTTGTTCGCTAATATATAAAAAAGAAAATATAAAAAAATAAAATAAATTTTTAATTTCGTTTTTATATGTATGTAAACTTATAATGCATATGTATATAAAAAGTTTTCCGTATTTAATAACTTTTTTATTTATGATCCGATTTGTGTGAATCCGAATCCGAATATAGGTTACACTAATATCAGTTAGCTGTGAAAATTTGAAATGAATCCATCTGCGAATAAAAAAGCCTTAGGCTCCACAAAGTTTTGTTCTAGCGTATTAATATATAAGATAATATCATTTATAAATCCAGACTTATATACTAATCTAAAACCAGTCAAATCACTTCATTTGTTGACATATTTGCATGTATTTTACCGATTTATTCAAATAACATTATGCATGTGCTTTGTGTGTTTTTGAAATGAATGGGGATGCATATTTTCCTTAATAAGTAAAACACTTTCAACCTGTAGCTTTGATATCATTGTTCATAGTCCTTTTCTTCAATACAAAGTTTCTAAATTGCAAAAACTTGCTGCATCAATGTTTCTAAGAAGAGTAAAAGAAACGCCCATTTTATATATTTTGTACATGTATAACATACACCTATTTTCAAGCGAAAGTACTGTTGGTTTTTTGTAAATAAAATGGTACTGGGTGATCCGATTTTAAATCGGTTTTCAATTTTAAATAGCTCAATATATTTCAAATATTTTGGTATATAACTTGTTTTTTTATCCTAACTAAATCATTGAAAAATTTAATTTAAAATTTGATAAAAGTTTTTCAATAGAAAAAAATCAAAAAAACCAGAAAATAATAGAATTTTTAATTTTATTTCATAAATAATTGACTAAATTGTTTAACAATATTTGATTATTTGAATAATTCATTAAATTTAATTAATATTAATATAATATAAAGTTAATATCTTATTTGACCACCTTGTGCTGCAATCATTTCGCGCATTCTATTAGACATTGAATTTAACAAATTGATGAAATATTGGCGCCAATCAACGCCTCTCATCATGTTGTGCGCTCTCACAATGGCATCCCAGACCTCATCATTACTGTGAAACACTTGGTGTTCACTCCTAACTTTGCCTTTGATCTCTGCAGACCTGACATTCTCAACAGGATTTATCTCTAGAGAGAGACTGAAAATACAAATTTCTACATTAATTAAATATTTAAAATTACAAGATAAAATTAATTCACCTCGGGTGATCAAACACAAAATCCCGTGTATCGCCTATATTTTCATTAATCCATTGTTTGACAGCATTTGAAGTGTGTACCGGATGATTGTCGTGTAACAACAAGACCATTGGGATAAAAAAACAAATTATATACCAAAATACTCCACTTTAAAATTGAAAACCGATTTAAAATCGGATCACCCAATCCCATTTTATTTACAAAAAACCAACAGTACATTCGCTTGAAAATAGGTGTATATATAAACCAAATGAAATATACATTACAAATGTATATACACCAAACCAAGAACATGTTTGTTGTAAATTAGAAATATTTGTTGCAACGTAATGTGTTGGATGCATATAATTGTATCATGTATGTATATAATAAATATATAAATGTATATAATTTTCATCTAAATGAATTTATTTGTCACTTTATACTTTAATTTTCCATTTGAATGGTAATTCTGTTTTGCGGAAAAAAAATCGATCAAAGATAACTGAGTGAAAGTTGAATAAAAAGTCAAGTATAAAATATAATATACATTTAGACAAACCATTAGGAAAATTAAAATTATTAAAAAAAAAACTAAATTAAATTTTAAAACTTCGAGGTGCATTAGTACCTGTTAATGGCCTTCTCCTGGTAAAATTTCAGACTCCTGTGTGCTACAGATTTTGATGGAGAGTTCACGCAGACAGACCAACACTTTATTTTACTATTATAGATATATATTTATATACATTATATTTATTATATATGATTATTAAAAATACAACTATTATATGTTTGTCTTATTATTAAAACATATATATTACGAAATACTTTATTATTCTTATTATTTTATTTTTAAAGTTTTTTAGTTAAAGCCAATAAATGTTTGTTTTTATTAGTTTATCGAAAAATTGGTTTGGTTTATTTTAAACCATCTTCAAGGATACAATATAGCTCCTGGGTCCACGCCGATCATGTGATGGTTACCACATATTTCATGACCAAAATGTGTCTGCTAGTCCAGTCCGACAACTGACATTTTGGTATGATTGTTTTTGTCGGACAAGGTTACCCTCGGGTTCTAAAACGAATTTCCAACCTCCATAGTTAAAAAAAAATAATTACAAGGTCCCGGGCAATCGGCATTTTTCGGAGCTTGCTGAACGAAAAAGGGACCAAATCGAGAAAAATGGCAGAACAAAAGTTTTCGAACTCGTCAAGGGCCGGCACCTCACGAAGTATCAAATATGTGGTAATCATCACATGAAATCGGCGTGGGTCCAGGGACTAATATATAAACTAATATATAAAAAAAAATAAATTAATTCTTATACAAAAAATATAAACAAGCTTTGTCCAACAAAAAATTTGTTTATGTCAATTTTTTGATGAA
>CAVNZG010000828.1:551317-661317 GCA_963693315.1 Diogma glabrata
TACCACTAGCAATAGCAGTGAGATATCACTAGCCAAGGTGACATCTTCGGGGTGGGATGGCGGATGAACTGTATTCAGTCAACGGTAGCACCCTCAATCCTAGCTGTGAAATAATCCTTTATGATGAAACGCTATTGCTTCCTTGAAGAAACGAGCCTTCATATAACTATGAGTGGGCTTTAATCTTCAAGAAAGACAGTGCGTCACAGGATCAAGGAATATGCAACCGGCTGGATTATTGGTAACAACATTTTTGTTTTGTTTCATCAAATTTTTCTAAAAATTTGCTTTTTACTTTTTTATTTACTTTTATTTTCTCTTTTCTATCATAAAATATTGGCCTATGTCATATTTTATCAGTGATAGGATTTTTCGTTTAATTATCCATTCTTTAACAAAAAATATAAAAAACAAAAAAAAAGACAGATTTAAGTCCATCAACACGAACGTATGTTGTTGTGGGACCTTGGTCTTAAAAGGTTTTTATGTGTTATTGTGACACATATTGTAATTCCTACTACACAACACATTTTATTAAAAAAATATTGCGACGCTGATGCATAGGCTGACTTCACCACAGCTCTGGAAACATAGTGTTCTGGATATGTAATGAGCTAATATCCATAAAATACTTTAATTAAAAGCTAACCAATATTATGGACTTCGTAGTTCTAATAATAAAAATATTAAAGCAGGCAGTAGTATCCCAACAAACATAAATTCTGTTGTACGAGAAAATGTAAAAAAATTTTTATCGGAAGTGAAAAAGCAGAAGTAAGGATGCAGAACTGTTGTAAACCGTACTAAATGTGTATGTACCAAATTTCATCCAACTCGATTATCAGGTACAGAAGTTATTGAGCTTCCAAAATAATAGGTGCTTGGAGGACCCCCTACCACTTTGTTCACTATCGCTAAAAAAACTAATCACTTCCTTGCCACACATATTTGCATCTTTTTGCAAAGTGTAATCAAAATTACTTAACGAACGAATGTTGTATGCTTCCAACAAACATTGAAACAATAAACAGGTGTTCGGGAGGACCCCACCACTTATCCCAATATTGTCCAAAAACTAGTCAATTCTTTGTCAATAAAGTCTTTATCTTTTTTCAAAGTGCCATTAAAATTGATTAATGAATGAAATCTGTATGCTCCCAACAAACTTTAAAAACAAAGTGTGAAAAGTCAGCAGTTGTATGGTAGATCCCCCGCCACTTTGATCAATGTGTCCCAAAAGATGATAATTATCTTCTTACACTTATTGAAACCTTTCCATAAGTTTTATCATAATCACTTCAGTATTGTAGGCTGTAGTGTGCATAAAGATACTGAAAAAATGCCAACAATTAAAAAAAAATTTTTTACCGGAAGTAAAAACCGGAAGTTGGGATGCAGAACTATTTTAAACCGTACTACATATACTCAGGTACCAAGTTTCATCCAATTCGCTTATCAGGTACAGAAGCTATATATCTTTAAAAAAAACAGGTGCTCCAGGGACCCCCCACCACTTTGTTCACTATCGCTCAAAAACTAATCAGTTCTTTCCCATACATGTTTGCATCTTTTTCCAAAGTGTCATCAAAATTCGATAACGAACGAATGCTGTGTGTTCCCAACAGACATTGAAAAAAGTGTGACACATTAAACAGGTGTTTGGGAGGACCCCCACCACTTAATCCAATATTATCCAAAAACTAATCAGTTCTTTGTTATTTAAGTCTCCATCTTTTTCCAAAGTGTCATTAAAATAAATTAATGAACGAAGTCTGTATGCTCCCAACAAACTTAAAAAACAAAGTGTGAAAAGTCAGCATTTGTATGGTAGACCCCCCACCACTTTGATCAATGTGTCCCAAAACATGATAATTATCTTTTCACACTAATTGGAACCCTATTCCATAAGTTTCATCATAATCACTTCATTATTGTAGGCTGTAGTGTGCATAAAGACACTGAAAAAGCTTCAAAAAAGTACAAAAAAAATTTTTTTACCGGAAGTGAAAAACCGGAAGTTGGGATGCAGAACTATTGTAAACCGTACTACATACTCATGTACCATGTTTCATCCAATTCGCTTATCAGGTACAGAAGTTATAGAGCTTTCAAAAAAACAGGTGCTCCAGGGACCCCCCACCACTTTGTTCACTATCGCTCAAAAACTAATCAGTTCTTTCCCATACATGTTTGCATCTTTTTCCAAAGTGTCATCAAAATTCGTTCACGAACAAATGCTGGTAGATGCTGGTAGATCCCCCGCCACTTTGATCAATGTGTCCCAAAAGATGATAATTATCTTCTTACACTAATTGAAACCTTTCCATAAGTTTTATCATAATCACTTCAGTATTGTAGGCTGTAGTGTGCATAAAGATATTGAAAAAAATGCCAACAATTAAAAAAATAATTTTTTACCGGAAGTGAAAAACCGGAAGTTGGGATGCAGAACTATTTTAAACCGTACTACATATACTCAGGTACCAAGTTTCATCCAATTCGCTTATCTGGTACAGAAGCTATAGATCTTTAAAAAAAACAGGTGCTCCAGGGACCCCCCACCACTTTGTTCACTATCGCTCAAAAACTAATCAGTTCTTTGCCATACATGTTTGCATCTTTTTCCAAAGTGTCATCAAAATTCGATAACGAACGAATGCTGTGTGCTCCCAACAAACATTGAAAAAAGTGTGACACATTAAACAGGTGTTTGGGAGGACCCCCACCACTTATTCCAATATTATCCAAAAACTAATCAGTTCTTTGTTACTTAAGTCTCCATCTTTTTCTAAAGTTTCATTAAAATAAATTAATGAATGAAGTCTGTATGCTCCCAACAAACTTTAAAAACAAAGTGTGAAAAGTCAGCATTTGTATGGTAGACCCCCCACCACTTTGATCAATGTGTCCCAAAACATGATAATTATCTTTTCACACTAATTGGAACCCTATTCCATAAGTTTCATCATAATCACTTCATTATTGTGGGCTGTAGTGTGCATAAAGACACTGAAAAAACTTCAAAAAAGTACAAAAAAAATTTTTTTACCGGAAGTGAAAAACCGGAAGTTGGGATGCAGAACTACTGTAAACCGTACTACATACTCATGTACCAAGTTTCATCCAATTCGCTTATCAGGTACAGAAGTTATAGAGCTTTCAAAAAAACAGGTGCTCCAGAGACCCCCCACCACTTTGTTCACTATCGCTCAAAAACTAATCAGTTCTTTGTCATACATGTCATCAAAATTCATTCACGAATGAATGTTTTATGCTCCCAACAAACTTAAAAACTTTGTGGAAAAAACCACCTGTTGTATGGTGGACTCCCCAACCCTTTATCCAATGTGCTCCAAAAGCTGATAAAATCTTTATCATATTATTTAAAAGCTTTTCGCAACGTTTCATGAAAATCGATCGGTAATTGTAGGCTATAGTAGGGATAAACACCTGGAAAAAAAACTTTTTAACCGGAAGTGACAAACCGGAAGTTGGTATGCAGAAATATTGGAAACAGTACTAAAACCTTATATACTAAGTTTCAATAAGATCATAACCCGGGATCAGAAGTTATTCAAGATTTAAACTTAGAGGTGTTCGGGAGACCCCCCGCCATTTTGTACAAATTTGAAATGAATCAAGATCTTCCATTTTCAAGTGAACCTGTATCATTTTCCAAAGTTTCATCAAGATCCTATGCAGAAAACTCAAGATTCCCACCCACCCAATTCTGATAATTATATCCAGTAAGTCGTTCATTAACATAAATTTTTTGATCATTTCGTGGAGCACCATTAGACAGTTGAACACTACTTTGAGGGGCACTGTTATCATAATCGTTGAGCTCTTGCAAGTAGAAAGGTCCATATTTTCTAACTTCTTGCATAAATAGATGTTTCATATGGATTTGATTTATTCTCGCAATTAGCATAAGTTTTTTGACACCGTTTTCATTTGCACTTTGCAGTAACTCTATATGTTAGAAATAATATATTTTTTTTATCAAACTTTAATATTGTGCAAATTTCATAAAACTTCTTTTTCGTTTCATCAAACTCTAAAGCTGCAATTAGAATAGTCATGCAATGGTAGTGTGTAAAATATTCATTGCAGAAAAGTTTGGCAATGAACTCATTGCAAAACATCGCAATGAGTCATTGCAATGTTTTGCATTTAGTTCATTGCCAAACTTTTCTGCAATGAATATTTTACACACTACCATTGCAGAAATATTGCAGAGTACTGCAATAGTCTAATTGTGGCTTAAGGAATGAAATCCGATTGTCACGATATCATTGCTTAATTCTTTTTGCCCAAGAAGATTAATCTTGTGTTGGAGATAATCAATGTTTTTTGTTTTGATATTGACATTTTTGTTAATTCGAATAATTTCAGATGCATTTTTCTTGGTTGATATTTCAATATCTTTTAATGTGTCGTTGACGTTTTCTATTGTTTTGCTTAAATTTTGAAGAGAATTCCAAATATCTTTCAATGATGGTTCGGCGCCTTCTACATCACTTTTTTTATATTGCCTCTTCTTGTTTGGCTCATTTTTTCAGTTTTATATTTATAACAATAAATTAAAACCAACTACTTTAAATCAATTATTAAATTTTAATAAAATATAGGTTATATTTTAATTTTATATTTTTATTTCAATGCGACACCAAATATGCGCGTTTATTAGCTCGCCATATTGAAAAAAAAAGTAAAAAAAGCATTTAATTAGAATACTAAACAAAAACTACCACAAAATTTCTAACAAAAAGTGATTTGTTTACTTATTTGTTTGTTTTTGTGGTTGGATCGATTAAACGTAGAATCTCCGGAAAAAAAACAAGATTTCAAACGATAACCAATATACAGTTAAACCTTTGACTCTTGCGTACTATTTTTTTGGATGATTTGCATGATTTTTTTTTTAAACGGGCCATCGGGCCAAAGGGGCCAAAGAAAATGTCCATCATCATTTAAAAAAATTAGTATAGTTATCCCTATATCCCCATTCCTTCCATTTTCCTCATCTCCTTCCTTTATAGTTGACATGGTATCTTCGGATATTCAAAGAGTCTAAATAATGAATATTTCATATTTAGTGTGCTAAACATGTCTAACTAATTAATAAAAAAAAAAAAAAATCAGTTATTGTAATATATACTGCCGTAATTCAACGCTTACTCTGATAAATCAGTGATGCTATATTAATTTATTTGATGTCAATCAACTATTTTCTAGTTATAACATGCTATGTAATTGTATTGTTATTGATAGTGCCGTAATGCCACGTTGGAAATTTTTGGGTTTATTTTTATTTGAATTTAGCCAATGAAATTCTATAAAATGTAGTGACATCATTCAATTTATCCAATCACATTTTAATTATACTAATAATAGTGAGATTATTAAATAATCAACCAAGTCCCAGTTGATTATCACGATTTTATTTTTTTTCAGAAATATGAATTAATAGAATTATAAATTATTTTTCAAATAATATTTCTTGACTAATACAATTTTTTCCTACAAAATAGTTTTTATGGTGAAGATCTGCCAATTATAATATTTTTGTAGTTGTTTATTTAATTTCAATTTTTGATAGTAGCTATTTATGTATTAGGGGCGCAAAGTAGGTTTTTTTTGCTTGAACAACGCCTCGAGCAACAATTTCACTCTCAAGCAAAAAAGATGCTTTACCCACGAATTATATACAAGATTTTTTGTACGAGTAATATCCTGTATTATTTGCATAAATAAAAATATCGTATTGCTAAGCATGCGTAGTTTTTGTAAAATATGTTTTGAGAAAATTGTTAAATGCACTTAATATTTTGTTCATTTTTTTTTCTAAATTTCTTTAACAATGAATTTATTTAATCTTAATTGTATATTAACTTACAAACAAACAAAAAATTTTAAAATTAAACAATTTTCTCAAAATAAAATTTCACAAAACACATGTATGTAAATATATGTATTGTTGAATGAAGTATTCTTTGTTCAATGTATATTTGTTTTTATTACACATACACTGAATCTGATCTAAGCAATATGTATATGTATTGTTTTTTTTTTTGGAAATCGTCATAATTTATTTTTTTTTTTTTGAATTTTAAGTATATGTTTCTTGAAATATTTACTCTTTAGGGCGTAAAATAGTAAGGCATTGTTATTTTATGGTTATGGTTTACTCACACATAAAATTAATTTTGATTAACGCCTCGATAGATTTATAGTAGGCCAGAATAAAAAAAAACAATTCACGTATAATGCATAAAACAAAAAAAATATAAAGAAATTTAAAATGGCACAAAATTTTCTAAACGAATTCCCCTCGACCGGTGATAAATTCTCATAATTTTTTGGAAAATTCCTTAAACATTGATAATAGCCCTTGTCCTCATCTTGCTTTCGAAATTTTTGCAAAAAAGCTATTTCTGATTATCACTTGGGAAACTACTACTGATAAGACAATGATGCTATGATAATCATTTATATTTTTATATTTTTTTTTATTTTAAAAGAAAAGGTGTTGTGTAGTAGGAATTACAAAACGTGTCACAACAACACAAACATACCTTTTAAGACCTAGGTCCCACAACAACATGCGTTCTGAGGTAATGGTGGACGCTTTTTTATATGTTTGTGGATTGAAGGCACTCGAGACTATTGATTCCGGCAAAGTACCGTTAGTACGATGTACGCACAAAGCAGTCCCTTTGCATTTTGTTACATGACAGTGAGTAATCTCAACAGTTTGCACAACCCGATTGAAGAGCAAAACGCTGAAAAGAATATGTTTAAGGCATTTCATCCGAGCACTGCTGTTGATGATATTTATAAAAAACAACGAGATCAGCAACAGTTCAACGATATTGTAGGGAAGTTTAATGGGAAGATTTAATTTTAAATTTCGATCACCAATAATTCGTATAGCACGCTTTTGAACAGAGTCCATAAGAGCCAGGATGGTAACAGATACAGCGCCCCAAACTCGACAACACTACTCCATACAGGAACGAATATAGGACTCAATGTCAATAATGTAAATTCAATTATCAATTAAGTTAATAATGTAAATGTGGAGTAATTGATACGGAGTATTATTTTTTATTTTTTACATCTATTGAGGAGACCGAGTTTTCTTGACACGAATTTTATTTGTATTTTTAATTTTAGTTTTTTACAATAAAAAATTTATTTAACACAAACTGTTTATTTCTATTTTAATTAGAATAATCTTAATTATTAATTAATTAATAATATTGCCTATGTAACAATATCTTAACATATTAAGAGAAATTCACAACTAATCACTATAATCTTCTGATATTTACTAGTGAGATTGATTAAACTTATGTTTAACACAAATTAGAACTTGCTAGTTTCAAGTCAAATGTAAATTTAAAATTTGTAGGTCTCCTTTCTAGTTTAATTACTAATATTTTGTTTAACAAAATATTAATTTACAATATTTAATTTTAATTTTATTATTTTAGTTCTCATAAAAATTAATTTGTCTAGCGTTTATTTCATAAACGAATAACAGGTGTTTTTACACAAGTGTTAAATATTATGTTTGGATTTGGTTTTCTTAAGAAATGGTGTTATAAATATAAAAGTATTTTATAAACAGTTTCAATTACAAATATTCTTGGGAATTTTATTTATGAATTTTACTTGAACTTTTTATTTACTTATTGATATTTTAGAAAAGAATCTCGTCCATGAGGATTCTTTGGAATATTTACTTTTGGGGGTGTGGAATGAAATGTAACTCGCGCTCTTTGCCATGCCATTATATGATCATTCCAGTGTAAGTCATTGGAAATTGTCCCAATAAACGAATGCTTTCACATTTGTCTATTTGTTCATTTGGTCATATAGCTGTCATTCAACTTTTCCTAGATTATTACATGTTATTATAATTGATGGTGTCGTTATTCAAAGTTTATTCACATAAGTAACATAACAGTGAATAAAATGGAAAACCATAATAACACATATATAAAATTCCTAATAATAAAATTACATACAAATCTGTCAAGTTAAAATACAACATACTAAAGTACAACGAACTGTAAATAAAAATAATACTAATAAATGGAAGTGCGTTGGAATAAGGATTTTGGTTCCCATAAATGTATAGTAAATATATAATTGGAAAGTTAAGCCATGCTCCCACGATTTTGGAACATAGTATTAAAGTGAAACAAGTTATGATAATTAACTTGTTCTTATTGGCGATTTTTGGCACAACATGAACTGAATAGGTTCATAAGGTATAACAACCTTATGAAGCTATTCAGTTCATGTTGTGCCAATAATTGCCAACAAGGACAAGTATTATCATCACCATCTCAACCAGGAACAGCCATCATCCGGACAACTCTCAACAACCCCTTCTCATAGCTTCTTAATAAACAGCTACCAATTCCCACAAATAATGTTTAGATAGCCGCAAAACCTTTAGAACACCATTTCCTACATAGCTTTAGAACCGTTGATTGTAGAAATTTTGAAAAATAATATACAAAATATTTCTATGCAGTAACACCAAAACTTTTTATTACTTCGGTTTTGAAAAAACCTCAGTATTGCATTCATGAGCCAAACGTGAAATTCTTGCTCCCACTTTTTTTGGCATTTTTCGACGTTTTAGGACCTACTGATTCTAAAAAAGCAACAAAAAAATGTATGTCTGTCTGCCAGCCGGCCGGCCGGCCGCACAACTGACGAAATTTAGAAAACCGCTGGACGGGTTATAAAAATTTTTAATTCTAAAAATAGGTTTACTCAATGGAAAGAGCTGAAAGGACGACGTGTTTGATAACTGTACCGGAAGTGTGTCAAAAGAAGAAAATATGCACATTTTTTGCTTAAAAAATGTTCATTTTAAGTGATTGCGAATAGAAACTAACATTGAATTTGAAGAAATTTTGATAGTCGGGACTAGTATGTAAGACCAAAAACTAGATTATTTCATTATAAGTTTGTCAAAAAAATGTTGTCAAAAGAAAGATTTTTATTTATTATATTACCCAGCTGTTTGGAAAAAAATAAAATTAATTACTTGTATGACATGAAATTACTTCGGTTTTTATTTTATTATTATTATTGAGAAGTCTGGCATTATAAGTTTCTCAAAAAAATGTTTTCCAGTGTGTCAAAAGAAAGATTTTACTTCGGTTTATTTATTTTTTACCCAATTTTTTGGAAAAAATAAAATTAATTATTTGTATGACATGAAATTTCATTATTACTATAGAGAATTATGGCATTATAAGTTTGCCAAAAAAATAATTTCAAATGTGTCAAAAGAATGATTTTCATTTATTTATTTAGAAAATAATAAAATTACTTAGTTATTTGTATGAAATGAA
The DNA here is from genome assembly GCA_963693315.1 of Diogma glabrata. NCBI lineage: Eukaryota > Metazoa > Arthropoda > Insecta > Diptera > Cylindrotomidae > Diogma > Diogma glabrata. The sequence continues at coordinate 560,701 of CAVNZG010000828.1, forward strand.
AGTGAAATTATTATTATTGAGAATTTTATTGCATTATAAGTTTGTCAAAAAAATATTGTCAAGTATGTCAAATAAATGATTTCATTTATTTTTTGGCCAATTTTTGGAAAAAAATTTACCTGTTGTATGACGTAAATGTGACATGGAAATTTTTGAATTTGTTATAGTTTTTGCAATATTTTTGGAATTTTGAAAAAAGTTTGTATATCTGATTTTGTTATAATTTTTGCAATATATTTAGAATTTTGGAAAAAGTTTTAATTTTTGCAATATTTTTAGAATTTTGAAAAAAAAAAATAGAATTTTTGAATTTGTGAATTTTATATATATATGTATATTTTTAGAATTTTGAAAATAGTTTCAATTTTTGATTTTGTAAGAGTTTTTGGAATATTTTTAAGAATTTTGAAAAATTTTAAATTTTTGATTCTATTATAATTTGTTGTTTTTTTGGAAGTCTTCTATCTATGTAATGCCATTTTAATTCCATTTGTAATGTAATGTAATGCCATTTTAATAAAGTCTTCTATCTATGTAAATGCATTATTAATAACACTAACAGGATAATTATTATTCTCTAATATATTTTTAACTAGAAAAAGGATGGTTTGATTTAAAGTTTAAAACTCTTTCACTTGCTGTTGGCTTACAATACCAATTCGTAATTATTTTTTGATTCATTCTTGTTAAAAGTAAGTCTTAAAATGGTGCCGAGTTGTTATTTTCAATTTCCGTTGTATTCTAGGATGAAAGTTATTTATTTGATGTACAGATTGATCAACTAATTCAACCATATCTGTAATTATATCATCCACATATTTGTAAATAAAAGTGAGACTATACCACAATCAAAATTTCACGTACAGAATTAAAAATCTTGAGGCAATAGATGCATTTAGACATAAACCGAGCATAGGATATTGCACCACATGTGTAAAAATTGCCACCATCAACACCAAGGAATGAGATTGAGCGTTGCAACAGCTCTTTGTAATCATCACGGATTTGTTTGTGATTCAATCGATTGAGACAAAAATGTTTGATTTTTTTACACTATTCTTGAGATATTTTGGATTTGCACTTTCATCATTGCCGCCGGAATTGATTTTTGTTTAATTTCATCCCACTGTTTGGCAAAACTATTGAAAAGAGGCGGTTCAGGTGCACTAGATGCGCCAGTTTCTTCTCTAAAACATTTTGAGCGCGATTTCAGGGGTATCGTGGCGACAGGCAAATTGAATAAGCTTCCGGCCAAGGAGTTGATCGAAATAAAAGCAAGCACCATCGCTAAAGCCGGTGTTGGTTGAAATTGTATCAAAACAGGATGCTACAACTTTATCGGCTATTTCCCATTCAATCAATACACTATAGACAGCTTCAGCGATATTCTGACCAGTGCCCGATTCAATTTTTGGATGGATGTATAATGAACTAGTTGCATGAATAATGCATTAGTTTAATCTCCAAACTTTTTCTTTTTTTCTTTTATTTGAAATAAAAGAATAATAGTTTTGAACAGTAAAAATAAATTTATATGAAAAAATTAAGCGATGATTCAATAAAAATGACTTTTAGACCTGAAAAACCCAAAAAGTAAATGCTTAAAATGCAAATTCGATCTTTTTAAGTCTTTTAAATTTATTCAATATTCAAAACAATTGCAATTATTGTTTTAGTATTTAATGGTACAAAAGAATGAAATTTTTGAGTTCCACTTATAGTAATTGCATTTTTATATCGATTTTGTAATTTTTCTTTTGTTACTTGATATTCATTTTTATCGGCGTATCCAAAGTTCATGGTAGATTCCCATTTTAAAGCCGGCTCGAAAAGTTTTTTTTTGGTGTATCAATAATATCTCTGCTACCCATACTATAACGGTGTGCAGCACGCTTCAGTGTACCAACAATCCCATCGCAAGATCCCTTTTCATGGCTGGTAGCATGAAAATGCCATTCTGCATGAACCTTAAAGTCTTTTTTATGGTGGCATAAGTTAATTAGGTTATGTTTATTTTTGTATTAAGAAGGTGCACCGTCGGTGTTATAAATTATTTTCCTAATATTTGAATTTATATGCGTTCTGATGAATTCAATAAGTTTTGTAATGAAAAGATGGACTGTAGTACTGTTGTCATCGTTTATATCCGAAATGGGTATAAAACTTCGGTGCTGTATATATTCACTTGCGGCACTTTTAAAATAAATGATAAATGGATGAATAGTAGCTTGTGAATTATTATAATGATAACCTTGAACCAAATCCTTAATTATGAAGGCGTAGTTTTCAGAAAAATACCCTTGAACGAAGCACTCTCCTGGCTTTAATTTTTTTTCTTTCCTCAATAAATGTAGATTGCTGTTTTGCTATAAAGTTGTGTGGTATCAAAATTTGTAAACGGCAAACAAATTTTTTCAAAAATTCTTCTACAGTTTCTATTAAAGTATCCAAATTGCATCGATCAGTGGTATTCCATTGTTGATATTTGACTTGAAGGATTCCTTTAACGTCAAAATCATTTAGTAATTTTTCTTCCAGTTGTTGAAGTTTTTTTGAACATTCATTGCACTTCAAAGTATGACAATCTTCTGTTAATTTACCACATGAAACAAAGTCAATTAATGTTTTATAATTCTGGAAAGCAGCATCAGTAATCCAAGACATCTTAGAGTGTTGAATCATTAGTTTTCTATTTTGATGTATGGTACACACGCACACATTATGAACTCCTTGGGATAATTTTATACATTTTTGTAGTCGAAGGGACGTGAATTTAGTAAATCCTATTTTCACATCAGGAAACTTATTTTTAAACTCCACGTAAGCTTCATTTAATGTACATAGCAATAAGCGCTTTTGTGGATTTATGCTGAAATTGCTCATATTTTCTTTATTGTACATATATAATTTTTATAATATTTTAAAAAGTTCATTTAATAATAAAATATTTGATGTTTAACATTAAAAAAAAATCTATTAGTTTATAACGCCATTTTTATAATTTTCCTTCAGAACAAAAAAAATGATTCCCGACAGTCGACAGTTGACAGTTATGCACAACGAATTTTATCTTTAAAACAAAAAATAACGCGTGTCCAAAACTTTCACAAGTAGTTAGATATAAAATAAGCTTCAATTTAGTTTAAAAAAAAAGGTGTAGCGCCATCTTTTCTTCAATTACACCGTTTTTTTCTTTTGTTACACCGTTAAAAATTATTTCAAAAAATTAACAGTACATTTTTAAAAACTTTGTTCTAATACCTATTCATCGAAATAGCATTTATGAAAATTGATTGAGTAGTTTTTCTACAATCGCTCGTCAAAATGCACTCACATCACAAAATAACAAAAAATTGAGGGGCACCCTGTAAAGACCCCTGGTCGAAAAAAAAATTTCTAAGAGAACTTGTATTTTTATTTATGAAAGACTATCTATAAACAAAAAATAATCAAAATTAAAAGGGGTCAAGTCAACATTTCCAAAAAAATTTCTGAACTTGCGTGAAATTGCTCATATATAAATTTTTTTTGTTTTTCCGTCTTCGCTTATCATAAATAGTCGTTTGGCACCAAAATTTTTCCGAAATTCCGAGATGCGGCACATTGCAATATGTAGATTTTTATATGAAATCTGCCTAAAATTGAATATGATATTCGTGTTCAGCAGGTCAAAATCTATAAGAAAAGTTGGGTTTTATTTAGGGAGATTTTTCTTGTAAGCTGTAGTGTAATTATTTAACGAGGGGTGGACTAATAGAAATTAATATTATTTTCTGATAATTTAGATAACCATCTCCAAGATTATATTTCTTTCTAGTATTATATAATCTAGATTCCATTGAAATTCTATTTTAAGAATTCCTTGTGCTGAACGATGGACAGTTTAGAATGGAATGCAGTTACAGTTTTAGTTGCAATATGATTGTGATAGAATAAATTGCAAACGTAACGCGTTATCGTGACTATTAAGCAGTTTAAATAAAAGTAAAGTGAATTTTTATTTGTAAAATATGGAGGGGCTGAAATCTCAAGTTCTGAGATATCAAGACTTCAGTTTTGGTTAAGGATTTTGATATATTTTTCGGCATAAAACTTTTATGAGGACATTGTTTTTAGTTTTGGGCAGCGATGTATATCAGAGTTAAAGTACTTGTATTTTTTTATTTCTATTTAGAAATGTATGGTCCAAATCCACGAGAAAAGTTGGGTTTTATTCAGGGAGACAAAAAAAGTTCAAAATTTGTAAACTAGTGTTATTTTGCATATATTTTATTTATTGTTCTTGCAACTCCTTTTTTCAATAATCATGATAGCAATGTCGACTTAAGCCAGTTTAGTTGTAATAATTATTGAACTATCGTAAACTAACTAGGGCAAATTGAGGTTAAACAAAATTATGTTATGTATTTCGTTGCGATTATGTAGATTCGTAACAATATGTTAACTATGATAACAACAAAACTTTTTGCCTCATGTTTTAAGATAATATTAAATAACTATCCGTTTTGTTAAAAACACACTAATAATATATGTTCATCAAAACATAGAACAAATTTGCTTTGCACGACATTCAAATTTATGCCACAAATTTGTGAATAAAATAAATATACATTTCAGTCAGCATAGAACTCTCGCAACGTATAAAATAAAGTTTAACAGAGCGAATCTTATATAAATCATATTATAAAAAGTTTCTAAAAGTGAATATAAAACGAAGGAAATTCATCGACTTTGAAGTTTTATCGAGACATCTCAATCTTTCGTATTTGTAAGAACCGATAAACTATTTTTCCCTCGAAAATTGTTTTTCACCTAATTATTAGAAGTTTATCACATGTTATAATTATGTAATTATAGTTATGAAACTTGTAAAATTTTGATGTGATGTAAAATGAAATAAAAATGTGTGATGTTGATTAAATGTGTTTGTTTAATTGGCATTACAATATGTGTGAGAAAAACACTTACCTCTGGTTTGAAGATACCTTTTAAGATCTAGGTTCTACATCAACATGCATTATGTGTTGCTGATAGACGCCATTTTTACTTTTTTTTTTTTTTGAAATAATGGATTACTTACAATTCTTGGTGAATGACATATAAATTGAAAGGTATTAAGGCTTGAAACCACATACAACAGAAACAGAAACAGAATTCCATACAAATTTTACAGAAACCGAATTTTTATCTGTCAAATTTGTATGAAATTCGGTTTCTGTTTCTGTTATATGTGAATGCCCGGCTTAACTGCACATTCATCGTAATGAAGTTTGAAATTAATCGAAAAACCTGTCAAAGAATGACTCAAAATAGAAAACCTGTGCTTGCCCGAATTTTTATTATACAATATCCGAATAATTATTTATTAAATGAAATCAATAATTTAAATTAATAAATTATTGTTAAATTGAATCACCAAACAATCTTTTTAGTAAGTATATTTATTTATGACGCGTTTCGAATATTAAATATTCATCATCGGTACAAAAAGGTATTTATTAGTTACTTTCACTTTATTTCATATTTTTATTATATCTTAGTTTTTGCATAAAACTTATTAAGTAAGTTATTTGCGTATAGTAATATAGTAACAAGAGGTTAACATTATGTTACCAAATAAAAACATTGTACTCTAAATAAACTTATAAGCTCTTAAAAACTTAAATTCGATTTAAAAAAAAAAAATTTGCTTATGAAACAACAAATAACAACCAACAATAATAGCATCGATAAAGTTCAGTGTATAAAATAGGTTACAAAAAAAATGACAAACAAACAAACAATATTCACAAACTTGAATGAGTCTCGTCCTCTAGGTCTCGTCCTCGTGGTTTATTTTAAAATTTCGGTAACCCGCGACTTTTACAGGTCCTATATACAGGGTGAGTTTTTTAAAAAATGCCAGGCTTTTATCTCGAGAACCATGCTAGATGGGACAAAATAACCCAAGGCGATATTTGTTAAGAGTCAAAGGGGACGACTAGTGGTAATATTGAATGACCTTGAAACTCATAAGTATTGGAGATATATGCTAAAGTAGGGTTTTTCAAATTAGAACCCATATATTTAAGGGTCTTTTTAAATTAAAGTAAAGTGTACGATTTTGTAGATCATATCTGTAGATCATATCAAATTGATTTGCACTAAAGCAAACGTGTCTTCGCTAAGTTCTTCAGTAAAAAAATAAAAAATTTCTACTTCAAGCTACGAAATAGTCATTTTAATATATAGTAAAACCTATGTGAAAGGGAAACTTTTTCTAAGTAGTGACCGAAAATGTTTCCAGTCACTAGAACTGAAATTAAATAAGTTTCGGTGGTTGCCTACAGGTGGTGGTTATTTAAAGGATTGAATATTTGAGATTGAATTTGATTTACTGTTTCTGTTGTTGTTTCGGTTGCTGTGTTTATTTCTGTATTTTAAAGGGATTAAATATTTTGAATATTTTGATCGACTCGAATCAAAACTAATCATTATATCAATTGTGTGTAATTAATTAATTAAACTAATATTGAGTGTGTTTTTTTCTATATCGGAGAAATAGGAGCGATAAAATAAAATTTGTATCAGTTTTATCGTATAATTTTTTCCTCCTATAATTAACTGTCAGATATAAAATATATTCTCTGAGTTCTTTCCGCCAAAAAAAAATTTATTAAATAAATTTAAATTTTATTAAAAAATTTATTTATATTTCTTTTTATTCGAAAATTTACCTACAACTTTTTAAATTTATACTTTAAACGATGACTTCCAGTCGGTAAAAAAAATATCTGTAATATCTGTAAAAGTTTTTAAGGAAAATATATGATCTGAAATATATCCGAGAATGAAAAAAAAACACGGAACAGACATATCTGAGAATGCAAAAAAACAGATAATTTTTTGACGTTTAAGTGTAAAATTAAATTTATATTTCCGAGCTACTATTCGAAATAAATTTCTATTTTCGAACTATTTTCCATCTGTAGGCCAACATAATAATAACATTATTTTACACTAGTAAAAATGCTATATATTGTTACTTTTTTTACACTGTCAAATTTAGCTATGTCGTTTTGTAAGTTTTTAGTAGATGAATTTGTAAATATTATCATTTATATTTACAAGCGTAGAAAAAATAGCGTTTTCTACGCGTGGTAAAAACGTTTTTGCGTTCCTGAACTTATTCCACTCGACGCTCGTCTCGTGGACAAGCCGTCCAGTCACGCAAAAAGAGACGTTTTCACCACTTGTATAAAAATCTACTATTCAGTAAATTAAAAAAACAACGAAAATCAATTTCACGCAGTAGACCACGATGCAATAATATTTAAATTAATGAATGATTTTCATTGTTTTTTTTTAATTTGTCGAAAAATTTTTTTTTCTGAAGACCTTAGCGAAGACACGTTTGCTTTAGTGCAAATCAATGTTAATCATATCTACTAAATCGTACACTTTACAAAAAACTTTTGTAAGCAAAAAGTGTGTAGTTTGATTTACTTAATTTAAAAAAAACCTTAAATAAAAGGGTTTTAATTTAAAAAAAACCTTGGCATATAATTCCAATACTTATGAGTTTCAAGGTCATTCAATATTACCACTAGACGACCCCCTCGACCCTTAACAAATATCACTCTGGGTTATTTTGTCCCATCTAGCATCGTTCTCGAGATAAAAGCCTGGCATTTTTTAAAAAACTCACCCTGTATAAGGGTTGTTTTTCTATAAAAAAATAAGTGACTTTTATGTTGTCTTAAATCTAAGTATTAGAATCCTTAGGTACTAAAGGGAATTTAATATTTGACTTGGAACCTATGATTTTCGAAATGAATAAAAAGTTAATTACACTAGTTTCTCTCCTGTTTTGTTATTCCACGATTCGCTTCATCTAAACGCAAAAATGCTAAATTAGTAATAAAAACAAAATTGATGCAAAGCTCTTGGTGAGAGTTTTTCTAAAATTTTTCGAGTGTTGAAACAATTTAATATAATATTATGTGTTATGTTTGTGGATAATGGGCTTGTTGATAAAGAAAAGACTTGGTTTAGATTTCATCATCAAAAAACGATTTGTATACAATTACAATTTTGAAATTTAAATCAACCTAGTCTCTTACTATATCGTCGGCTACAAAGCTTTTAGGTGTAACTACGTTTTAGAAAAATGGAAAGGAAGCTCACAAAATGATTTATTGCGTTTCTAAACAAGCTTGAAAATAAAAAAATTTTATCAATAAATCAAAAAAAAAATATTTTTTTTTAATTATTGATAGTAACTTTTTTTAAAACCATGTTTAGAGTCGCAATAAATCGTTTTGAGAGCTTCCATTCCATTTTTGTAGTAACACGTAAATGTAGTTACACGTAATTGCTTTGCAGCCGATATAGTAAGAGACTGGGCTGATTTAAATTTCAAAATTATAATTGTATACAAATCGGTTTTTGATGATGAAATCTAAACCAAGTGTTTTCTTTATCAACAAGCCCATTATCCATAAACATAACACATAATATTATATTAAATTTTTTCAACACTCGAAAATTTTTAGAAAAACTCTCACCAAGAGCTTTGCATCAATTTTGTTTTTATTACTAATGTATACGATTACTAATGTATACGTTTATGATTATTGAATACAAGATAAAATTTTGATACTTTATATTCCCAAAGAGGCTGGTTTATTTGAAATAAATTTATATTCTATTGATTTAAGCCACGATAAGTGCGGTTTCTTTAAATAGGAAATAGAAAATATATAAATAACTAAAACAAAAAAAAGTAAAGGAGCGTAAACACTCGTTTCGTGATCGTAAAAATTTAAATCCAATATGAAAAAAAATATTTACTCAAATATAAAGCAAGAAAATTATGATAGAAACAAAATTTTATCGTCTATTTGTGTTTCAGCTCAATTTAAATTGGGTCATCATCCTTATTACATTATCCTTATTATAGAAAATTTGTGCTTTGAGTTTTTTCAAATCAATCAGATTATGATAATAACAAATAAATTTCATTCTTCTTCGCATGTTTTGGATTAGAGACAAAATTGGGTTGTAACCTAAAAAAACATGTTTCGAATGGATAATTACTCTTCTGTCGTGTTTTTTTTAAGGTAACTTGCTACCCAAAGTCCAATCCAAATTTTAAATAAAACGCAAAACGCGAGGTTCTTAGAATATTTTTCTATACTACAACTTAAATTCTGTCTTAGTACATTTCCGAAGTTTTTCTATTTTTTAATTTTTGGGGACTGGGGTGCCCAGGCTTTTCACGAGTATGGACAGTCTGGACAGACGTCAGTCCCTGCTATTGACATATGAGTTAACGTTAGATAACACATGATACTGGTAATAAATACTTTAATATGCTGTGAATTTAAAATTTTTTTCTGTGTGATAAAAAGGATAATATTTTCTAAATTTGGTGCATGGTTCGATTAATCTCCAAATTTATCATGGTCTCAGCTTTCAGTTTTATGCATTCGTCAAGATTCATGGCCACTCATTTCTCTGAACTTAAAACAGCACATATTTGCCCCTTGCTTATTTTGCAATATTTTCGTCCAAAAACAAATTTGTAAATTGTGTTGAAAAAAAAGCTCTGGAGCTCATGTAATCAAAATTAGTCAAAATAAAACGATAAGTCGCCATTAATCGTAAAAACTCCAGCAATAGCTATTTTTCCATACAAGCGAAAAAATTCTCTTAATTTGCTGTCATGTCGTGTGTGTGGTTCGATTAAGCTCAAGTTGAACACGTTGCTGGTTTTTGTCTCAGCTTTCATTTTTTATGTCATCCGTGAAGATTTGTGACAACTCATTTCTCTGAATTTCAAAAGGCACAATTTTACCCCTCACTTAATTTGCAATATTTTCGTCTAACAAAATATATGCAAAATATGTTGGAAAACAGCTCTGGATGTAGTCAAAATTAGTCAAAATAAGAGAATTACTGACCATAAATCGTCAAAACTCCAGTAATAGCTATTTTTGCATACAAACGAAAATATTCTCCAAATTTGGTGCCATTCCTGCACTCGTTGTTCGATTGAGCTCCAAATTCAGCACAGTGCTTGTTTTTATCTGAGCTTTCAATTTTTATTTAATGCTCATTTCTCTAAATTTAAAAAAGCACAGGTTGGCCCCATGCTTATTTTACAATATTTTCGTTCAACAAAATATTTTTGCAAATTATGTTGGAAAAGAGGATATTTTGGGATATTCATGTATTCAAAATTAGTCAAAATAAGACGATTACAAGCCATAAATCGTTAGAACTACGGTAAGAGCTATTTTTCCATACAAACAAAAATATTCTCTAAATTTGATCCTGTTCCTCCACCCGTGGTTCAATTAAGCTCAAAACTCAGCACGGTGCTGGTTTTTGTTGCAGCTTTCAGTTTTTAAGGTCATTCATCAAAATTTGTGACAACTTATTTCGTTAAATTTAAAAAGAACTGGTTAAGCCCTTGGTCATATACAAGTTAAACTCTTGCAAAATTTTGCAATATTTTCGTTGAAAAATATTGCGACGCTGATGCATAAGCTGACTTCACCACAGCTCTGGAAACATAGTGTTCTGGATATACAATAAGCTAATATCCATCAAATACTTTAATTAAAAGCTAACCAATTTTATAGACTTCGTAGTTCTAATTATAAAAATATTAAAGAGAGCAGTAGTATCCCAACAAACATAAATTCTGTTGTGCGAGAAAAAGTAAAAAAAAAATTTAACCAGAAGTGACAAACCGGAAGTTAGGATGCAGAACGGTTTTGAACCGTACTAAATGTTTATGTAGCAAGATTCATCCAATTCGATTATCAGGTACAGATGTTATTGAGCTTCCAAAATAACAGATACTCGGAGGACCCCCTACCACTTTGTTTACTATCGCTAAAAAAAACTAGTCAGTTCCTTGCCATACATATTTGCATCTTTTTGCGATGTGTCATCAAAACTACTTAACGAACGAATGTTGTATGCTTCCAACAAACTTTGAAACAATAAACAGGTGTACGGAAGGACCCCCACCACTTATCCCAATATTGTCCAAAAACTAATCAGTTCTTTGTCATTTAAGTCTTTGTCTTTTTTAAAAGTGTCATTTAAATTGATTAATGAATGAAGTCTGTATGCTCCCAACAAACTTTAAAAACAAAGTGTGAAAAGTCTGCAGTTGTATGGTATGGTAGACCCCCCCGCCACTTTGATCAATGTATACCAAAAGATGATAATTATCTTCTCACACTAATTGGAACCATTTCCATAAGTTTCAACATATTCACTTCATTATTATAGGTTGTAGTGTGCATAAACACACTGAAAAAAATTGAAAATTTACACAAAAAAAATGTTTACCGGAAGTGAAAAACTGGAAGTTGGGATGCAGAACTGTTGTGAACCGTACTAAATGATCATATACCAAGATTGATCCAATTCGATTGTCATGTACAGATGCTATTGAGCTTTCAAAAAAACAGGTGTATTTGACACCCCCCATCACTTTGTTTACTATCGCTCAAGAGCTAATCAGTTCTTTGCCATACATAATTGCATCTTTTTCCAAAGTGTCATTAAAATTCGTTCACGAACGAGTGCTGTTTGCTCCCAACAAACATTGAAAAATGGTTACACAGTAAACAGATGTTCGGGAGGCCCGGCACCACTTATCCCAATATTGTCCAAAAACTTATCAGTTCTTTGTCATTTAAGTGTCCATATTTTTCCAAAGTGTCATTCAAATTGATTAATAAATGAAGTCTGTATGCTTTCAACAAACTTTAAAAACAAAGTGCGAAAAGTCAGCAGTTGTATGGAAGACCACCCGCCACTTTGATCAATGTGTCCCAAAATATGGTAACTATCTTCTCACACTAACTGGACCCATTTCCATAAGTTTCATCATAATCACTTTATTATTGTAGGCTCTAGTGTGCATAAACGGACTGAAAAAAATTGATTATTTACAAAATAAATGTTTACCGGATGTGAAAAACCGGAAGTTGGGATGCAGAACTGTTGTGAACCGTACTGTACTACTATGTACTAAGTTTCATCCAGTTCGATTATCAGGTACAGATGTTATTGAGCTTTCAAAAAACAGGTGCATGGGACACCCCCACCACTTTGTTCACTTTCGCTCAAAAACTAATCAGTTCCTTGCCATAAATGTTTGCATCGTTTTCCAAAGTTTCATCAAAATTCGTTCACGAACGAATGGAGTGTGCTCCCAACAAACATTGAAAAAAAGGTTACACAGTAAACAGGTGTTCGGAAGGACCCTCACCACTTATTCCAATATTGTCCAAAAACTTATCAGTTCTTTGTTATTTGAGTTTCCATCTGGTTTCAAAGTGTCAATAAAAGAAACTTATGAATGAAGTCTGTATGCTCCCAACAAACTTTAAAAACAAAGTGTGAAAAGTCAGCATTTGTATGGTAGACGCCCGCCACTTTGATCAATGTGTCCCAAAAGATGAGAACTATCTTCTTACACTAATTGAAACGTTTTTCATAAGTTTCATCATATTCACTTCATTATTGTAGGCTGTAGTGTGCATAAACACACTGAAAAAACTTCAAAAAATTTTACCGTAAGTGAAACAAAAAAATTTTACCGTTGTGAACTGTACTAAATACTCATGTACTAAGTTTAATTCAATTCGATTATCAGGTACCGATGTTATAGAGCTTTCAAAAAAACAGGTGCTCCAGGGACGCCACACCATTTTCTTCACTATCGCTCAAAAACTGATTAGTTCCTTGCCATACATGTTTGCATCTTTTTCCAAAGTGTCATCAAAATTCATTCACGAACGAATGTTTTATGCTCCCAACAAACATAAAAATTGTGGAAAAAACCACCTGTTGTATGGTAGACCCCCAAACCCTTTATCCAATGTACTCCAAAAGCTGATAAAACTTTCTCATATTACGAATCCCAACCGAAACACTTAAAAGAGAAAAATAGAGTTTTGTTCTGAGATATTTCCAACCAAACTTTTGAATTGGAAAAATTCAAATTAATTCCATAGTTACTTGAGTTAAATTGCTCACAAAATCCTGAATATATTTTAATATCATTTTAATGTCGACATTAATAGATTACGCTGAGATGCAAACATGTTTTGTCGAGTTCACCATTGCGGTGGTGGTCCCAGCCCACTTTCATTTTAGGAACTGAAGTTCATCAATATATAACAATTGCGCCATTTTTAGAGTTTGCACCGTCAAATTGGTTCATATGAGTAAAATGTATATCGATGATATAGTGTAAAACAAAATGACTCAATTTACCATACCACGTAGTATCTGTATATATGTACAAAAAAGTTTCTTTAGAAATGATATTTTTGCATTTAAAATAACCTTACACATTTTTCATACACTATATACAAAATTTAAACTATTTGCTTACCAAGAATTGTTTGATATTCACTGCCGCACTTTATGTTTTATTTATATAACAATAATAAATACAATATACAACTAAAGTTAACATAACACGTAAAAACTTTAACATTTCCATATCTTTTATTTTCAGGTAAGTTTGATGGATTTTCTTTGGGATAGATGAATTTTATTCTTTTCGTAAAGGTAAAACTTTTAGTATTGTTTTAGTATGATTATGCTACATAATTAATGTTCTAAACAAAATGTTTCCGCTTAAAATTCATATATTAAACCACAAAAAAAGTTTCACGTAAAACTAATCCAACATATTAAACATAAATTTTAAACTACATAGCTGTTAGCTTTTGGCGTTGTATGTTTTTAAACATACAATGGTTTTTAACTCATCTTATGAGGAAGTTATATGGCATTAGTAGATTATGTGTGTTTTTCAATATCTTATTTTCAATATTATTATTTGCATCGTTTAAACTCAACTCGGGTTTTTAGGCTTTGTTTGTTCAATCAACAAACTTTAAACTCGATAAATATGTGTATGGGTTATTTTTCATTGGTTTTATTTTAAACCTGACTAGAATGAATAAAATGCAGCTAATATTCTTTATCTTCAATCGAACTAGAAATAGATTAATAATAGCTATTTATGTACCAAGGGCGTTATGTAGGCTATTACGCACGAAAGCGACGTAATCTAGTCCGAAGGCCTCTGGTCCGATAGATGGGTGCTGCTTAATGGGCGTAATGCCCAAAAATGTCAGTGGTGCATGCAACATTTTATGCCCACTTAATGAGCGAAATAATTTAATTTGCTAGGCTATATTGATAAACACAAAAATATAAATATATACTAGAATGCTATGAAAAAAAATAGTTTGAAGTTTAAAATATTTGACCATTTCCACAACGCATCCCTTCATCGTTTCTTACCCCTTTGCCCCTAAATTACCTATAAACTAAATTCAAATACATATTTCAACTACAATTTAGTTTATAGGCAATTTATAGGCGAAGTTCTAGGTAACAAAATAGTGATGTGTTGCATGGCGTAACAGCGTATGCCATTGGTCCTTTCTACACTTGCACACAGTGCAAGGTATCACTTCCTTATTTCTTATCTGTTTGTCTAAAATTTTCCTATAAACTAAGTTCAAATATGGTAACTCCAATTTAATTAATAGGCAATTTATAGGCAAAGAGGTAAGGAACGAAAAACTGATGTGTTGCACTGCATAACAGTCTGGAAGGCCCTTTCTACAATTGTATGCAGTGCAACACATCAGTTCTTTGTTTCTTACCTCTCTGTCTATGAATTTCCTATAAATTAAATTGGAGTTGCCATATTTGAATTAAGTTTATAGACAATTTATACGCAAAGGTAAGAAACGAAGAAGTGATGTGTCGCACTACATACAAGTGTGGAAAGGACCAAAACGGCCATTATTTGTTGTTTGTGCGTTGCTATGTAAACATATTGTAGCGTATTAAAACATTTTATGACGTTTAAAATAATTTACTAGTTTTGGAAAATCATATGAGTATTTAATAACGAAAATGTTTCTCAAAATTTTCAAATAACTGTAAAAATCATTTTATAACTAAGTTGCACTACGTTCTTTTAGCGTACTTTCAGTGATCGTCACCTCTTGTGACGAAATGATTCTCTTAATTGCTTCTCTGTTCGTACAAGCATTAGCGACCGAAGTGTTTGATGAACCAACCGTTGACACTATACTCGCGACTGAAGTAGGAGTATAATGGTCCAAAATTCTGTGGCCTGTTTCTTTGCTCGTATTATCATTACCGATCTGTTACCGACGTTACCAGATTTCCACCCGCCAAATTTCTTCAATAACGACAAATGCGCACCCAAATCCGCCAGCAATGTGGCACCAATTCTACGGAATCAGTGTCCCGTGTACAATTCAGGAGTCGATATTACCAAAAATTATGCAATCTTCTTTGGAAAAGCTCCGAAGGTATTTATACCACCAGTTTGACTTATACAATTTCCGGTGCGATAACCAACAAAAAATCGTCGATGTTGTGTTTTGAAAGGACGAAGTGAAACGTATTTTCGAAATACAGCTAGCAAACTGATGTTACAAGAGATCCCTCAGTGATGATGAACTGACGTGGAACTTTTGTCTTCGTTTCAATAATGTTAACAACCACAAATTCACTTGTATCATTCACATCATCTATTGATAGCTTAAGTAACTCGTCCCTACGACAACCACCAGCTACACCAACTATAAGTACAGTCTAAAAAATTACATGAAAAAATCAGAACACATAGAACGCCTTTGTGATAACGTTTACCTTTAACAACAAGTACTCACTATCACCAGCAGTCGATAGAAATTTTTCGATTTGTTCCTTGGTAAATGTTTTTGATTTTTTCGCTACGTGACCTTTACTCTTCTTTTTCAAATAAGCAATCAAATTCGTGAATGATTTCATATCCACCTGGCCTTCAAATAAGCCATAGTTCTGAGTTTAGAGTACTCGCACCACAATGTTGAAGGTTTCATGGATCCTAGTTTTCTTACAAAATAGGCCATCATGACCGTTTCATTGATTGTTGTAGTTTTTGATTCTTTGAACCACTCATCAAAATTTTTGTATGCCAATTTTGATTTTTCCGGTACGATTGTAGAAATAGCTTCATTGGATGCTTTTTCTATATCTGACGATACAAAATCATCATCACTTGAACTCATCTTGATATTTTTCACAATTGGCAGAATGAAAATTAAAAGAAAACTAAGGCTACTTACTCCTTATAAGATCAAATTGGTTTTCTCAAAACGTACTAGATACAAATGCAATTTGTTTGATTGTTTTTTTTTTTTTTTGTAAAAGTTTAATTTTGCAGCTTCGTTACAAAAACCTTGTGAACACGTTGCTAAATTAGTTGTTTTAAGCACTCGATGTATTGACAACTTCGGCTTCGCCTCGGTTGCCAATTTCACATCTCGTGCTTAAAACTACCTAATTTAGCAACTTGTTTCATAAATAGCTATTTGCTAACTAAAACTAAATAAGAAATATTTACATTTTATGAACAAACCTGGAGTACAAATACATTTATTTAATTTTTTAGCGTTTTCGAATTTTATGAATTTATAATGCCCTCACGCAACGCCCTGGTTTTTATGAATGTGTTTATATATCGAGTATCCAAGACTCTATAATAACTATAAATAAAGCATAAATAAATTAGAAATAAAATAGAAATAATCGTATCAAGATAATTTTTTAAGCAGGTGAGAATCACAAATTAATTGAAAATTTTCACATTTTGGCCGTAGAAATAAGTTATTTAATTTATAAAATAATTTTTTCAATTTAAAAGATTTAGTTGAACCTAAGCCATGTAACTGTTATTATTATTAATTTGTGTATATAATGTAAACCTAAGACGTTTATGTCATTGTTTGTGATAAGTTTAGATTAAATGTTTTGATTTAATGTTCACAATCCAAATCTTGATAGAAAACCAATATTATGATAATTTACATAATATATATAAATAACCAAAATGTTTTCATGTGCGATATAATTAATGAACTTGTGGAAATGATATGTTAAGCGAACGACAAACAATACAATTTAGAAAAATGAAAAGAACAACTCAAATAATAAAACATGAAATTCACAAAATTAATATAATTAGCTTTAATATAAAAAGAAATAGTAAAAAATTATACAAATATGCCTCCAGAGAGTTCATCAAAAGTTATAAAAAGTAATTAATCATCAAAAAAAAAAATCAACTTATTCCAACACTTTACAATGGTTAAAAGATGTTTGAACTATTGAGCACAACATTTATCCCTAAACCTCTCCTCTGTTACTTGTTCCATAAAAATGAGCTTTAGAACACGAAAAATGGCGTTTGGTGATCGATTTTAGGCAGATCAGTAAGTATCACCAACATTTTAATTTACCATACGAAATTTAAAAACAGTCAAGTTATTTATATTATATTTCTGTTTTAGATTTTTCACGAATTCAGTCACGGCTGCTCACAGCTCACGGCCATTCAAAATAAAAGAATTCGTACCAATTTTATTTAACTACATTGTGATTTGATTTACAAAGTAAATCTAGTACTTTTCTAAGGACTTATAATTAGTCTGCTATAGATTTAACAGTTTTCAATGCTCTGTTTATTTAGATTTTGTACTAATTTATAATTAAGGTGAATGTGTATGGTTATATTAAGTGTTCTTTCATATAGTTTTCTATGCTGTCTTTACTACCAACCTTTCAAAAAATTAAAAATTACAAATCGTAATGACCATGTATTTTAAAAATAATTTGAGCTATAAAGCTGATAATTAGAGAAGGGAGAGGTTGGACAAAACTTAAAACACAATGCAATTTAGAATTGTATACAAAGTTGTAACGCTACTCAGTAATGACGATAATTTATGTTACAAAATGTTTTTGGTAAGCTAGTTTTAGGTCAGAACAGAAGGCTAAAAAACAGGTTATCGCCACTATTCACTAAATCTTTGATTATTTTCTCATAGCTAAACTTAATAACTTAAGTGTCATAAGTTTGCAATCTTTCATTTACATTTCAATTTCTACATCTAAAACTACAAAACATAATAATTTTCTATAACTCAAAGATTATATCAACGATTATTTACACCTTGTTTTGTGAGTTTATTTAAAAAAAATGCTAAATCATCAAACTCTTAATCGTAACATCGAAACAAATAGACAAAACGTTTGGAGCAAAAAAAAAACAAATATTCTTTGTATCAAAGAGAATAATATAATCCTGTTTTTTGACAGTACTCATTTTTTTGTTTGTGTACGAATAAACAAAAGATTAAATAGAAGGAGATAAAACGACAAAAACAAGTCAATTGCCAAAATTTATTTATGTATATATTGATATTGGCGAGTATGTTTTGATATTTTACTATCACTTTTTGGCATGACCATGGGGTGTCTTAATTTATTGATGGTTGGTTTATTGCTACAATAAATAGAGGAGGGTTTAATGTTGAAGTCGTTTTTTGAAATTTTTTTTGAAGAATTAATATTAATTTCATTGAATTTTGAAGTTCTGCTACTGAAAGAAACAACCAATCGTTGTCTGTTTTAACAACGAACATATTATATTTCATTTAAATCTTACCCCCAAACTTTGAGTTACATCCATATACTTTTTTCTAAATTATTTTTAACTGTTTTGGAGACACTTTTTCCAAAAAAGATAAAAATTCATTTGATTTCCGAATTCTTTTTAGTAAAAACTATTTCAACTAAATCAGTTTGATCTATTCCAGAGCAAACTATCAATCAATCATTTTCTCTCTAGCGACCACTTATGTCAATCTTGTGAATCTTAGAATAACAGCGGTGAATTTTATTAATTTTAATTTTATTTAATCTATGGATAGTTTGGTCTCCAATGTTGACTCCTGATGTTATTTTGGCTTTTAATAGATTTATCATTGCACCCGTATTCGTTTAAACGGCATTTACAATATCACCAGTTGAATATGATCTTCATAGCCAATAAAACATGTTAATTTTGGTTTTCTCGTTCGCCACCAATTTTTTATTTTATTTGAGATATTTTTTATAGTGATCCAAAAGTTTAGTATTTTTTTATTTAGCACATACGTTAACACATTTTTCATAAGTTAACTTTATATTCGATTCAAAACTATTATATAGATTGAAACAGAAACCTTGATAATTTTCGGCTTCTGATATGAACGCAAAATTAAATTTTTCATTGCCTCTTATCGTCCCTGGGCCTACGTCGATTTCATTTATTGATTACCACATATTTTATACTTCGTGAGGCGCCTGTTTTTGGCGAATTCGAAAAGTTTTACTTTGCCATTTTCCTCGATTCGGCCGCTTTTTCGATTGGCAAGCTCCAAAAAATGCCGATTGCACAGGATTTTGTAAATTTGCTACCACAATTTTTTTTGAGTATGGGCAGCGGAAATTTGTTTTAAAGCACAAGGGTAACCTTTTCCGACAAAAAAATGTCTGCAATTGTCGAGTCCAACAACCCAAACATGCCAAAATGTCAACTGTCGGACTCGGCACATTTTTGTCGGAGTATTTATGTCGGATAAGGTGACCCTTGTTTACTATCTGTGACTGTCAAAAATTGCTCTATAAGATTTCGTCTATGCGTTACTATCTGTCAGTGAAAATTTAATGAAATAATTGTTCGAAATTTTTAGTACTGGTGCTCGCCACAAATCGAAACTAACTTCATTCAAGTTTTCTTTATATCAAAGTTTTGTGTTTTGGTTATTTATTTATATCAAAATATCAAAGTATTAAAATCAAAACTCGTATTCGTATAAAAAGTTATTATTTTCATATTTAAAGTTGCTATTCTCATATTGAAAATTATTATTCTTATATTAAAAGTAACAATAACAAAAGTAACCTCACATTGAAAGCTTTAATTTTTCTCATATTGAAAGTAAAATGGTATTGAATAATGCAATATTTTTTTCTTGAAGTTTGGGTGACCATGTTTTGCGAAACCTTTGATTATGAGTTGTCAAATCCTTATAATTCTTTTTCTTGAAATGAACAAGTATTTTAGTTTTTTGTTATTAATGTTATGTTATATTATGTTTTGTTATTTTTGTTATTAATGACTCAGTCGATTTACCCCTGAGGCTAAAGTTTAATCCCGAAAATAAGTAGTGTCAAGGTAAACTAACTGAAGCTGTTTAGTTCAACGCTTAGATCAATGCATTGGTTTTTTCTCTTTTTAAAAGCTTTCTACAGGCTAATCTAACATCAAAATAATATATAAAGTTTAACTTTATTTGAGGTTTAAAATAAATTGATGTATATTGGCGTTTTCGGAAAAAGAATTATTTCGTACATTATACTTTTACTGGCTTATATAAATTTAAAATCAATTAATAAACAAAGGAAATAATATACGTGGCATAGAATAGTAAATTCATCATTTAACAAAGATGTAAATAAAAGTAAATAAGGTGGAGCATGGTCAGTTTAACTTAAAGGCAAAGATGCTTCGTCATTCCCATTAGGTTTTAAACTTTTTTGCTGAATAGCCAAAGTGTTTTTTACAAATTTATACCATGAATTTTTCACCCGTATTTGGATTACCTCAACAAATTTAAAAATCAACCTCTACTTCAAAAAATTCAAGCAATAAAAAATCTTTTACCATCTTATCGATTCAACAATGAGAGATTATATAAAACAAAAAACTTGTCAACTGAACTCGTTGGGCTTGATTGCACTGCTCGTTCACTCGCTGAATATTCAAAGGATTACATACAAGAATTACTACCCTCTAGATACCATAATTTATTTTTAAGCTCAACTCAATGGAGAGTTCAAGGAAACTCAGTGCTGCGGTTATTCACAATATCTTGTTCTAAGTCGATATCTTCGTTTGATAATAGTTAAAATGAATGGCAACCCGCAATCCTAAACCAACTTTAAATACTTTGAAAACTGGTTCTTCACTTGATGAAAACATTGAGCGTTTCCCATTGTCATTTTTATTAGTAATACCAGCTTACCTGAGATGTCCATCAAAATCAAAGCAGTTCATTTGTTCTTTTGATTGGGAAGTCGTAAACCTGCAATAATTCTCCAAAAAAATTAGTTAAAGTCGTCTTATTTTAAAA
This sequence comes from Diogma glabrata, assembly GCA_963693315.1. Lineage (NCBI taxonomy): Eukaryota > Metazoa > Arthropoda > Insecta > Diptera > Cylindrotomidae > Diogma > Diogma glabrata. Next base: position 581,775 of record CAVNZG010000828.1, read on the forward strand.
CTATTTCTAATTTGTGATTTTTAAAGCTTTCAACACTAATACATCAAAATGACAACAAAAAAACATCGCTCAACGACATATTTCTTCATTTTAAAACTAAAATGACATTATCAAACTGCCAGTTTCATTACATCTTTATACAATTTTAAAACACATTCAATCTTCAAATCAATAACAAAATTCGTTTAATATCAATCCAAATATATGTACTTAAGCCAAATTTATTTATGTTGTAATCAATTCTGAAATTTCCCAAAAGACAGCGATAAAAACATAATGAAATTATATAGAGGGAATACACGCAACCAATTTGAACAATATAAAAGCATATAGCTGGAGTTCATATCGTGATTTGTTTTGATTGAATTTTAAATTTGTTTGGTTTGACTGCGAGAAAATATAATAAATATGGACTGTAATTGATTGCAGGAGGATTACATATATTACAATAATGTATTTACTTTAACACTTCTTACTAGTTAAATTGCTAACTTTGTGTATTTTTTTATACCATATTTTGTAAAAATGAAGCGTCTGAACTCAGTAATTTAAAGAAAAATTGTAGTAGTGGTAATATTTAAAGGAATAGTTTAAATTGTAAAGAACACTGAACCTGCTGATAAGCCACTAGCAGAAAGCAAACGGGAAGACTGCGTGCCAAGATGAGTTATAATCCGGAAAGCTCCAGTCTCATGAGGTCAAGTAGGAATATCCCCCTAGTCCATCACAAATGTACAGATATGCACGCAAAAAAAAATGTATAATCGGGAAGAAAAAAAGTGGAACAAAGAAAAGGGTTTTTGAAGACCCCAAATGTTGGAGAAGCCAAGATCATCACATCCTCACCAATACCTCCACAATTATTACAACATTTAATAAATTTAAATTTGTACACTCGCCCTATGAATCGTGCTGATCCCACTCTTCAGTCTTTCGAAACCTAATTAACAGATCATCTTTATTAATTTCCTCATATGATTAATAGGTTCAAAATAAATTGCTTGAAGTTACAAAACTGATGTTGGCAATTGTCCAAGTTGTTGGTTATATATAAATCGACGTAATCAACTTGCTGAAATGGTAACAAATCTTCAAAAGCTGTTGAAAGGATAATAATGGATATACTAATAATGATGTCGGTAATTAATCAAGTTATTGGTAATATGAAAATTGGCATAATAAACTTGCTGAACTGGTTAAAAATCTTCTATAAAAAAAACCACTTCGACAATTGATGAAATTGTGATAAATATATTAAAAGACGTAACAAACCGAATGTCGCCAATCGTGGAGGTTGTTAGTAATTAACATACTCAACGATATAACAAAGCTAATGTCGGCAATTGCTGAATTTGTAGGAAATATTTTGCATGATGCAATGAATCGACTGTCGGCAACTGTCGAACTTAGTAGAGATATAACAACTGATAAACCGTTATACATTCAAACGGTGATGACGACTACGAGTTTTTTCTCATTTTTCTCAGTGTAATAACTTTGCTTTTATACAAATAATAACGATTATTCAAAACCGCACGTTTGTTTTAGACAACTAAATAAATAACATCAATGTTTGCACTTCATAATGTCATAATCATTAATAACCTATAATATTTATTTGTAATTATTTAATATTTTAATAAGGTAAGAGGGAAATCGAAAATAAAATCATAATAAACGAATTTTGTTTTTATAAATAAACAACGATTTTCAATTATCATAGCAATTAATTTTTCCATAACCACATCAATTAAAAATTCTACCCCAAAACAATTTTACAACATTGATATTATGTACAACAATGGAACACAACAAATTTCTATATGTTCCGCTGCCATCTTTAGTATTAAACAAATAGTATGTATGAATTTTAATTTTCCAAACTAAAAACCACTTTAGTACCAAAAAAAATATAATTTATAAATCTGCGATTAAATTATTTTTCCAGATATAAAAAAAAATTTCCTGGTTTAACTGAAAACAAACTTTTTCATTTCATAAAACAAATTTAATCAACACAAATTTCTTTTTCGGCAAACGGTTGTAAAGTTTACTGCCGCTAGGGAAAAGGTTAAAGTTTTACTCTTTTGACGTATAATCAGAGCGGCAGCAAAGTAACTTTCATATTTTTAAGGCGGCAATAAAGCAAATTTTATATTTTTACGGCGGCAGTAAGGTAACATAACATGAGATTTTGAATTTGTTCATAACAGTATTCATTTCAGTTTATTATAGTGAATTAAAATCAATAAAAATTAATTTCAGAAAATTTATTACGTCATATTGCCTTTTTAAATCATATTTATAAGCAATTTGTTTTATTTATTTCATATTATCCAAAAATTTAAACGTTTGCAAAAAGGAGCTAAAGTGACTTTTTGTGTTTCGTCTATAATTGCCAAACTATAGACTCACCACTAAAAGTAGCACTTTATCTCCTAATTTAATAATATACTATTGTTTAAAATATTAATTGTACCACACAATCCTACATAAACGAATACTGGGGCCCTATTCCTGAACACATAAATGTCATCACAATATTGTAAATTCACACAATATTGTGAATTTCGTATTATGTAACACCAATTTGGTGAAAATTCAACACAATATTGTGAATCTGACAAGAACAATATAGTGACTGTCAAAATCACAATTTTGTTTTATGTTTTGTGTGTTGACTTTTTTTTACAAATTTCATCGATTGGCGTAAAAATTAATTTATAACGCAAAATTAAGTCTTTAATAATATTAAATAATCATATTTTTTTATAAATATAATTAAAACATATTTATTTATTAAATATATTTTTATTTTATTTTGCATGTTTTAAGATTAAAAAAGTTAGTTGTCAAAAATACGAATCTAGTATCAAAAATCTGTTATAATTTTGTAAAAATTTGTTATAATTTGTTTGACAAAAATATGAGTTACACAATACCATTTTTAAACAAAGTTGTTAAGGATTTTGGTGAAATTGACAATATTGTCGATTGACAAATATGTGTTCGGGAATAGGGCCCCAGTTTATCAATTATAAATTTTACCAGAAAAAATTAATTTAAATTATATAAAATTTGTACTCATCTTTTGATGACGAAAATTAATTACTCAAACGTTGGTTTATCAACAAAACAAACAAGTAATAATTTTTTCCGGCAAACGGCTATAAAGTTTAACTTTGAGGAGAAGGCTAAAGTCTTACGTTTTTGACGTATAATCAAAGCGGCTGTAAAGTAACGCTATTTTAATTTTATTTTACGGCGGCAGAAAAAGCTACCATTTCTTTCCATATTTTTACGATATTTGTTATTTTTTTCAAAAAAATTATATAACTATTACAACAAAAAAATAATATACATTCTGATTGGATGATGAAATTTTGAATTATATTGTATAACTATGACAACGAAAATTATTGGATTCATTGGATGATGAAATTGGATGATTCTAAACTAAATTCATTGGATGATGAAATTTTGAATTATAATTATACAATAATTCAAAATTTCATCATCCAATGAACTTATTGGTTATTTTTGTAATAATAATAACTTTCTATTGGGTTATGAAATTTTGGATTGAAAGGCTGCTTTGATAAAGAAAATTTATTTTATGCAAATTTAAATGTTTTTTTTCTTTTTTGGAAGTAACTATGATGATAAAAAATCATATTTATAAGAAATTTAAAGTGTTAATTTCATATTTATAAAAATCTAAAACGTTTGTCGAAAAAATAGTGTATGAGACACCATCAACATTAACATGAAAATTCTTAATTTGGCAATTAAAAAATTTTAAATGAAACTCAAATGCATAATTGATTAATTTTCACTTTTCAACACTTGCTATGGTGTAAGGTTTAGTGTTTGCTGGTGTAAAATTGATTTTATCTCTATACGGAAGTTCGGTCATCCATAATGTATTCGTAGAAAATTGTTGGATCAGCAACACTTCATCTGTGCTGCAAAAAATCAAACTCATAATTAAGAATCGAGTAGCCAATCAGTTTAACAGCTCTACGCTGAACAGAATCAAGACACTTCAATATCGAAACAATTCTTTAATCAAAAGTTTATAGATTTGGGGCCATATTCCCGAACACATATTTGTCAATCGACAATATTGTCAATTTCACCAAAATGCTTAACAACTTTAAAACGTTTAAACGTTTAAAAAAACTTTTAACAAAAACATAGAACCGACTTAAAAAAACATAAAAAAGTGAAAAATAACTCAATTGTGACTTTAGAGACAAAAATACAGCTAACTATTGATTTATTTAATTTAATTATATTTAACTACAGATAAAAAAAAATTACGGTTTTAAACAAAGTATATTATAGAATTTATTTATTATTATAATTATTACAATTATTATAGTTGTTACAATAGTTATTATATTATAAAAGTTATTTGTAGCAGAAAACTGTTGGAAATCGGTGCCAAGCCGATGTCATGTTAGTCAGTTTCTCGTCAATTTGGCACCGACTTCGAACAGTTTTGTGCTACAAATAACTTTTATAATATAATAACTATTAACTATTGTAACAACTATAATAATTGTGATAGTTATAATAATAAATAAATTCTATAATATAATAATTTTGTTTAAAACCGTAATTTTTTTTTTGTCTGTAGTTAAATATAATTAAATTAAATAAATCAATAACTATTGCTGTATTTTTGTCTCTAAAGTCACAATTTAGTTATTTCTCACTTTTTTGTGTTTTTTGAAGTCGGTTCCATTTTTTTTAAAAAGTTTTTTAGTTTTTCATTTTTAGTTTGGTTTTATACCCAAATGTCGGTTAAAAAGGCGTTTTTGAAGTAATAACTAAGTTTCGGAATGTATTCATCAATGACAATCAAGTAATCAATGGTTTTTCGATTTTTTGAGAAAAAAAGGTAAATTTCCTGTCATAGAAAATTATTTTGGACCAACTCGGAATCTAAAGCAATAAGATACAGCTCAAACCATCCAAATACAATAAGCGGTTTCGAAGAAATCGACGAAAATACATAAAAAATACAGGTTTTTTCAATTTTCTGAAAAACGGTATTTTTCGGGTCTTAGAAAAAAATACGAGACTTTCTCGAAATCCACCCAAATAGAATACAATTAAAACCATTCAAATCGAATGAGTCGTTTATGAAAAATCGGTGAATATATATAGAAAAATACAGATTTTTTCAATTTTCTGAAATACGGTATTTTTTGCGTCATAGAAAAAAATATGGGATCACTTCGGCATTTATCTTAATCGAATACAATTGAAATCATCCAAATCGAATGAGTCGCTTTTGAGAAATCGGTAAACAGGCATTAAAAATACAGCTTTTTCCTATTCACTGAAAAACTGTATTTTTCACGTCATAGAAAAAAATACAGATTAATCTCCAAAACATAAAAAAAAAATATGGGACCACTTCGGCATTTATCTTAAAAGAATGCAATTTAAATCATCCAAATTGTATGAGCCGTTTTTGAGAAATCGTTAAACAAACAAACATCAACATTTATCAAAAAACACAGTTTTTTCGTTTTTCTAGAAAACAGGTATTTTTTACGTCATAGAAAAAAATAGTGTATGAGACACCATCAACATTAACATGAAAATTCTTAATTTGGCAATTAAAAAATTTTAAATGAAACTCAAATGCATAATTGATTAATTTTCACTTTTCAACACTTGCTATGGTGTAAGGTTTAGTGTTTGCTGGTGTAAAATTGATTTTATCTCTATACGGAAGTTCGGTCATCCATAATGTATTCGTAGAAAATTGTTGGATCAGCAACACTTCATCTGTGCTGCAACAAATCAAACTCATAATTAAGAATCGAGTAGCCAATCAGTTTAACAGCTCTACGCTGAACAGAATCAAGACACTTCAATATCGAAACAATTCTTTAATCAAAAGTTTATAGATTTGGGGCCATATTCCCGAACACATATTTGTCAATCGACAATATTGTCAATTTCACCAAAATGCTTAACAACTTTAAAACGTTTAAACGTTTAAAAAAACTTTTAACAAAAACATAGAACCGACTTAAAAAAACATAAAAAAGTGAAAAATAACTCAATTGTGACTTTAGAGACAAAAATACAGCTAACTATTGATTTATTTAATTTAATTATATTTAACTACAGATAAAAAAAAATTACGGTTTTAAACAAAGTATATTATAGAATTTATTTATTATTATAATTATTACAATTATTATAGTTGTTACAATAGTTATTATATTATAAAAGTTATTTGTAGCAGAAAACTGTTGGAAATCGGTGCCAAGCCGATGTCATGTTAGTCAGTTTCTCGTCAATTTGGCACCGACTTCGAACAGTTTTGTGCTACAAATAACTTTTATAATATAATAACTATTAACTATTGTAACAACTATAATAATTGTGATAATTATAATAATAAATAAATTCTATAATATAATAATTTTGTTTAAAACCGTAATTTTTTTTTTGTCTGTAGTTAAATATAATTAAATTAAATAAATCAATAACTATTGCTGTATTTTTGTCTCTAAAGTCACAATTTAGTTATTTCTCACTTTTTTGTGTTTTTTGAAGTCGGTTCCATTTTTTTTAAAAAGTTTTTTAGTTTTTCATTTTTAGTTTGGTTTTATACCCAAATGTCGGTTAAAAAGGCGTTTTTGAAGTAATAACTAAGTTTCGGAATGTATTCATCAATGACAATCAAGTAATCAATGGTTTTTCGATTTTTTGAGAAAAAAAGGTAAATTTCCTGTCATAGAAAATTATTTTGGACCAACTCGGAATCTAAAGCAATAAGATACAGCTCAAACCATCCAAATACAATAAGCGGTTTCGAAGAAATCGACGAAAATACATAAAAAATACAGGTTTTTTCAATTTTCTGAAAAACGGTATTTTTCGGGTCTTAGAAAAAAATACGAGACTTTCTCGAAATCCACCCAAATAGAATACAATTAAAACCATTCAAATCGAATGAGTCGTTTATGAAAAATCGGTGAATATATATAGAAAAATACAGATTTTTTCAATTTTCTGAAATACGGTATTTTTTGCGTCATAGAAAAAAATATGGGATCACTTCGGCATTTATCTTAATCGAATACAATTGAAATCATCCAAATCGAATGAGTCGCTTTTGAGAAATCGGTAAACAGGCATTAAAAATACAGCTTTTTCCTATTCACTGAAAAACTGTATTTTTCACGTCATAGAAAAAAATACAGATTAATCTCCAAAACATAAAAAAAAAATATGGGACCACTTCGGCATTTATCTTAAAAGAATGCAATTTAAATCATCCAAATTGTATGAGCCGTTTTTGAGAAATCGTTAAACAAACAAACATCAACATTTATCAAAAAACACAGTTTTTTCGTTTTTCTAGAAAACAGGTATTTTTTACGTCATAGAAAAAAATATGGGACCATTTCGGCCTCTACTTAAATAGAATACAATTTAAATCATTAAAATCGAACGAGCGACATTTTGACTCGACCCTTTTTAATTTGGTTTATTTTGGTCTATATTCAAAAAAATTCTACTTGAACCCGTATTTTTTATTTATCAAAGGCTATCTATAAACTAAAAATAAACCAAATTAAAAAGGGTCGAGTCAAAATGTCGCAAAATTTTGCTGAACTTGACTGAAATTGCTTTTTAAAAAGTTCATTTCATAATAAAATATTTGATATTTAACATAAAAAAAAAATCTGAATCTAAAAATCGCCATTTTTATAATTTTCCTTCAGAACAAAAAAAACTGATTGCCGACAGTCATATGCACAACGAATTTTATCTCTAAAACAAAAAATATAGCTAGTCCTAAACTTTCACAAGTGGTTAGATATAAAATAAGCTTCAATTTAGTTTAAAAAAAAAAAAAAGGCTATACCATCTTTTTTTCAATTACACCATTTTTTTCTTATGTTACACCGTTAAAAATTATTTCAAAAAATTAACAGTGTACATTTTTAAAAACTTTGTTCTAATACCTATTCAACGACATATCATTTATGAAAATCGATTGAGTAGTTTTTCTACAATCGCTCGTCAAAATGCACTCACATCACAAAATAACAAAAATTGAGGGGCACCCTGTGAAGACCCCTGGTCGAAAAAAAAATTCTAAGAGAACTTGTATTTTTTATTTATCAAAGACTATCTATAAACAAAAAATAATCAAAATTAAAAGAGGTCAAGTCAAAACGTTGTTGAATCTTCGTGAAATTGCTCTTATATTTCCAGACCAAAGACGCATAACAAAATAATTAATGTTTAGTCGTAAATGTCAATAGTAAATTACAATCAAATTCACATTGATCAAAAATAACTCAAAAAATGTTACATTAGGTTAAATCTCATCCATAGATGTTTATGGTAACTCAAGAAAGATTCACCAGCTTGTAAATGGTTTAAATTTGATTATTTTTTCGGTCAATCAAGTGTTGAAATTTAGGGGGGGTAAAGAGGCTACATACTAAAAATATTTTTATCAATAACACAAAAACTGTGCACCGCTAAGTTCTAAAAAAATTGTAATGTTTATTAAATTAAGTGCTCCTTCATATGACACCCCATTCGCTTGGGTCTAAAGTGGGTTTTTACTCTCTCCACACCCATCCCCTAAACACACAGAAATATAGTTATTTGAGACGTCGGTATAATTTTCATTCAAAATTTACAAATTATCCTGTCTCTGCGAATTTTTTCAAATTTTTCTGTCAATCATTGTCGAAACGTAGGGAGCGAAACGATCTGAAATTTGCACTTTTTTGTCCATAACTCAAAAACTTTACATCACAAAATTCTAAAAAAAATTGCAATGATTTATAAATTAGGTGCTCTTTTAAATGACATCTCACTCGCTTGGGTCCAAAAGATTTTCTTTTACCCTCTTTACCCTGGTCCCCTAAACGTACAGAAATATAATTATTTGAGACCTCTATAATTTTCATACAAAATTTACCGAATTTCCTAGCTCTGTGATTTTTTCAAATTTTTCTGTCAATCAGTGTCGAATCGTAGGGGGGAAACGGTTTGAATTTTGCACTTTTTTGTCCATAACTCAAAAACTGTGCACCGCAAAATTCTAAAAAAAATTGCAACAAATTTTAAATTAGGTGTTCTTTTAAATGACACCCCACTCGCTTGGGTCAAAAAAATTTTTTTTTACCCTTTTTACCCCGGTCCCCTAAACGCACAGAAATATAATTATTTGAGACCTCTCTATGATTTTCATACAAACTTTACTAAATTTCCTAGCTCTGTGAATTTTTTCAAATTTTTCTGTCAATCAGTGTCGAAACGTAGGGGGGGAGGGAACGGTCTGGATTTTTCACTTTTTTATCCATAACTCAAAAACTGTGCACCGCAAAATTCTAGAAAAAATTGCAACAAATTTTAAATAAGGTGTTCTTTTAAATGACACCCCACTCGCTTGGGTCAAAAATTTTTTTTTTACCCTCTTTACACCGGTCCCCTAAACACATTGAAATATAATTATTTGAGACCTCGCTATAATTTTCATACAAAATTTACCAAATTTCCTAACTCTGAATTTTTTACAAATTTTTCTGTCAATCAGTGTCGGGACGTAGGGGGGGGGGGGTAACCGCCTGAAAGTTGCCCTATTTTGAAAATAACTCAAAAACTGTGCATCACAAAATTCTAAAAAAAATTGCTATGTTTTCTAAATAAAGTCCTCTTTCAAATGACACCCCACTTGACCCCATTTTAAATAGTGATTTTACCCCTCCTCATATCCACCCCCTTAATAAATCTAAGTATAAGAATATGACACTTTTTTGTATTTTTATTAAAAATGTACTAATTTTTCTATCATTCCAAATACATTTGAAAATTTTCGATCAGTTAGGTTCGGAGCTAATTGAGGTAAGAAAACACGAACAAAACGTCATTATTCCAAATTATACAACAAATGGTGAGGTGTAAAATTCCAAAATAAATTTTTAAGGAATACTGAAATGAAGCCCTTTCATATGATACCCTACTTGAATCTATAAAAAATCTGTTTTCTCAAAGGTCTCACATCGTACCCCTGTAAACCACTTTAGTTTTATTTGTATCCGTCACTTCATGTGAGCAGATTTGTTTTATACGCACCTCAAATTTCAAGTTCATAGCATTTATAATTTACGAGATAATCGATATAATGTGAAAAACTCGTTTTACTCTCACCAATAGTGTTCCGTATAAAAAACGGAACCCTAAAAACCCATGTGAAACACAGATGACAGAACCTCCTTCTTTTTTGAACTCGGTTAAAAATGGTATTCTGTAACTCATATTAGACACAAACCAATTAAAACAAATTTTTACAAAATTATAACAGATTTTTGGTACTAGATTCGTACTTTTGACAACTAACTTTTTTAATCTTAAAAGATGCAAAATAAAATAAAAATATATTTAATAAATAAATATCTTTTAATGATATTTATATAAAAATATGATTATTTAATATTATTAAAGCCTTAATTTTGCGTTATAAATTAATTTTTACGCCAATCGATTAAATTTGTATAAAAAGTCAACACAACAACAGTTATAAAGCAAAATTGTGATATTGACAGTAACTATATTATTCTTGTCAGATACACAATATTGTTTTAAATTTTCGCCAAATTGGTGTTACATAATACGAAATTCACAATATTGTGTGAATTTACAATATTGTGATGACATTTATATGTTCGGGAATAAGACCCTTGATTTGGAAAACCCGGAGAAGCATTCCCAAAAGTTTTAACTGTTTAAAACCACTAGCGACAGTTATATTGTCGATTTTTTCATCCACATATGCGACTCATTATTCTCGGAAATGAATTTACAAAGAATAGTTTTGATGAATTTTTAAATTTTTAAATGAGTTTTATCAAAAAAAATTTTGAATTATTTTACCCAGTTTTTCACCCATTTTTTATGTATTATTTATACAACTTTAAATGGCGATATTTGGGCACCATGGCCATGATCAATTTTATATATAGAACAGTTTGAGAAATAGAATGACTGAATCTAGCTCGACATGCATTCTGTTAAATCGACGAAATACGAATCCTACAATCAATATTTGTCATCCAAGATGCAGCAACAGAAATCGCATTAATTAACTTAAACTTAATATTAAAATTTATATTTCATTCATTCATTTTCATTTCAATTCATTTTTTATATTATTATAATTTATAATTTTATAAAAATAGATTGTATTTTTTTGGCAGGCGTACTGAAAAAGGTTCGCCACCCCTGAAATAAATTTATGTATTTCCTGGATTTAAATGAAGAAAAACAAAGACACAATTTGTCTTTTCCTACTTTTCGTGACTTTTCCGTCACTTGCCCATTTTTGATTAATATCGATGGTTTAGCAATCATGTACCTAAAAGTTTTCACATTTTCTGAGTATTTTTGGTTTGTTTTCCACACAAATCAAAATAATGAGCTTGTATTATTTTCATTTATATTTTTGATGAATCGTCAAAAAAATAAACAATTTACCGAGTTGTTTTAATTTCATTTCTCGGAAAACTAAATTTTAATTAATTGATGTTATCGTTCTAAAAAAAGTTTATCAGATAGGTTAAATAACTGATTATTTACTCGAGCTATACTAAAACATGATTCTTAGTCTTAGATTTAAAGGTTTCCAACTTTATCCGCCTTTGAGTTTCAAATGTGTTTACTATACATTTGCATTTGATGTGTATTGCTGTCATTTTATTTATATAATCAAACCATATAAACGATCATAGACAGGGCCAGCTCAAGAAAATTAACTTAATATGTAAAAACTCAGTCCTTTGTTCTTATTGATAAATTTGATCTAATTCATCTTCATTTATCATTCCGGCAAGCAGTATTTTATTATAAAAAGCAAAGAAAAAATAAGAAAACACGCAATGAATGAAAGTTGAATTTTCTATTCTAGAAAGATTGTGCACAAAACAAATTTTTTTATTTTAATATATGAAGAAGTTGAAAATTCTTAAGAAGTTTTTTTCTGAAAAATTTGGGGGATTATTGAGAATAATCTTTGAAAGTTTTGTTTTTTTATAAGGTTTGACAAATTGTGTTAGTGTTCCTAATAACCATAAGAGTTTATGATCGAACTTTTTGGTCGAAATTATTTTGAATTTCATATGATATCGTAGGCAGAAAATAAGTTTTTCTGACAAAAAAGTATGCTACAGTCTATTACATTTTATATTCTAAATAAATATCTTGCGTTTAGTTTGTAGTATAGAAGGACTATATACTAGCAGTTTTATGTTAATCAGTCAACAGGCAATTTCAGCGAAAAGTCTAATATTTTTAAATTTTGAGGTGAACACTGAGAAAAGTTTTTTTACCCCGATAAATGGGGAGTAATTTTTTATTGAACTTTACATTACACAATTTTTGAAAAATGTGCATTTGAATCACGACTATTCGCTCTAATTTCAAACCAGATACACAGAAAAAGCTCAATTCAATTTGAAAAAAATCACAATGACAAGAACAAGATGTTTGGTAAATTTTAAAAATATTGCAAGCTCCTGCGAAGCATCCAATGTTAATAGCTCTATGTTTTTAAAGACGAAAATAAGGAAGGACAATAGCTTTTTGACCTCTTCAAGTGTTATTTATAAGATATATTGTATAGAAGCGGAAGACACTACTTGGCGAAACATATTTTAATAATATTAAATTTTTAAAAATACTCCTTGTTTTAGTTATTTATAAGGGCCATTAATACAGGTAATAATTAATATTTATATTTACTCCGCGCAGTTTTCTAAGTTATAATACTTTAGTCGTTTTTCTGTGCAACCAACTTTAATTTGGAACTTACTTGTATAGGTTATTTTGTATTGCTTACTTGTTTTTTTTTACTATTACATAAATTGTATAGAATTCATCGGTGAACGAACTGTATTCGCACTTGATCGCCCTTTTCTCCTAGTGATATATTCGTATAGATAGTGTTCGGTCGTGCAAAATGATTAAAACATAATATTTTACATGAGATATTGTTTTTATACTACGAAAACAAAAATCCAACATTAATAATATTTTACGACAAACTTTTTTTTCTGCAAACTTCACTTCGTTGAATATTACGTCAAGCCGGATCAAACAGTTAACAAAAAATAAAAATTATTTTGGTTTTATACATCAAACTTTGTTAAAGCCTCGTTGACACTAAGATAGTTTACAATCCAGCGAGTTTACTAGCAGCTTGTAAACTCGCCTAGTGTAATCATGTTTACAATCTAACTAGCAGATCTACCGAAAAAGTTGATTGGCTATCTACTTTACAATCGACTCGCCAACTTTTAAACTCGCCAACTAGCAACTTGTAAACAATCTTAGTGTCAACGAGGCTTAATGCGCTTTCTATACATATAGTTTCTTTTTTTGCCACATAATTAAATTTATATTTTTTTATTAGTTAATATAATAAATTAAATAGTATGTAATTCATTTTTCATTTCAAACATTTCAAACTTTCAATTATTCATATTTTGTATTCATGATAAATGAGTGCCTTTATTAATACTATGCACATTGTACCCTCCTACTCACTACAGCTTAATTTTCGATAATATCAAAAAGAATGCTTTAGCGGTTATGTATAGGCTTATGACTTGAGCGCCATCCCATTTTAAGGGCTAGTTGCTTCGGCAGGTGAGTTGTTACACACTTCTTAGCGTATTACAACTTCCATGTCCACCGTTGCAACTGACAGAAAAATCGTGATTTTTTTTATCACATTTCGAACACGTATCACTTTGAATAAATATCTAAGGAAGAGTAACTAGACTTTTTGAGTGAAGCTCTAATTCTAACCAATACTACGGTGCGTTTGATGGTGTTTGTATTTAATCGTAGGGTGGCACTATGTATAATTTGTATATAGTTACACAAACATAACTTAGGTGGCAGCATGAACTGTTCTTGATTCTAGATCAAATCCGTTTAAAATTTAAATCATATTCAAATTCATATTTTCTACACACATTTTTCATAACAAACAATGACTTTATACAATCCCTGTGAATGGGCATGTCTTACAAAATTGTTTTGACACTAGGGCAACCTTACATTTGACAGATTAAATAAAAAATCAAATTAGAAAATAATTAATTTTGTGACACAAACTTATTGTAAATATGTTAAAAATATATACTAAATTGTTTTTTTAACATTTTTTATCAAAATATATGTAACTTTAGCAGCAAAATGCTTTGAAATGTTTACAATTTTTTTTACATCTTTTGATGCAGTACGCCATTTTTATGAATAAATAACTATATAAGCACAATTAATTGTTGTGAAAAAAAAACAGTTTAAATACTAATTTGTATAAAATTGAATTACCATTCAATATTTTAAGAACAAACTCAGAAAAAACACTTTTGTTTGTTTTAAAATACAACGTGAACAAATGAAATGACATTGACAGTGTGGCAACCTAACGAATACATTTAAAAAAAAAACATGCTTCACTGATCATTTGTGTAAGTACACGTTGCGATACTTTCTTATGTATTTATTCCATGACGTATCATTTTACCGCTGTGACATTTTTATGCTGAGCAAAACTGAGCAAAAGTTTCAATATGCCCACCATTATTCTACTAAATATTTGATACACAAATATCTGTTCGATTTTATGGGATCATAAACATTAAATCTTATTCAAAATCAAACTTTCAATTTACGAATGTTAACAAGATCCGTAAAATCTTGACTTAACTTTGCTTTTACGTATTTATGTAGGCGTTGGGGCTGAACGGTTATGAAAGGGCAAGATGTTGGAATGATACAAAAGGAAATAAGGGGTTAAATAAATAAATGAAAAACAGTTAATATATTTCACATCAAATACTTACATTTTATATATTCGTAATATTATTATTATTTTTTGTTTGTTTCTATAAGAACCGACGTGATAAGAATAATTTAAGTTTAAGCATTTTCTTTTCGTCCAAACATAAAGAGAAAAAAATTGTAAGCAAGGAAATCGTTTCATATTTAATGTTTTGTTATTTTTGTCCATTCCGTTTGTTTATACAGAAGATTTTAATTTTGTTTATGACTGACTGGTTATGGAAAGGGATGGTGATATGTTGTGTTGAATAGATTTTATATGAAAAATAGTATTTAATTTCTTAAGGAATTAGAGGACTTAAGGATAAAGAAAAAATTTTTTGTAAATGATAAATAACGTGTATAAACAAAATCATAGCCAACGATTAAGTATGACCGGATGACTGAATATTAAAATGTTCTACACATTCCAATGCTGTTTTGATACAACAACATAATTCCAAACATAGCTAAATTTAGACTTATAAAGTATACGAATTGTAAGAGTATGATTAGTTTTGGAAGTAAAAATAATAATGATGATCCCTCTGTCTGATCTAATAATAATGATGATGATCTGTATTCTAAATTGGACAATTGTTTTATGAAACCAGTGTAGCAAAAACTGGATTAGTGCCAGTAGATAAGTTATAAAATGTTGTACTTTTTAGTGAAACACAGTAACCTTTCTTAATTTTCAATCTGTTTTAGATTTTAAGGAAAAAAACATTTTTCATAAAAATTCATATTTTAACAAAGCGGGATAAAATGGATCCCACTCACATTAACGTAAGGACAGGACATTCAACATAAAGTCCGGTTTTCCAAATGATCAATACGGGGCGATTGGCAAATCTAGTTGTACATTATATCTTGAAGTGTTCAAGTAACATAATATAACTGAACAATGTCCCAGTTTACTTAAATATTTGAATGATGTCTCAGTCTGAAAATTTGTTCAGTTTGTTATTTTAACAATGGTAATTGACAACGGTAAATACAGAAAAAAGTGACTATTCACGAAATCAAGAAATAATTGATTTCGTTGATTCATTAATTGATTTTCAAAAATTTTCAGCGCCGGCAAATTTTTTGTTAGAAAATATTCGAATTCGTTTCTCTCGTAAACGAAACACCTCTCTCTGTTCAAAAATTTAAAATAAATGATAAACTCGGTGTAATTTTTTTAAATGGTCTTACTCAGAACCTTTAAAAAAGTTCAATGGAATCAGTAATAAATACATACCGACTTTCCGTCTCCGCTTATCATAATATTTCAAAATTGCCATCACAATTTTTTGCGAAGGTAAATTGTACATTTACGCACATTGCATTTTTATATCAAAATTACTTAATAAGAAACTTACTAGTCAATACGATTAACACAATTCCAGTATAAGAAATCTTTATAACATCGAGTATTAAAACCAAAAGGAAAATAGAAACTTTGAATACGAAAAAAAATATTCATTAATAGAGAATAAAGTATAAAAGTTAATTGATTTTTTTTAACAACAAAGCTTTTCTAATAACTTTTAATAACTTTTTCAATTTTCTTAATCTTACGTAAGTGAAAAAAGAATCCCAAAAATTTATATTTATTGCTGAAAGCTTGTTATAAGTGTTGTTTCTCAGGTTATAAGGATATGGTTGATAAGTAGTGAACTAATAGATAATAAACAGAAAAATTTTAAGTAAAATGCGAACAAGCAACTTGTAATACTAAATTATTTAGAACAGAGAAATTTCAATCAGATTTATTCATTCATCAGATATCAATAGAACTTGAAAACAATCTTAATTTTCGAATCCCTTGTTTTATTTGAAATAATGGTAACTTTTTCTTTACTTCTGGTTTAACAATTTCAGCTTAAGATATCTGATTTAACAAAATAGTTTAAAGAGATATGAA
This sequence comes from Diogma glabrata, assembly GCA_963693315.1. Lineage (NCBI taxonomy): Eukaryota > Metazoa > Arthropoda > Insecta > Diptera > Cylindrotomidae > Diogma > Diogma glabrata. The sequence continues at coordinate 598,573 of CAVNZG010000828.1, forward strand.
AATTTTCAATTTTTGACAATCAATGTAATTGTTGAGGGTACGTTATTATTTTAATCTTATTTCCTTAAATACGAGATTTTGGATTTATTAAAACACTCAATTGAAACTTGAATTATAAAATTGTAGATTTAGTTTGTTTAACATCGCATTACGATTGGAGATAATCGTTAATTGATATTACCATGAATGATTTTAGAGATGATAGCAAAAGTTTATTCTAGAAAAACGATATTCTTTATACATGCCAAAGTATAATTGCGTTGGACGGATTTGTGAAGATATTTCTTTTAAGTGTTCCACCTACCTAAAATGAAAACGTTTGTTTTTTTTTGTCTTTATCAATTACTTTATATTCTCAGTTCTATGCCAACATAAAAGTTGTTTAGAATTTAAATTTGTTACTTCTTTTGGTATTTGCTTCTAGATTATAAAACAACAAATCACGAAAGTAGCGAATATGAAGTTTAAATTTTTGATGCAAGGTTGAAATTCCTTAAACAACAATGTCTCGTTTAATTTTATAGTTTTGCTTATGGAATGTGTAAACTAGGGTTATGATTTTTTACTTTTTTTATCAAAAGGACTTTTCTGTATCAAAATTAGTTGAAGTTTTATGTACATACATGCTATGAATATTTTAATAAAAAGACAAAAAAATAAAAAAAACCTCACCCGAGAAGTAAAATCGAAATTTTTTTAAAAGTATCAAAAAAATCTCTGAATTTCAGTCATTAACAAATAACAATCCAAATACACCAAATGAAACATAAATTAAAATATTTTTAATGAAATTAAACTTAAATTAATTCCAATGTTACCCCTTTTGAGGTAAGGAGAATTGCTAATTACTGACCTCTATATGTATTGTGAAATTAAGGTTCAATCGGAGAATACTACTATTGTTAACAGTGGAACACGAAATGGAGTTATATGAAGGTTACAACAATTATTTAAACAAGAAAGACTTGATGTGCCCCTTTTTGTTAGTTGCCAGCACAATGTTTTGGATAGAGTTCTTTAATTGGTAATGGATAAAAAGCTTTCAGGTAGCGCAAAACTGGCGAATATTGAATATCCGTTCGTTTCAGATCTAATTAAAAATAACAAGAAATTGAAAGAACGTTTTGTGAATGGTGAAGTAAAACTTAGTGTTAACTCTGGATAGAGAGAAAGAAGATATTAAATTTCTTTCTACCTTACACATGTTTTCAGATTTTATAAAGAAAAAGGAACTTATCCTTTTATAAATTTTCTAAAAACTTCAAGCATTAGCTAAACTAGATGGAATTCAAGGGCTATCTTGGCAATTTTTGCATTTATTCTGATACCTAGCGCTCGAATAAATTTAGATGGAATGTGTTCATTATTATCGTATGAATGGTCTGATTTGTGGTTTTTAAATCAAATATATAACTAGAATGATTTCAGAATATCTGAAATATTGCATCCATATAAAAAAGCTATGCCAAGCTTCAAAAGTAACTGGACAAGAGAGCCTTTAGTAATTAATATACAAACAAGCAATCAGTATTCTGAACGCGCAATAAAAATCATTTGTTTTTGTATGCCAGATTTGTATGAAAAATGCAAAATTTTACAATAAAACACATACACATAAACACACATTGTGAGCAATAAAACTACCATATTATGTATGTTAATTTAGCATCCTTATCCTTGTTAGCATGGTATATTCGGATATCCAGAAACGTTGATTTATAAAATTTTATAATTAACACTAAACATGCCTAACCTTGAGTAACACAAAAGTGAAATCGTATTGATATATAATTATGAATTTTAGTAAAGATATACTAATGAATTCTTGAATAACTTGCGTTAATTTTAATTTTGATGAATTTTAAAAAAAAAATTTTTTTGCTTCTTGAAATGTAGATAAAAGTTCATAATTTTACGGCACAGGCATATGAGGTCATGAAAAAGTCATAACCCTAGTGTTAACATTGAAAAACCATTAATATGATTCTTTGAGATTAGAGCACACGGAAAATCACATCCGAAAAATTACTACGTCAAAAACAGTACTGAAAAAAAATATTGCGACGCTGATGCATAGGCTAACTTCACCACAGCTCTGGAGACTGGAAACAAAATGTTCTGGATATAAAGTGAGCTAAAATCCATCAAATACTTAAATAATGGCTAACAAATGTTATAGACTTCGCGTAGTTCTAATTATAAAAACATTCAAGAATACTGTAGTATCCCAAAAAATATAAATTCTGTTGTACGAGAAAAATTAAAAAAAATTTTTTACCGGAATGAAAAAACGGAAGTTGGAATGCAGAACTGTTACAAATCATGCTCTTAGCATAAATGCTAAGTTTAATCAAAATAAACTGATATTATTGATCACAAACTGATATTATTGAAATTTGAAATAAACAGTTGTTCGAATGAACAAATAAACACTTACCCTTTCAAATAAACACTTACCACAATATACAAACTTTAAAAACAAAGTAAGAAAAGTCAGCAGTTTTATGGTATAGACTCTCCGACACTTTGATCAATGTGTCCCAAAAGTTGATCATTATCTTCTGACACTAATTGAAACATTTTTCATAAGTTTCATTTTAATCACTTCATTATTGTAGGCTGTAGTGTGCATAAAGGCACTGCAAAAAATTGCAAAAAAAAACTGGAAGTTGTGATGCAGAACTGTTTTAAACCGTACTAAATTCTAATTCTTCAATAAGTTGCATCCAATTCGATTATCAGTTACAGATGTTATTGAGCTTTCAAATCAACAGCAGCTCGGGAACCCCCACCACTTTGTTCAATATCGCTCAAAAACTATTCAGCTCCTTGGACCTTGCCATACATATTTACATCTTTTTCCAAAGTGTCATCAAAATTCATTTACGAACGAATGTTGTATGCTCCCAACAAACATAAAAAACATGGTGAAAAAAACCACCTGTTGTATGGTGGCTTCCCAACCCCTTATCTAATGTACTCCAAAAGCTTATAAAATTTTCTCATATTACTTAAAAGCTTTTACCAACGTTTCATGAAAATCGATAGGTAATTGTTGGCTACAGTAGGGATACACCTGGAAAACATTTTTAACCGGAAGTGATAAACCGGAAGGTGGTATGCATAAATATTTAAAACTGTACTAAAATCTTATATACCAAGTTCCAATAAGATCATAAACCAGGATTAGAAGTTATTAAAGATTTAAACTTAGAGGTGATTGGCGACCCCCGCCATTTTATCCAAATTGGAAATGAATCCAGATCTTTCATTTTCAAGTGAACCTGGGTCATTAGCCAATGATTCATCAAGGTCTTATGCAAGAATGTCACGAAACCAACCAACCACCCACCCTGCCACCCACTGACATACAACAAAATTATTGGCTATTTAGATAGAGGATGGTCCAAAACAAAAGAAAAAACAAAATCTTGAGTATGTAAGATTTATTTTTCTCGATATATTGATTGCATTACTTCACACAACAATTTAAAATTATGGTGAAGTAAAAACTAAATTTTATCCACTGCATTGCATCTGAAACGCCGCTTATTTCCGAACTTAATTGATTGATCAATTTGACACATAGTTGAAAATAATTTTCTATGTGTTAGATTTTAACCAATGATAACTTATTAAACAATGATAACTTTATTTTTAAGGCGAAATGTAAATCGTAAGAGCAAAATTTTAAATTTTTTTGAGATCATTCCTTCAGAGTCGATTTTATTATGTATGTATTTTCTTTCATTTCACATGCAGAAAAATAAAACTAATACTTTTTATTTATGTATTCTTATTTTTAAAACGATGGAAAGCATCAAATTCGAACCAAAAATTAAATATTTATGTATTTGCAAAAAAAATTATGCTACGGGTAACTACAAATATAGGTTTATTTTTGTTAATTTTTGCAACCCTAATTGTATGCGTTATTAGACTTAATAGAATAAAATCAACAGTTGTTAATTTGATTCTGTTGCACGATTGCTGCGGAATACAATATTATTGTTTTATTGGGTCATTTTTTAATGATATATTTCATTTTTCAAGCTAAAGTTTACAAATTTGCGGAGAATAAAATTCATTAAACAAGAACATTATACAACGTTTTATCAATTAATAGCTATTTATGTACCAAGGGCGTTATGTAGGTTATTACGCCCGGAAAGCGACGTAATCTAGCCCGAGGGCCTTTGGCCCGAGGGATGGATGTCGCTTGATGGGCGTAATACCCAATAACGCCAGTGGTGCATACAAGATTTTATGCTTCACTTAATAAGCTAAAAACTAAGAAAGAATTTAATTTGTTAGTCTATATTGCTATGCAAAAAAATACAAATGTATCCCAGTATGCCAAGAAAATAAATATTTTGAAGTTTAAATTAATTATTTGTTGTTTGTGCGTTGCTATAAACAAATTCTCCCAAATTTTGTAGCATAGTTTGCCATGAGAAAAAACAGTTTGAAGTTTCAAATAATTATTCATCAGAACTCTGAATTAGTCCTAAACAATAATGGATTTTCAATTGCCAGAGTTTATTAAGCAAAATGCTCAAAAAGCAACGGAATCTTTATTGCCAATTAAATCCAAAAAACAATATGATAAAGATTACGGGATTTTTCGTTAATGGAAATCAAGAAATAAAGTACAGGCAGTGAATGAAAATGTGTTGTTAGCATACTTTCAAGAATTGGTAATTCTAATTTGTTTATACATTTTAATAAGTAAATTTATTAATTAAATTTTTTATTTAGTCTGAAAAGTATACCCCGAATTCACTGTGGACCAAATACTCCATTTTAAAATCTACCCTTACAGTTTACGAAAAAATTGATATTTCAAAATATAACCAATTGCTTTCGTTTTTAAAAACAAAATCAAGAGGTTATACGCCAAAAAAATCTCAAGTTTTAACCGGCAATCAGGTTATGGCTTTCATAAAAGATGCTCGGATGACGTTTATCTGTTGCATAAGGTAGTTTTGGTTATGGGAGTCTTTGGAGGCTTAAGAAGAGACGAAATGGTAAAAATGTCAGTTGTGGATGTAACTGATAAAGGTTCCGTTTTGATTGTAAAAGTGCCAGAAACTAAAACAGGTACGTCAAAAGGCTTTACAATCATAGATGAAGAAGAAATGGGTGCTCTGAAAATAGTCCGACAATATATGAATTTAAGGCCAAATAAAACAAATGGGACACGTTTTTTTCTTACATATAGAAACAGAAAGTGTACAATGCAACCAGTTGGAAAAAATACGATAGACAGTGTTCTTAAAATAAGTTCTTAAAACTAGAAAACCCTCACCAATTTACTGGTCATTGTTTGAGACGCACTTCGTCTACTCTCTTAATTGAGGGGGGTGCGTCTTTCGAAACTCTTAAATTGCACGGCAAATGGAAGAGTGACACTGTAGCACAAGGCTACATAGAAGAAAGCATCACTTCGAAAAATAGAATTTCCAACATGATTGCAAGTGCTGTAGGTTCATCTGAAGGAGAAACAAGTGCTATTTCTAGTTTTGAAATCATCTCGAATGTTCAAGAAAAACCATCAACCTACCCCATATCAAATAAAATGATAACTGTATCGGACAATCTTTCCAGTAAATCTGTTGATTTTTCTGGCAAGTTTGAAAATTGCCATTTTTACTTCGAAAAGTAACATTCTGTATTGAAAATTTTGATTTAATTTGAATAAAAATTATTAATTAATAAACATTTTTTAAAACTTTTTAAATTAAAAGCAAAAATACAATTTACGACAAAAACAAACTGTCTAGTATGCCATGAGGATAAACATTTTGAAGTTTAAAATATTATTTTAGTGTATTAAGAGCGGGCGTTATGAATTCATAATGCCCTCTCATAACGCCCCGGTTTTTATGGATGCGTTTATATATCGCGTATCCAAGACTTTATAATAACATTATATGCATGTGAAGCATAAATTATTTTAAAACTCATTGGTGAAACGAATAAACAAATTTTATTTAATTTCGAACCAATTTATTTGTTTTTGTTTTGAAAATGAAATAACCTACAATAAAAATTTTGAAAGTGAAATTACCTACAATGAAAGACATCAAATTTTCGCATCATCCTTGCAACCGTATAAAATTAACAACATTTTATTTAATTCTATTAAGACTGATAACGCACACAGTTATGGTTCTAAAAAAAATTAAACTATATTTAAAGTTGCCAAGAAAAAACAATTTATTTGATTGTATTGAACTCTGAAATTAATTATTTTGATTGTATTTTATACAGATTATATAATAAACAATAAATTCCAACTAATGTGCATGTCTCTCTCTCGAATATTGAAGAAGGCAAAGGCTACTATGATTAAATTGAATTAAATTTCGATTGTGAATTAAATTAATATTTTTGATATTAATCGCTCGTGCCTCACTCTCATTGTAAACTTTAAAATAAAGAAAACTTCGTTCATAACATAAAACTTCGTTCTTTTCTTTCTTTGGTTTCTTTAAACTTTATTTCGTTCATCCCTGCTGTTTTAAATAACATTTTGTGTTTAAGTGTGAGCAAGATATATCCGCACTTTCTGCCATTTAACATGAAATATTATATACCACAAGGTCCGCAATAGAATCTTAAAATATTTATTGGTACGTAGCATGCAATCAGTTGAGAAACACTGCTTTAGGCGATACTGGGAAATTAAAAAAAATCGTGCAGTCAATGTTTTGAGTAAAAATGAAAAGAAGTGCAAAAGACATTTAAAATGTTTCCCAAGATATCGACGGTTTAACAGTTTAACTGTTATTTGAAATTGTTAACCATATGGTTGAATTAGGAGACACAAAATGGTAGGTTAGAGTAATAATCTTTTCGACCAGAAAACAGCATTTGGAATATTATTGAAAGAATTACTAGTGGTCGGTCCAACAATTCAACTACCTCTGACTACAAAACTTACCGAGAATATACACGTGGTAGTGAATTAAAGAGAAACGGAGTTTTAGAGAATTGTGTGACAATAAAAATCATCTCAACCACTAAAACATTATCTGGTACGCAAAGCTACAAACTATTTCTTTTCTTTCTCTGTCTCTCAGTATATCATCGGAGCCTTAGATAGTGGCGATACCGAAAAATTTATGATCATGTTATGACCAAATTCAAGATATGATTTATACATTTTGTTTTTGTTGGAAGATAAATAATTTTCTTTTCTTAAGCTTCTACAATTTTTCAACAAAATAAATATATATTGTTTTTTATGGAGATAAGAAAAAGAAATAATTTATAGAGACGAAAGTGTGTAACAAGCAAAGATGTCTATGGAAAGTGACACAAAATCTGTTTTGTAATATAATTTGGGTTTTCATTGTTTTATTCATAAAAATCACAAATATAAATAGTTAAGAATGAAATAAAAGTCTTAACATTTTTTTATATTAAAATAAATGAACTTTTTATTGTTGAAAAAAATGGTTTCTGTCCTTTTCATTGAGCTTTGTATAACTTTGTGTAACAAATTGTAGGCAATAACATTGAAATGATTTTCCTTTGGGAAATATAAAATCTGATAAGCTTTATACAATATTACATGAAAATATTATTACTATACATTTTTAACTCTTGGGTAATGATGACCAAACTTATGATACATATACAAAAATTACGTATCGTTAGACATTTCAACCATTTGTAACTCAATTACAAAGTTTGAATTTGAATACAATGGTTAATTGGTACATTTTACAGTATATTGCTATTATATTAAAATAGGAATCAAAACTTTTCTTAATATCATAACATTAATTTTCTCTTTCGATTATTTAAGTTAATAGTGTAACGTGCAGCACCTAATTCTATCCTTAATATTGTCACATATTAGAAATCATTGACCATTTATATAAAAAGAACACGTACATGTTTAAACATTCTTAGAAAACGAAATAAATTTTTTTTCGTGTAGAAAAAACGTTTCTATTCGAAAATGTCAATTTCAATAATAGAATTGAACGTGCAATAATTAACTTGAGAATAATATTAATCGAAATTGAAAATTATAAGAACTGAGAGTGTAAGAATTGTCTGTAGTGTAGTGTATGAGTGTAGGTAATAATTCGTTCTTGATTAGTCTGCATAGACTGTAAAGTTTTTATTATTGCTGATGATGGTTGCACCTAGAGTGCACCTAGAGTGCAGCTTTTCAAATTTACAAAAACGGGACACGATCGTTATCAGTAAATAAAGTAGCTTCTTTTTCTTCGCTTGTCCTACCCTGAGCAAAATTAGATATTTTCTTTAACAAAAAGTAATATTGAGATTAAAAATTTCGATAAATCGAATTTGTTTATACCAATTTTTATAGTATGAATAGGTAAAGCGAGAATAACGACAAATTTTTAGTGTCCACCCGAAATGGAGAAATCTCAGATATGGAATTAAAGTTGTTTGCTATTAAGAAAATCAAAAATTTACTTGAATAAGACGTTGAATTTTTTAATGATTTGAAAATCATGTGATGCATTAAAAAGTAGTTTATCGGCAATCCAGATGGTTTTCTTGTAGAAGTAACAAATTTATTGTAAGAAATTTATTTTCATTAATATTTGAGTCCATAAGCTTTGTAATACATATTTTCGAAAATATATGTTTCTTCTCTGCACCTAGTTTCCTTGTGTTTTAAGAGTTAGAAGTGGAAAGTTGGAAAACGGAATTTTTTGGATTCACTCCGAGTGCGGTGTTATATGAAAGGTTGACATTGTTAAAAAACGTTACCCCTCTTTCATATATTAAGAGTAATTCCTTTTTCATTCTGCACCCACCTCTTAAATTCAAATGTAATTAATGAAAAAACTATATCATAAATTGCTTAAAACTTTAACAGAGTAAGTGAGCAAACCCAATTTTCGTATTTTACTAACTTGGTCAAAGCTTGTTCAGCAAATCGAGCGAGATGATGATATGGAATAATTTATGCGTTACAAAGTAATTGGGCAATATTTTTCCAGATCCTAAGATTTTGACACACATAATCAAAAATTTACTAGAGTCTACAACTCTACACAGTCCTGGCTAAATTGAGTTTTACTACGAATAAATTAATAAATACGACGGATAAAGAGGATGAAGTGTTAGTGCTATTCTTGCCGTTAATTTAACTTTCTTGGCGTCAGAACCATTCAAAACAGCTTTCATTTTTATAAAATTTAACAAAAGAATTTCGTAGTAAAATAAATATCGAGTCAGGTTAGGTTAGGATGTAGTATGCCACAATTAAGCCTAGTCATGCGCTATTTTACTTCATTTAATAGTTATTTTATTTCATCACTTATCTTAAAACCACCATAGATTAATTAAACACTTGTTGTTGTTTCAAATTTTGAGAATTTTATTTATTATATTATTTTTTTTATATTATATTATTTTTATTATTTTATTATTATTTTTATATTTATATTACTTTTATTTATTACATAAAATAATATAATAAATAAAATTCTCAAAATTTGAAACAACAACAAGTGTTTAATTATTCTATGGTGGTTTTAAGATAAGTGATGAAGCAAAGTAACAATTAAATGAAGTAAAATAGCGCATGACTAGGCTTAATTGTGGCATACTACATCCTAACCTAACCTCACTCGATATTTTTTTTACTACGAAATTCTTTTGTTAAATTTTATAAAAATTAAATCTGATTTGAATGCTATTGACGTCAAGAAAGTTAAATTAACGGCAAGAACAGCACTAATACTTCATACCCTTTAATCCACATGCGTTAACACACCTGGCGTTACATTATCAAATAATATAACAACATAAAAGGGTTTTTATCAGTTCAAAGTTATGACAAAACTCCGCCCATTTGACTAAGATTTTGACGTTTTCGAATTCAAACATCGCATTTCTTTCATAAAGGTTTCAAATTTTTTAAACAAAACACAAAATGAAACAAAACAAATATTCTCAACACAAAAAACAACATCTACAATTACTTTAGCGTGCGTTGTATCGCAGTGAATACGTTTAGCTTTTTAAATCGTTAAATAATTTTTGCCATGAATAATGGCAAAAATGATGCTTTTAGAACGTTAGTGTGATTTCTGGTATCAAAGATTCGATAAATTGAACCTCGCGACCATTACTCGCGGTACACTGTCTCGTTTCAAAGTATGTGTTATTTGCTAACGTTGAAGAATGTACTACTCCATCCCACACATGATTAAAAAAATGTTTTGAATTAAAGCTGGTATTCTAAAACCAGAAACCTCACTGAAAGAAAGAAATTTGGTTGGTTACTATAAGTATAACCTATTATGATGTGTGATCTGTGGCGAACATCTAAATTATATAATTATATAAAATTCAAATTAAGCATGCGATGTTTGTTCATTCAATAGTTTTTTTTAAGTTCTTCTTTTTTCTTCTTTTGCAAAAGAATTTTTCTTAAGTTATCGATTTTGCAAAAAATTTTAAGTCTAATTAACTAAGAAGTTCATTTAATATTTTTCTTTAATTATTTATGTGATGAACCTTAATTAGAAAAACGATACTGATATAAAATTTTAGTTATCGATTTTGCAAAAAATTTTAAGTCTAATTAACTAAGAAGTTCCTTTAATATTTTTTTTAAATTATTTATGTGATGAACCTTAATTAGAAAAACGATACTGATATATAGTATATTATATAATATATAACAAGGTTGAGAAGTAGGCTATTATTGACCAAGAACTTTTAGAGGGATATAATGTTCGAGGTATATATTAGTCTTCTCAACCGAGGAATATATAGAATTTTTTTAACTACTAACACTAATTATCATATTTGCTTTGATTAGATTTTGATATTAGTCATTTTCCATTGCATTTTTAAAATATCTTAAAATATCAAGTAGCCTGGAAGATTAGTACAAATAAAACGAAATAAAGGAATGCAATTATTATTTGTTTAAAATAAAGGGAAATTTGTCATTATTAACCTAGGTAATGTTTTGTTATTATTATTGACCCAGCTTGAGAAAAATTACTTCTCTTTGGGGCATTCGAGTAAATAATGACGATTTCTGAAGTTAGTAGTTAAAAAAATATTTTGTATTTATTCTAAATGTGTGAAACTTTAACTTATGCTTAATAATCTTTAAATGTGAATAACTTTAATTTATGTATATGAATTTTAAATGTAGTGAACTTAAATTTATGTTATATTATTATCTCCTAATGAAAAGTTCTTATTTTAAAGTAATAATTTTGATTATTTAAAAATTGTAACTAACTAAATAAATTTAAAATCATTTTGAGATAAAATTAAATATTATTATTATTTTAAATGTGATTGAGTGTCTTAAATTATAATCAACAAATATGATTTTGTAATTTTTCAAGAAGAAAACACAACTGACTAAATAAGACAATCATCTGCTTATTCTGGGATTACAAATATGTTTTTTATATCTGATTGAATAGTGTGAATGATTATCTATGTTAGAGGATTATCAACTACAATCAAAATTTTCATATAAAAATCTACCTATTGAAATGTTCTTCATCTCGGAATTTCGGAAAAATTTTGGTGCCAAACGACTATATAACGATAAGCGGAGCCCTTAAAGTTGAATAATCTAAGGCCTTATAACGGCAGCTTGAAACATAATACATAAACATAATAATAAAATACAATTTATAAATATTGAATATTCGAACCTTTTTTTATCATTTTTGTCCGAATGACAACCTTGGCGTTCAGGGTTCCTGAAAAATCAACTGTTTTAAAAATTTACTAAACTTGGTTGTCCTTGATCTAGATGAAAATGGTCAAGCTCATATTTGAAAAGTTTTGTACATGTAGATATAACGCAAATCTTTTCAAAATTAAAAAAAAAATTGTTCAAGTTCAGAGGTTGAGACCCTGGGGCTGTTAAAACCAAAACAAACGTAAACGGCCATGCTTTCATCATTTTTGAGTTTATTTTGTTTAAACTAACACTAGCTTTTAGATAAAATTTTCAGCTATAACCTCAGAAATTTTCAGCCTTCTAACCCAAGAAGTGCCAATGCAATTGGCATTATATTAACATAATGCACACCACTCTCACGCCGTACGATTACAACAACACAAATCTCATAAAAATATCCCATAGAAATATTAGATAAGTTTTCTTTTGCTTCTTTTTTTTTTAGTTTTATTTTTTTGGCAAAAATTAAAAAAAAAATTAAAGCAATGCTGAGTCATTATTGTTTTGAATGGAGGAATATTTTTTTGAGAAATTTGGAGTATTTGGAAGTGGTTTCGTTGAAATAAATATATGTACATATATTGATTACACATTTTCAATAGTTTCCCTAAATTGATAGATATTTGTATTATTTGAGGTGTAAAAGTTGTTTGATAATTTTTGTTTATAAATTATGTGTGGTAGAATTGTAGTTGTGACGTAGTTAGAACGTTAATCCACCAAAGGATTTAATATGTTATCCGTTTATGTATTTAGTTTGGTTGGTTTGATAAATTTTTTGCATTATTCTGTTTCTACTTAAATTTTTTATTTAAACATCCAATTCTATTTGTACACAAAGCTGTCTGGTCCCGAAATCTACCTGTTTCTAGCGGATATACCTGCCGCTTGGACTTTTTTTTATTGGTAATTTGCTTTATTTCAACGGATATAGTAAGTAGTAACGGTCTATATATTTGGTGACTTTGATTTAGTTTTTGTTACCATTATGAATAATGAATGAAACAAGAAACAACATCAAATTAATTTTTAAAAAAACAAAAACCTTAAATTAATTTAATATTCTTCAGCTTGTTTATTTTTTTCGTAAAGGTAAAAAAGTTGAATTTTTAATATCCTAGTTTCATTACTTTATAAAAATTCGCACTTCCGCTGTTTTTCATTTGGTTGCTATAATTTTCTCCCTTCCTTACTCAAACTTTGAGATTATATTTTATAACATAAAGAAGCCAAACAAAAGGGTTATTATGCGTTTAAGAGTAAAATTTATTTTCTTTCGTTTGTTTAATCGTTTGATAAAAATTGCTTTGTTTGAATTAAAAATACCGCGAATAATATTGCTTAACAAGTTGTAATTGTTTGTTTTATTAAAATAAAAATGTGTACAAGATCATGTATGTTCTGGTTGTGTTAATGTATTTATACACATTTAAAATAGTTAAAAACTTTGTTTTAATGAGTTAAAATTATAAGCAGCGTTAGACGCATACTTAGCGCTGCATTATATTTGAGGATAATTTTTTATTTTTATGGATATCAAAATATGTATAGTTAATTATTTACATAAAGATATTTGGTAAAATAGTTTTTGAGAAAATCGTTTAATCCAAGCTGTTTGTTGTTTGTTATTTTGTTCCTTATAATCTTTTATGGGCCTTGTGTGTATCTGATTAATACGCGCAAAGTTCAGTATATACAAATTACCGGCTCTATTTGAAATTAGTTTGACGTTTGTCGTTTGATATTTATTAAATCAAATCTTTCTTTTTCCTTAATATTACTAAAAACCTCCGTTTTTAATCTTACTAAAATTCTCAAAATTTCTCATATTACAGAGTGTACGAATGCCTAGTATTATAACAAGGTGTGCTATTCACACGAATTAGACTAGCTTAATCTGATTCAATGCTATGGTAAAGATTCAATACTATTTGTTGAAAAGTAAAAGGGCCAAAATTTACACACACTAACACTTTAAGCACGACGGTCGTATCAAACAGCAATGCAGGTCCCTATAGCAAACAATTCATTTTTATTAATTAACTATACATATTAATTTATTTTAAACATTTTGGTTTTCATTTCTTGTGTTCTACCGTATTGCTTCATTCTCAAAATGGTTAGTATATAATATATGGGTAATTCTTTTACAAACCGAACGGATTTTGATGAAAATTCATTGACACCTCTTCGATTTGGCTGAAACTTTTTTTGCGGATTCTATGTCGAAAAAAAAGATATACGTGTTCGAGGAATTTTTTTTTTTTTTTTTGAAAATAGAGCTGTTCTAAATTTCGTGAATTTTGTGAATTTTGGCTTGAAGACTTATTTTCAAAAATTCGTAGTTCCGAATCTATAAGAGCTACAAAATTTTCACTGGCAACTTTTTTGTAGCTGAAAAACTGAACTTTGAGGAAAAAATATTTTTTATAAAAAATTTTAACAAATTCATATTATTATAAACAATTTAATTGTTTAAATCGATTTTTAACAATTTCCCCCAAAACGAATCCAGTTCTTAGTATTTTCATTGTATTCTCCGTTAAATTTTACGTCAAAAACATGTTTTTAAAATATGGTACCTTTTCAATTATTCTTAAAATATTAATTTATGTAGCGCGTAACGACCCAAAAAACGGTTTTTTGCTACAAAAATCAAATCTGTAACTTGTTTTCGTTTTTTTTCTTTTCGTTTTTTTAAATATTGGTTAAAGCTAAAGTTTAAAGTAATAGAATTCATTATTTATTACTCTCTACTTCGTTTTGTGTGTTATGCTCCAATTTCTATCCAGCATGACGTCGCCTAGATTCTTTTGTCATAAAGACCATTTCTTTTCAAATAAATCATAAGCTCTTATCATAAAACAATCCTAAAATTTCCATCCCATTCAACAAATTCGATCCCATAAACTATTTTTGCGAGCGAGTCTTCAGAGAATAAATGATCCTATTCGAACACCACGAGAACTATTTAATTGGGCGACAGAATCATTGCCAAACATTTCTTGTCGCTATTCTACAAATGATAATTACGAACAAGAAAAAAAATAATTATCAGAACGATTTACAAAAGCGAAATCGATAAAGGGAACTAAAAAATATCATTGCATGATTCCAATATCTTTTCAAGAATTAGAAGCTAAGATATTTTCTTTGCATGAAAAAAAAATTTTGTAAAAATTTTCAATTAAAAAATATTATTATTAATCTGTCAAGGAGAGTGTTCATTTTTGATTTTACTATACAAATGTGGTTATTCCAATAAAGTACATATAAGTAATATTAAGAATTATTACTTTATTTTTCATTACTTGATTTTTTTTATTTACTAATATATTTTTTACCATCTATTATTATTTGTCAAAGTTTGTCATGGCAGTGGTGGCTAATACAACAGACAGGTTGAAATTACGTGGTGCACTGGATGGGTTTTTTTTCAAACGCTTGATAATAATTTTTTGTTTCAATCAAGATTTGTTTTCTAACAAGTCAGGAGATTCGGTTTGAAAACGAATAACCCATACATTTTTTTTATGCAAATTTTCAATAAATAATTGTTACAAAGATGATTTGTAACATTTTTTGCAATTTAATTTAAAATTTTGAGGTTATGTCAAAAACTAGTTTAGACAAAAGTTGTAGACCTTTTAATTATCTACAACTTTCAAATTAAACTTTTTTTGATACAAGTTACAGATTTGATTTTATTAGCAAAAAGCCGTTTTTTGGGTCGTTACGCGCTACATAAATTAATATTTTAAGAATAATTGAAAAGGTACCATATTTTAAAAACATGTTTTTGACGTAAAATTTAACGGAGAATACAATGAAAATACTAAGAACTGGATTCGTTTTGGGGGAAATTGTTAAAAATCGATTTAAACAATTAAATTGTTTATAATAATATGAATTTGTTAAAATTTTTTATAAAAAATATTTTTTCCTCAAAGTTCAGTTTTTCAGCTACAAAAAAGTTGCCAGTGAAAATTTTGTAGCTCTTATAGATTCGGAACTACGAATTTTTGAAAATAAGTCTTCAAGCCAAAAATCACTAAATTCACGAAATTTAGAACAGCTCTATTTTCAAAAAAAAAAAAAAAAATCCTCGAACACGTATATCTTTTTTTTCGACATAGAATCCGCAAAAAAAATTTCAGCCAGATCAAAAATGGGTCGGTCAGAAAGGTGTTCGGTTTATAAAAGAATTACCCTTAATTAAGAATTAAGATTTTATTACGATACAGATTTTTAATCAATAGAAAAAAACTCATAGTTTTTCAATCAAACATGCTATGCATTTGACGTTTGTTGAAATTTTCGTATGGGAAAAAAAATTGAACTTTGAAATTTGAAATTTTAAAATTGAAATTTTCGTTCTTCGCTATTTACCGGGTGTAGAAAAAAGAGCGTATGCCACTTTCATGTAATGGTTATTATATGATCGTAGCACAATATACTATTTCAGTCAAAAAATGATCCAATGATCCAAAGTCCAATGGGAGGCTCTAGAGGCTCTACCTAATCTCTACTAGCCCTAACATAACTTTATAAATACATTCGAGAAAAAGGTCTGAACAACATTATTTATTGCCCTTTATACTTTTTGCCATACACCTGATGAATTTTTTTACTTTTGTTGTCAGAAAACTTAAGTTCGGGCTCATGCCATGATCAAAATTTAGTAAAAGGCTTATAAATATCGTGAACCGATTTTCAACAAAGAGGAGTGTTATTTCAGATATCGTGATTATATGGATTATGAGAGGACTGTTGTTATGTTGTTACGATAAAATTTTTTGGGTCCTAAAATGGTTTGGATGTATCTAAATGAACCTTTAACAATACAGCAAGGAAAATGGTACATAATTTAACTTTTTCGTCTAACAACTTAAAATGCAACTCACAGATTATAAAAAAATCATGATTGCAACCGCTACAGACGATAGATAATGAAATAGTTGAAAGATAAATTGAAGACAACAATTAAAAAGTTGCTTAACTATGTTTAAACGACATAAAATTATTTTTCTCTAGAAGAAGTTTATAGTAATTGGATTGTTGGCTTCCTACATTGTTTTAAACTTTATAATTTGTTTAGTAAGTTTATTCAATGATCTGAAGTGACTTTATTACAAGGTTAAAGTTTTCAAACTATATTTATATTTTTTGTTTAAAAGAATGATTACTGGTTAGTAGTTTTAACTTGACATTGATGTTTTTGATAAAACAAAAGAAGTTTGATTTTTTTATTGTTTAGGTGTTTCAAGTTGGCTTTTTGAAATATTTAGCAGTGGAACCAACCTTGTACCCTACATGGGAGTGAAGCAGCAACCGAGGTCAAATAATCGTGTACGTTTGGTTGTTGTCCAAACCCCGTTCTGAGACTTCTCTCAGTTGTAGATATTGTTGTGGGTTGTTTGGGAACCATAATCCTATAGGAGAGAGCACCAAAATTTGTGTTGGATTAAACCGCCATCTTTACTATCCTATTGCAAATAATGCTTATACTAATCTCCATCAGGATTCTTGGACGGTTAAACCTACATCGGATATAAAATGAACCCTAACAAACCTTCCGTTAACTAGGTTATATATTCACTGGCCCTTAATAGAAAAATAAAAAAACATCCCGATTCAAATACAACGACTGGCAGATCCAGGCCGAAGCAATCAAATGAAAAAATGTGTTACAAAAAGAAACCAAAGATGAATTCATTTTGCTTATACTAAAATCATTCCACGTCCTATATACCTGGCTAGGAGCTGCCAATGTTAAACAACGGACCAATCTCGGGCCAGTATTGGTGAGCCAAGCCTTGGCTAGCTAGCTTTGGGCCAGGTCTGGGCCAGTTGTAAATTCCTAGACTGAACCAATCAATGTTCAGTTTATTATATTACGCGGTATTAACCAGTCTAAAGCATTGTAAACATGTGCAGGCCATATTATGTTTATCTTTATTTTCATATATGTTACTCTTTCCGCAACCTCTTTCCACGCATTTAAAGAAGTTCTGGAAAAAAAATTGGTTTGGTAGACCTGGCTCAAGTTTTATTTGCCAGACTTGGCCCCAGGACATCAGTCCAAGCTTGGGCCGTTTGAAAATGTTAAGCCTGGCCCAACCCCCAAAAGCTATGGCACGGTCTTGGCCCATGCTTGGCCCCTTAGCCTTTTCTTACCCGGGATAGTAAAGTTTTTAAACGTACCAATGGTTTGAATTGAACAATTGTTTTTTCCAACTTTTATTTATACATCGGCCATTTAGTTTATATAAAGTGTATTTGAAGTTTGATCAAAACTTTTTTTAAATTAAAAGGAAGTTTTAAAATACTGTTAACTATAATATCTATTTAGGAACATATAATTATAGGAATATAACTATAGGAAAATATAAGTTTTCAGAAAATATGGAAACAGTTAAAAGAAAATGAAATAATGTATTGGATAATTTTCAAGAGCGATGGATGGGAAGTTGGTTTTGACCATTTGAAAATGAACATTAAAATTCCTTGAAGGATTTATTAATGGAATTTTCCGCCTGCGAAGAGGGTACGTGAAAAGAAACTTTTGTGACACAAGTGGTGTATCCAGGATTTTCTTTAATCAATTGATATTACTATGATATTACTTCATATCGTTTTTAAATATGAACTTAGAACCATTAAATATTCGAAATACAATATGATGATTACCATAGATTTTGATATATAAAAACTAGTGTTTTTTTCTAAAGATGGTTTGTTTTATCCACTCTACAAACTCTCGATTTAAAATTTTTCGAATTCTATAATTCTTTGGTTTCTCCTTATATGTCATATGATGTATGATAGCTTTTGTTTATTTTTGTAAACGGATTTGTAACAGAGATAAAAGCAAGGATTTGTAATTCTTAAGAATAATTTTTGTTTTCAACAGACGTTTCCTCGAATTAGACTATCTGTATTTTCAATAATGCAGAGATTTTTTCTAAATTTTTTATTTACATTCAAGGATAAGCATAAAATACAAATATAAACAACTTATATCTTATAGTTTTTATCTGTTGAAAGAACGAAAAAGTTTCTTAAAGATTTATACTATTGATCGATTTATATAAGTTTGTTTAAATATTTTGAGATAGTGGACATATTTGTTGATTTGTGTTTATGTTAAAATATTTTTCATAATCTATCTAATCTAATTTTGATTGTATTATTAACTAGGTTTATTTTAGAATAGCGTAAGCTGTCTGCCAGTGTCCCTCGTTTTTATTAATTTAAACACATTTTTGTCGAGTTTTATATGAAGAATTAATTCAAAAGAGTAGTTAAACTCTCCTGAAACTGATTATAAACTTCTTCTTCTACTCGTGACGTCTGTCGTACATTACACTTACATGTCCAGAGAATGTGACGGACCTAACGAAGAAGGACCTGTTGTACCGCCCAAGGGCAGTAGCAGAGCTTCTGAATTTAGAAACGGAATCGAACGAGTAGCAGTTTATCAACAACAACAACAACCAAAAAAAACAATAAAATTTTAAATGTTTACATATAATTTCTCATATATTACATTTTCACACATTTTTTAACCAAAACAAGGTAGGTCACCGATGTGACCTATGGCACGGCATCCGCAGGAACATTATTTTTTCTTATGACTGAGGAGGCGTTGTTGTAATTCCTCCTGAAAATATAACAAAATTAAAATTTTATATATTTTTGAAATTAAATTTAAATTACTTACCTTGGACCGCAGGAGGTGGTCACAGCCCATCTTCGAACAAAAAGAGAAGAGGCTGCGATCCTGATTTCGTTGATCTAGATTCTAGTTGACGGACCTGAAAAATAATTGTAATAAAATTATTAGTTATGGTTAAATTGAATTTACGTTCGTAAATTTCCTTATCCGCAGCCTCTTCTCCCATGTCGACCTCCTGCTCTGCTCCTTCCTCGACCATGTCGACCTCCTGATCTGCCATATCGTCTTCGGCAGCGGCAGGTCCACCACCTGATGCAGAACCACAATCGCGTTGGTGTCTTGTGATGTTGTGCCTCTGTGTGCAGGCACAACCGCTCTTGAATTCATGTTTTCTCTGAAATATAAAATTTATTGAGCAATTTTTTTACTTGTTAAATTCACCACAATAATCCATTAGTTTATATATTTTTCATGTAATTTATGTTCCATTCTTTTTAAGATTTTCAGCACATTCCACACACTGTAATGTATGACATGCATCATGTAATTTGCCACTAACAAATTTCTTTAAACTTTTGTAGTATGGAAAATCACTGCTCTCTACCCAAACAACTTAATTTTGAATATTAAAACATTAGTTTCAAGTTTTGGTGGATTTTCCAGACAGACACATTACAAATTCCTTGCACTAATTTTACGCATTCATCAGGCCGAAAACTTGCACATTTTGTAAACCCTACTTTTAATTCTGAAAACTTGGTTTTAAACTTAATGTATACTTCATTTAACATGCATAAAAGTGCTCATACACTTGGATCGTATACGCGTTGAAAGCGTCAAATTTACGACACGCGCCGAGTGTATATACTACAGAGCGTAAAACTGTTTCGATGACAGCGCGTATTTATTAACGCGTCGACAGGTTTCGGTGCATGAATACGCTTCTCGTGTAAATAGTCTGAAAAGTTTACGCTTTGCGGGTAAAATATACGATTTACGTATTTCGACATGTTGGAATCGTAAAATGATGACAGAGCGCGTAAAAGTCGAGGGAAAATGTGAACTGTCAAAACATAACCATAACATAACCATAATCTTTAGTGATCGTCTTGTGTATTATTGTATTTCTGATAGTTGTTTAAATTATTTATTTAAATTAATTTTTTTGCAAAAAATGACTGAAAAACTTCAAAACAGTACTTACGTTTGTTTTGGAGCAACTATTGTTTTGGAGTTTTTTCAGTAATTTTTATAATAATAAACTACAATTGTTTTGTGCAGAAATTATTATTTTTTGTGGAAAATGACTGAAAAACTAATTAACAACAAACAAAAATATACACTCTTGACAGCTAAAAACGTTGTCGTAAACGCACTACGTGTAGTGAAAACGACGAGTACATGATATACGCGTTCACAAAATAGATGTCGACTGCCATATTTGAAGTTTCAGAATCGTAAAAATGAGATACGTGTAAATAGTCAACAGCTTTACGCTGTGCGGGTAAAAAGTACGCTTACGGGTAAACGATTTACGTGTATGAGCACTTTTACAGTAACCGTTTTTGGAGAAATATTCGTTCACTTCCACGTTTTACAGATATCGTATCGCGTTTAACCTGGAATTAACCTGTTAACGGAATCGTTCGTATTTTTTCATTTCATTAATAGTTTCATCTGGCAGTTTTTTATCAACATTCGGAAATGATGACAGCGTTGTGGATTGGTTTATTTGATCCTTTTTGCTTTTTCAATTAACTGACATATTGCTTCTGTTCCAATAAGTCTTGTATTTCTGGTACTTTTATACCCTTCGGTAGTAGGGTTTATATTTTGCGTTTTTTCCATATTATCTCCATTTATAAAGTGCAACTTTAGGTTTTTCATAATATCTTGATAATATTTTAGCTTACATGAATTACATGTTCTCGGGAATGTTACAGTATATCTTCCAAATTTTCTTTTTAATAAAATGGCATATTTTGTTGAATAATATCCAATATTTCTTGAGCACTTAAGTTCGTTAAATGGCTTACAGCATTTACTCCTGAGGGACATTGTTTTAATATACCTATACAGAAATTAATTAAATTTCAATGCTGTTGTTATTGACTAAAATCAATTACGTATGCTTGTTTCTAGACCAGTTTAACTAACAGTGTGTTGAGTTGTTGACCGTTGTCTCTGTATGAAATCATGTTGACGTAGTGTTCGTAAACCCATTTTTTAAGACTGTGATAGATTTTGGCAGATGATTTTTAGGTAGATTTCATATAAAAATCTACTATTGCAACGTACTTCATCTCGGAATTCCGGAAAAGTTTTGGTGCCAAACGACTATATATGATAAGCGTAGACGGAAAATTAAGATGAAAAAAAATGTAATTGTTTTTGTAGTAAATTTTACTCTGATGATGGTTGTGATCTACAACCGAAATATAAGTAATCTTTATAAATAAAATAATTGTTTTATTTAAAACTTACAATTCGACTATAAAACTTCAGTTAAATCAAATAAAATAATTACAAATATATATATATATATATATATATATATATATATATATATATATATATATATATATATATATATATATATATATATATATATATATATATATATATATATATATATATATATATATATATATATATATATATATATATATATATATATATATATATATATATATATATATATATATATATATATATATATATATATATATATATATATTTATATATATATATATATATATATATATATATATATATATATATATATATATATATATATATATATATATATATATATATATATATATATATATATATATATTAGACTGGTCGTTAAAAACTAAATTTTCCGAGACGCCCCCCAGAAAAATTCTTTGTGGTCAAAAAACCATAACGGCTTTATTTTTTTTTTTTTTAAGTGAAAAGAACACGTGCCGCAAAATCATCGAAGTTATTTTTTGATAAAATTGTTAATATCTCATAAAATATGCAGATGTCAAAAAAAATCACTTAATCATTTTTGCAGGAAATTTAATTTTCTACAAAAAAGGTCCAAGTCATTTTTTTCCTACAACCTATATTTCTGATGATATTTTGAAATAAAACTTGAAATTCTTCGAAACTCGTAAAACCAAATGATGAAAATTTCGACGAAAAAGTACTAATTTTGATTTTTTTTGTCACGATTATTTTTTTATACATTTCATTCTATAGCATAACAAGAAAATTAGGAGTTTTTCGTCATCTTTATTTTTTATGTTTTTTAAAAATTACGAAAACTTACAAGTTCATTTTCAAAATATCATGAGAACCATAAGTTTTCGGGAAAAAATGACATGGACCTTTTTTGTAGAGAATAAAATTTCCTACAAAAATGGCTATGTGATTTTTTTTGACATCTGCATATTTTATGAGATATTTGAAAAAATCAACAGATTTTTCAAAAAATCAACTTCAAACGATTTTGCGGCACGTGTTCTTTTGATTTTAAAAAAAAAAAATAATGCCATTGTGGTTTTTTGACCCCAAAGAATTTTTCTAGGGGGCGTCTCGGAAAATTTAGTTTTTAACGACCAGTCTAATATATATATATATATATATATATATATATATATATATATATATATATATATATATATATATATATATATATATATATATATATATATATATATATATATATATATATATATATATATATATATATATATATTAGGGTGGGGCGATTTGCATGGAAGGGAAAAAATCTTCATGGGCCCCTCGCGATTTTGATTCCTGGAGTTGTTCTGAGCAAAAAAGTCCACTAGACCATATGTCTACGGTGAAAATCGAGTTTGCGAATTTTTGTTTGAAGTTTGTTTGTCGCAATTTATATTTTGTGAAAACTTGCAAATTTTCTTAGGTTCATATCTCGTAAACCATTTAGAATTTTTGTATAAATAAATAAGTAAATTGTAACTCTTGACCTCAGCTACAAATTTTATAAATAAACAAACCGAAAAAATCACATCTTCATGACCAAAAACACGAAAATGCCAAAAATTTGCCATTTTTTTACACTGTTTTTTACCGTTTTGAGGCCATAGCAGCTAAACCGCAGAAAATTAAAACAAATAATCTGCTAAAAATTGTAGCCAATTAAATATTTAACAATTTTTTATGGTACACTAACCACATCTGATCATTTCTTCATGCAGTTTTTGTCCTGCAAAAGTGAAAATTTATCGCGAAAATACTGAAAAATTACCATTTTTGGTTGTTTATAATTTAAACTCAGTAAAAACTTTCTGTTTGTTATTTTACTTCGGTCTGAAAGACCTAAGTATTACATTCATGAGCTAAAAGTGAATTCTTACCACCACTTTTTTTGGCATTTCTCGACGTTTTAGGACCTACTGATTCTAAAAAAGCAAAAAAACAATGTATGTCTGTCTGCCGGCCGGCCGTCACAACCTACGAAATCTAGAAAACCGCTGAACACATTTCAAAATTTTTTTTTCTAAAAATAGTTTTACTCAATAAGAAAAGCCGAAAGGATGATGTGTTTGATAACTGTACCGGAAGTGTGTCAAAAAAATCGTCAAGTGTGTCAAAACAAGGAAATTTGCATATTTTTTGCTTAAAAATCGTTCATTTAAAGTGGATTGGATTGGTATGTGAGACCGAAATCTAGATTATTGCATTATAAGTTTGTCAAAAAAATGTTGTCAAGTGTGTCAAAAGAAAGATTTTTATTTATTTTTTTACCCAATTTTTTGGAAAAAATAAAATTAATTATTTGTTTGAAATGAAATTTTATTATTATTATTGAGAATTATGGCATTATAAGTTTGTCAAAAAATGTTGTCAAGTGCGTCAAAAGAAAGATTTTTATTTATTTTTTACCCAATTTTTTGGAACAAAATAAAATTAATAATTTGTATGATATGAAAATTTATTATTATTATAGAGAATTATAGCATTATAAGTTTGTCAAAAACATGTTGTCAGTGTGTCAAAAGAAACATTTTCATTTAATTTTTTAGCCAATTTTTTGGAAAAAAAAATGTAGCTGTTTTTATGACGTAAATGTAATTGAAAATGAAATTGGACATGGAAATTTTTTAGGTAGATTTCATATAATTGTAACGTGCTTCATCTCGGAATTTCGGAAAAATTTTGGTGCCAAACGACTATATATGATAAGCGGAGACGGAAAATCAAAATGAAAAAAAAATTTATATATATATATATATATATATATATATATATATATATATATATATATATATATATATAACGATATGAGGTATAACAGAATTATCCGGCACTCTCACGGTCGCACTTTTCGACCTACACCAAAAATATTATGTGTGTATATTACGGCAAACAATCTCTTGGACAAGTTCGCGAACTGGCCATATCGGGGTACCATTTAAGCGGCTAGAGCCTTAAAAGTCGAATAATTTAAGACGTTATAACTTCCGTTTGAATCATAATGGTTAAATAAAATTGATAAATATTGAATATTTAAACTATTTTTTATCATTTTTTGCAAAATGAAAACCTCAGCGCAAAAGGTTCCTGAAAAATCAGCTGTTTTAAAAATGTACTGAACTTTGTTGTCCTCGATATAGATGAAAATAACCAAGCTTACAAATGAAAACCTTCCAAAACATAAATACGTAGATAAATCTATCCAAAACTTAAAAAATAAATTGTTCAAGTTCAGAGGTTGAGACCCTGGGTCGGTTAAATTAAAAACAAACGCAAACGTCCATGTCTTCATCATTTTTGAGTTTCTTTTGCTTAAACTCATATTTTCTTTTAGATTAACTTTTCAACTATAATCTCAAAAATTTTCAGCTTTCTATCCCTAGAGGCTCCAATTTTATAAGCTTAAACAAAAAACCTTTTACATATCTTACAAAGCCTAATATATGTGAAAATTAAAAAAATGAAAATTTATATAAAATTAATATTGAATTTTGTTTTAGTTTTGTTGACATTTACTTGCAAATACTATTCGAACAAATTGATAGATCTTTGTGCGATAGGCGTTCAAAAGGATCTATATATGAAAAACATTTTAGGGAGCTATCATATAATTTACCAACCGAATAATTAGTTAGTGTTAATTAAACAGTAAAATTAAGCATGTAAATAACTATAAAAATAACAGATATGTATAAACTTTAATAAAACATGTGTTAATATCACACAGCGTTTAAAAAAATTCATATTTAATAACATAAAACCATAATGATCACCCCCAAATCTAATTCACCAAATTTTTGTTCTTCATGGTTATTTAGATATTGTATATATAAAAGAAAAATTGCGAAGATTGCATTTGTATGCAATTTTTCAATTTATTTGTATTGTTTTTATTTTGAATTTTTGTTTTGTATTCAAATTGCATATAGAACCAATTACATATGTTATTAGGAATTTTGTTTTGTTTTTGAAAAATTAAACGATTATGTGGGTGATTTGGGAAACTATTTTATATGTATTTCGGAAACGATCTTGGTATTGTATAACAATAGATAACTAAATAAAACAATGCGCGTATGGAAAATGTTTAATAGGTGATGAAAATTTTAATATGTATATATGTATGGCGTTGCGTTAGATGTATAATTGCGAAGATTGCATTTGTATGCAATTTTTCAATTTATTTGTATTGTTTTTATTTTGATTTTTTTTGTTTTGTATTCAAATTGCATATAGAACCAATTACATATGTTATTAGGAATTTTGTTTTGTTTTACGTAGATATCATATATTAGGTAGATTTCATATATGCCAAACGACTATATATGTAAAGCGGAGACGGAAAAACAAAAAAAAAATTATACATATATATATATATATATATATAACGATATGAGGTATAACGGAATTTAGCGGCACTCTCACGGTCGCATTTTTCGACCTAGACCAAAATTTTTATCTGAGCGTATTGCGGCAAACAATTTCTTGGATAAGTTCGACAACTGGCCATATCCGGGTACAGGTTAAGAGTCTAGAGCCTTGAAACTGTCAAAAACAAAGCGTTATAACGGCCCTTTGGGGCAAATTATGTAAAAAAATTTATAAATATTAATTATTTGAACATATTTCTATCATTTTTTAAAAAGCCAGATATCTGCAATAAAAGGTTCTTTAGCTATCTGCAATAAACTGTGTGAAGTACAACGGCATTTTGCGGCACTTTCACGGTCGCATTTTTTCACTTACGCTAAAAATATTTTCTGGGTATGTTGCGGCAAACAGTTTCCTGAATATGTTTGACAATTGGCCATATCGGGGTACAGGTTAAGTGCTTAGAGCCCAAAAACTGTATAAAATAATGTTTATTTTTAAAGTTTGTTTAATACTTCTGTTTTTAATTAGTGTTTTTTATAAAGTAATCTGATAAATCCGATTCTAATTGCACACATAACTGTCTGATCCCGAAATCTACCTATTTCTAGCGGATATACCTGCCGCTCGGACTTTTTTAATTTGTTATAGTTTTTGAAATTTTTTTTGGAATTTTGAAAAAAGTTTGTATTTTTGATTTTGTAATAATTTTTGCAAATTTTTTTAGAATTTAGCAAAAGTTTTAATTTTTTATTTTGTTATAATTTTTGCAATATTTTTTGAATTTTGAAAAAAATAAATACAATTTTTGAATTTGTGAATTTTATATATATATTTTTAGAATTTTGAAAAAAGTTTCAATTTTTGATTTTGTAAGAATTTTCGGAATATTTTTTGAATTTTGAAAAAAAAAATGGAATTTTTGAATTTTATATATATTTTCAGAATTTTGAAAAAAGTCAATTTTTGATTTTGTAAGAATTTTTGGAATATTTTTAGAATTTTAAATTTTTGATTTTATTATAATTTTTGGAATTTTGAAAAAAGTTACAATTTTTTTGATATTGTTTTAATTTTTGCAATATTTTTAGAATTTTGGAAAAAGTTTGAATTTTTGAATTTGCAAGAAGATATTATTAGAATTTAGAAAAAGTTTAAATATTTGATTTTATTACAATTTTTGAAATAATTTTGGGATTTTGAAAAAAGTTTGTGTTATTGATTTTGTTATAATTTTTGCAATATTATTTGAATTTTTGAAAAAAGTTTTAATCTTTGATTTTGTAATATTTTTTGGAATATTTTTAGAATTTTGAAAAAAGTTTGATTTTATTTAATTTTTACAATATTTTTGGAATTTTGAAAATATGAATTTGTGATTTTGTAATATTGTCTCGAAACATTAATTATAAAATTTATTATTTTTATTATAAAATTTATTGTATTTATTATAATTATAATGTATAATGTTTATTATAAAAGTAAAAAAAAGTGCAAAAACAATATATTTTAATCAAATTCTATGTTAGTTGACGGTTATGCAGTTGATGTTCGCTTCAGGGACTTCCATTGAAGTTGACGGTTATAATGTTCGCTTCAGGGACCCCTAATATGAGAGTCTAAAAACATAGCCTCAAATACAGTTTTTACCCAGAAATGGTGTCAAAAAATTTAACAAATGTCTGTTTTAGGGTTTATTCAGAATCTAGATTTTTTGGCATTTTCGTGTTTTTGGTCATGAAGATGTGATTTGTTTCGGTTTACTTATTCAGCAAATTTGTAGCTGAGGTCAAGAACTACAATTTACTAATTTTATTCATCGAAAAATTTCAAATGGTTTACGAGATATGAGCCTAAGAACATTTGCATGTTTTCACTAAACATAAATTGCGACAAAAAAACTTCAAACAAAAATTCGCAAGCTCGATTTTCACCGTAGACATATGGTCCAGTGGACTTTTTTGCTCAGAACAACTCCAGGAATCAGAATCGCGAGGAGCCCATGAAGATTTTTAAATCGCCCCACTCTAATATATATATATATATATATATATATATATATATATATATATATATATATATATATATATATATATATATATATATATATATATATATATATATATATATATATATATATATATATATATATATATATATATATATATATATATATATATATATATATATATATATATATATATATATATATATATTGATTGCATTGATTAAAAGTTGTAGGGGTCTTTAAAACTACTATATTCCAAATTTGAGCTCAATCGGTTAATTCTCTCCACTGCCCCAAATTCGATTTATAAAGAAACCTCACTTTGAAAGTAAGCAGTTTTTCAAACTGCTGGCGACTCCACAAATGTTTTTCGATTTTCAAATTTTTTTTTTGTTTCATCACAAATTAATTGTATAAAATGAAAATTTTTTTTGTGTTAAATTAGATAAATTACATAACAAAAGGGTTGTTCAAAGTTGAAAATTTTTGAAATTTGAGTTTTTTTTGCCATTTTTTTTAAAATATGGAAGTGCAAAATTCATTTTAGACAAAAAAGGTATATTACAAAGTTTTAGTACACATTTTGCTGCGTTCATATATATATTACTTTTTTAAAAAACTGTATTTGCTTAAAAGATATGATTGTTTTAATAATAAGTAATTTTATATATATGAGCAATTTCACACAAGTTCAGCAAATTTTTGGGAAATTTTGACTTGACCCCTTTCAATTTTGATTATTTTTTGTTTATAAATAGTCTTTCATAAATAAAAAATACAAGTTCTCTTAGAATTTTTTTTTCGACCAGGGGTCCTCACAGGGTGCCCCTCAATTTTTTGTTATTTTGTGATGTGAGTGCATTTTGACGAGCAATTGTAGAAAAACTACTCAATCGATTTTCATAAATGATATGTCGTTGAATAGGTATTAGAACAAAGTTTTTAAAAATGTACATTGTTAATTTTTTGAAATAATTTTTAACGGTGTAACATAAGAAAAAAACGGTATAACATAAGAAAAGATGGTACAGCCTCTTTGTATAAGTTTGTATAAGTATTGGCTCGTTTGTATAAGTATTGGCTAGTTTGGGCTACATAGCTTTGGTCGCATTTTTCGTGACAACCACGTCTACCTAAGCATGGAATTTTATATATAGTGTTTGTCATCATCAATTTGGATGTAGGATCCTTGACTCTGGAGAACATGTTGTGCAAGTATATTAACTCTCTGTCTAAACAGAGAAACATAAAAAAGGTCGCAAATGAGATATGCCACAACATACAACTTGCTTTTAACAACAAGAAACGATTGCACGTCCATCAGATTTGCGCGTTAGCTCAACATTTTTTAAGCTGTTGCTGTTTATATCGTGGTTCTGAATACTCATATTGTTTCACCAACGTACCATGTATTGAACAGTGTGCATTCCTGATAATGAAATCACCATCAGGAACATTTGAGGAGTCGCGTGCCTTGAGATTAAGTTTCCGACCGACTAGCTGCAGTCTGTGAGTTCGATTATGCCTCTCACAGACAATTAGATAACAGAATATGAACGTGGTATTGATTTGCGAACAATAATGAACGCTGTTATTGACGGGAGGTGGAATCGGTGGAAGACACGACCAGCAAAGCTGCTACCCGGAATTACAATGCTTTTTCATTTGAACATAAATCCTAATCCTAATCCTAGCACTTCATTGAACTAATTTGAGGACAGTCTTGACCTACTTATAATAGATGTTACTGGTAAGTTGCTCTTTTTACTGGTGATTTTATCGTTTGAGCCGTTAGATGGAGAAGCAAATGATGGTTTTTTAGAGAGCTAAGATATCTTAAAAGCGCCATGCAATGTAATGAACAAATAATAAAAAATAGAGAGTGAAAAAGCAGTTTATGTTATACTGACAATCGAAAACAACTAACCAAAAAGCTTCAGGGTAGCATTAGAATATCAAAATTTATGTATGCGGCATCTATCTGGGCTCTAGCAGTAAAAATTCCATCTTATATTAGACCTATCAAACCAACCTACAAACTGCCTTTGTTGCGCAAACGCTGGGCTTTCCATACGGTTTCTGTTGAAGCCAAAAATATTATTGGGAATAGAATTCCGATCGATAATGAAGTAAAACAGTTAGGAACACTAAGTACAGTAATACAACATGTTCCAATACAACAAGGAATCACGTAAATGAACCATAACTTATTACAGATGATATCAGGTCATGGATGTTGTCGATAAGGCCTATACGTAATGAACCCAAACTGCTTTTACTGTGAGGGCACAACCACGTGCTACTCGAATACCGAAGGTTTGCAAACAGTCGAAAACTTATTGGACAGCATATTCAAGAATCAATTATTCCGCAACGAGAGACCAATCAACTAAACCGCTGTGTTGCATAGAAATGCCTTAATTGGTGATACCACAGTGAAAAAACAGGACCACGAGCAAAAAGAAATAATTTTACCCGATAAAGAGTTGGTATCATTTAGAAAGTCAGTTTTGAGTAGTATTTGGTGAAACTCAATAAAATAAACAAATGAATGAACAAAAAAACCAAACAACACATATTAACTTCCAGTTAAAATTGTCAAAACAGCTTCAAGGAGGCTTGAAACTTGAAATTATTATAATAATTTTGACTTCAAAAAACGATTCAAATCCAAGAACTTTCCTGTGTTAGAAAGTTAAGTAACGAATATGTATTAAAGCAACCTCTAATACGTTTTCGAAAAATATTATAAAAGTTATGGATCATCGTTACCCGAAATAATATTGTCACGTTTTTCAACCTTCTTTCGAATTGAACTTACTCTAAACTCGATAAACGTAACTCCCTAATCACCTTCTGGATTCGATCATTGATTAGTAAGCAAAAACACCAAGTATTCAACACCAGCATTGTTTCACAAGAAACAGGAAAACTATTCTGCAAGCAATATTCTTTAACGAGAATGTTCAACAGCTTCAAAAACTCCAACGATTGATTGTAGAAATTTCCAGTTCACAGGGTCCAAAAGAATATACAAAATTTCTATTAAATCACACTTAAAACTTTATCCACAATTTATTTACACGGTTTTATGTTTACGATACAGCGTGTCGTTAACAATTAATCAATTTTCATTCAATGTAATCACATTTCTCTAAATGGTTAACAGTAGCGCAGTCTAATTTAAATTAACATTGCATTACCGGTAGGGTATCCAATGTCGATTATCGAGTACCCGGGTATTTTTGGCCTTTTCAACATGCTCGACGACCCGGATATCTCGATTAACTACCCGGGTAAGTTGATACACTATATAATTTTGATTAATAAGTTTGAATTAATATTGATTTGGATGTAGAATCTAGGACTTTTAAAACTTAATGAGACCAAGGTCTTAAGGGGATTCTATATGTTGTTGTGATTCATATTGTAAGTCCTATTACACAACACATTTTATTAAAATAATTATAAGTCAAAAGTAAATTCACGCAATTCAGGTCGAGTAAACAGCATTTGGGAAATAATCTGAATTTTATTCTTTTCAAGCAACATCTTGTACCTGTGCATCTGATATTGTAAGGAAATACATAATATGTTGTTTAGGATATTGAAAGGAATGATAAAATTAAAAATTATCATGCAGAAGATGGCTGTATACACTGGCATGAAACTCAGTTATTTATAAAACAAATTTTCCAAAACTAATTTTTGGATTGAACAAGCTTCAATTTATTTGAATTGGCTTCGTAAGAGCTAATTAACAAAAGAAACTTAAATATATTAACTCTACACGGCTGCACCTTAACCATACCTTAACTTTTTAGATATATTTTATTTCTTTTTCAAATACCCGGTACCCGGGTAACCCGGGTAATTCAAAAATTAATACTCGACTACCCGGGTACTGGCAAAGTCGAGTAATTTGGATACCCCAATTCCCGCACTATATTTAAAACTATAACTTTACATTATCGCTGTCTATTCTTATTTCGCAAAAGGAATTCCTTAAATACAATTCTGCTTAATTTTTCAAAATATATATAAATGTACATATATATATAGAATATTTAAATCCAATCCACATACCAAAAATTTCTACACAACGAAAACTCGAAAATTTATTTAATGTTTTTGGTTTGGCCC
Source organism: Diogma glabrata (assembly GCA_963693315.1). Lineage (NCBI taxonomy): Eukaryota > Metazoa > Arthropoda > Insecta > Diptera > Cylindrotomidae > Diogma > Diogma glabrata. The sequence continues at coordinate 630,985 of CAVNZG010000828.1, forward strand.
GTTTTCTTGGAAACGATGTAACGTTGGCTTTACTTTGAAATAGTGTGTAGCAAAAATTGAAGTAGATTACAATTTTGTTTTGTATTTCATTGCGATTTTGTAGAATCGTAACAATATTATGTATATATGTATTTATTAAGGTGACCAGACGTCATCTTTTGAAGATGACAGTCATCTTTTACGAATGATCGTCATCTTTAAGAATGGCATATTTATGAATGAATGAAATTAGAAAAATAATTGAGTATTGTGATTATCAAAAGCTATAATTGTGGAATGACAAACAAATCGAGCATGACCAACGATGGGTCCAAATATTCATTCATTTTGAGACAGAATGCATTACTTATGCCAAAATTTCAAAACTTTTATATTCTATTTTGCTCTAGCATGACCAAACGCATCGGTGAAAAGAATATTTTGTTGCGTTTTTCATCTTTACTAATAATTGGCCTTACTCTCAATTCGATAAACGTAATTCCCAAAACACCTTCTGGATTGGATCACTAATTAGTAAGCAAAAACATCTAACTTTATTAAGTATTCAACTCCGCTATTGTTTCACAAGAACAGGAAAACAATACAGCATTCCTTTCTAGAATATTCTCCCAATAGCTTCAAATCAAATACCAATTAACTTATTAACATTATCGCAGTCTAAAATAAAACTTTTCTCATTCTAGAAAAGACATCTTTATATATAATTCTGCGTAATTTCTCGTATATTCCAGGAAAATCCATTCTTTACAAAGAAAGCACCAGAAATCTACGTAATGAGTTTCGACATATTTTATTTCATGTTTTGGCCCTTTTTATTATAAATACTGTGATGTTAATTTTACTTTTGAAATATTGTACATCGAAAATTGAGATTGAATACAATTTTATGTGGAATCGTAACGTGCTATTATTAATAATTATGAAAAGACTAATGTCTCAATTAAATGTATTGAAGATCAGTCAGCGAAACCCTATTGAAAGAAGTAAGTTAATTAAAAAAATATATGCACGATTTTTGCGAAATTAATTATGTTGAATTGATTAATACTCAATAATTTTATAATAAATCTTAGTTTTGTTACAAATTTTTAATTTATACGAAATTTTTATTTTATTAGATTGTTGGGGAGAGGGGGTGTATGTTTTAAAAAAATGTCATCTTTTTGATTGAAAATAATCTGGTCACCTTAGTATATATACAACAAAACAAAATATTATAATCGCTTAATTACATATGCATATGCATTTTATGTTTCTTGTTTAACTGTAAAAAAAAGTAAAACTCTCACTAAAGATTTCACTCGTAGAGTACTAGTTTAATTCTGTGCTCGTTGTAGTATTATTACACTTAAATAAATGCTTTATTGGTTACTAAATTGTAAACGTCATTTATCGTCAACAACTGTCTCTTGACGTTGAAAAGTCATTTTAATTGGCTAGTAGTGTTAAATTGACAGCAGACCAGTTATGAATTTAACAAGTTAGTAGAGAAATTTGAAATTGAAAAAGACAGTAGCGTTTTTAACATTCGAACATTTTGTATTTCTTTGTTTCATACAAATTAAATATTTTTAAGGTTTCTGAGTTTTGAGCAATAATTTGGAAGAAAACAGAAGTTGATCATTTTTAATTTTATTCGACTTTTATTTAGTTGTTTACAATTTAGTAACAAATAAAATATTATTAAAGACCCGCCAGGTAACTGGTTTTACTGGCTCAAGGAGGTTTTACCGTTTTACCTGGCTTGTAATGTAAAATACTGTAAAACAACTTATAATGTTTTTCATTTTTATTTTCAGGTAAGTGCATCAAAACATAATGCTAAAATCACCAACACGGTAAGTATTTAATGATAATAAAATGTAATAGAAAATCTCAAAATTCAAACAGTTTTAACCATTCAGTGCCGTGGAATTAAAATCAAATTTATAAAGTATGTTCTTGTTTATTTGAATCACATTTTCCCCATACATAATTTGGTTACATATTATTATTAACACTTTTAATTTGTTGTTCTTCAAATCCAGATCAGTAATAATGAAAATCGTGTTCAATTTATATAAACTTGCTCTTTTATTTATACCTTTCGTTAACACCAAACAAAAACAGATGTTTCTTCTCTTCATAGAATTATATAGAAATATAAAGAGAAGTAGTGTTTAAAATTAATGACACCAAACCTGATACTTGTGTTCATTGTTTTATTTTTTCCATTCCAACTGTTAGTTCTTTATATTTGCTTGTCCACGTATATATATTTCTAAATATACCAATTGTTTTTAATGTGTTTGTTTTGACTATTTTCCACCAGACCACAATAATTTAAACCATATTTTCATGCAATTAATAAATTATATGTTATTGAATAGATTCAAGTAAAACTGAAGAATAAAGTTACAGTTAGCTCATTATTAATTTATTTTTAAAATTTCATAAACTTTTTGTAAAATCAAAGTAAATCAATAATAGTACATTATTTGATTAGGTGCTAAAGTGATACTTTTTGTGTTGAGTCTATAGTTTACAATTATAGACGAAACATAAAAAGTCACTTAAGCTCCGAATTAAATACACTATTTTTTTGGCAAACGTTTAAATTTTTTATAAATATGAAATTAATACATCAAACTTTTTATAAATATGAATTTGTATCGTCATAATTACATCCAAAAAAGAGAAAAAAACATTTAAATTTGTATGAATAAAATTTTTTTATCAAAGCAGCCTTTTCAAAATTTCATAATATGAGAATCAACTTATTTTTTGTTGTCATTGCTATACAATATGTTTGAAAAAATAACAAACTAACAAATAACAAATGCTACTTTACAGCCGCCGTATTCCGTAATATAAAATAAAAATGGCGTTACTTTTGCTGTCGCTAGACGTTACTTTTGCTGTCAGGCTAAAAAGTAAAACTTTAGCTAACTTCCTAGCGGCAGTAAATTTAACCTTTACAGCCGTTTACCGAAAAAAGATATTATATTTATCCACGACTACTAAAGAGTATATGCTTTCCTTGCGTATGTCTTCCATTGTAATTGTATTCATTCCACAACTAGTGAATTTGATTAAAATTCTTTAACAGCTCTATAGTTTATTAAATATTCCCCTAACAAATTAAACAACAAACTTGTTTTGTTTTTCGCTATCTTTGATGTTTTTATTTCAATATGGCGATACAAATTTTTGCATGAAAACTGGAAATTAAACGAAATATTTTACAGTCGTGGAAAATAGCATCTTGTATTCGCTTAGGATGATGGAAATTCTTCACTCGGATAATTAACTTCATCCTCGTGAAGAATTGCCTTCATTCTAAGCTCATACAAGAATCTACTATTCTTTATATGCGTGTAGGGCATTATAATGATAGAAATGAAAACAAAAAAACAATTTAAAAAATTTTTTTTTTACTTTGTTTTGTTGATATTGCTGTTGTTTATTTTATTTTTCTATTTGAATTATTTTTTATAATTAGGAAGATCTCTTTTCCCCCGTACTTATCGAATGAGCAAAATGTTTGCAATATTTGTAGCAAAATGTACTATTTTCTCCAACCGGACTAAAAATGACAGTTTTTCCTATGTTATTGTTCAAAATAGTACATTATGTATGCCAAAGTTGAGAAGTGAGTTATTATTGACCGAGAACTTTTATATCCTGAGGCGCGTATAGTGAGTGCCAAGGGCTATAATTTTTTAGGTTATAATTACATCCTAATGCGACTTCTGAGGTATATATAGAATTTTTTTTACTACTAACACTAATTATCATATTTCATTTGATTAGAATTTGATATTAGTCATTCATTGCCCATTTAATTTTTTAAATATCATAAAATATTATATATGTAGCCTAGATGTTGAGTTTCATACTAATAATATTGAACAAGGGAACATTTTGGTTTTTTGTTTCTGTTCATCGTATTAAAAATAAAAGAAAATTTCTCATTATTTACCCAAGTAATTTTACTTCGGTCTGAAGAACTAAGCAATACATTCTCGAGCCAAAATTGAAATTCTTACCCCCACTCTTTTGGCATTTCTCTACGTTTTACATCAAAACGATTCTAAAGAAGCAAAAAAAATGTATGTTTGTCTGTCGACCGTCATTTCCCATCATTATTTTCCATAATTTCATTCCCGTGAAATAAAATAAGGAAAATAAAAACTACTATTTGAGTATGTATTTCCCTTTCAATATGAGTTGACATCTTCATCACAAAAGATTAATTTAAACACAGTTTATGGCTGCGGACAATTTACGGTTAGAGTTTCTGATTTCTCGAACTTTTATGAATCTCGAGATTCGAGAATCTCGATTTTATCAACAGTCGTGTTTCTCGATAAGTCGGGAAAAATTATTGGAATTTCTCGAGATTTTCGAGATTCTCGAGAATTATTAAAAATTATTATAAACAAGAAATTGATTCATCACAAAAAACAAATTAACTAAATATTGTACATATGAACTTGTTTATTCAATAAATAAAAGAATTCAAAATGCATTAAACAATATATGTTTTATATGTCAGGCTATGTCGATATAATGCTGTCATTGTAATTGGAAGAATCAATTTCTGGAATTACTTTTGAGTAATCTTCGAAAGATGGTTTTTGCTGTTTTTATAATTTTACTTTTAAAGCAAATAGAAAAAAATGGTCTTCCTCGGGTTGGCTAACTGACTTTGGATTTTGTAGGAATTTCAATATTGAAAGTATTGAGCTATCTTTTCTTTTAAAAATTTGAGATTGTATTTCACATGACAGTTTGTAGCTTACATATGTCTGAATTATTTTTCCGAAGAGATTTGAATAGAAATTTTAGGATTTTCTCTGCAGATAATAATGAGTCAGCGTAAAAGTTGAGAGTTTTTATTGATTTTGTGACTTGTTGAACCACATCATCCTTTTGGTATTCCATAAAGGATTTAAAGTAGGAACATTTGAAGTTTTTACAACTGCTGGTTTGGCTTGCAAAACCGCTCAATCATGGTTTTAATAGAATTCCACCTAATCTTGCAACGCAGGAGTAATTGCAACTCGTTTCTCTCTTCATTCAATTCTGTTATATAATTTTGCAAAATATTATTGCGCTCTGACGAGTTTTTAAATACATACAATATTTTACAATCACTATAATTTTGGAAATCGTTTCTCGTATTTTCATATTTTAATTCAATAGTAAATTGTCAGCTAAAAATTTATTTTGTTATAAAACTGAATCGGCAACAAATATGAAATCATTTATGGTGGTTTGTTAAATCTCGAGATTCTCGTCTATATTTCTCGAGAAATGAGAATCTCGAAAATGTGGAAATATAATTTCTCGAGATTTTGAGAGCTCAAAATAATAAATCTTTCTCGAGAATATCGAGACCGGATTTCTCGAGCAGAAACTCTATTTACGGTATTTAAATTTATCGATAGTGTAGTTTTTTAAGGTTATTGCTATTATCTTTTAGCACAGTGTGACGTCATAACAAAGTATAATTTAGAATGCATTCAGGAGCTTTTTACGACATACAATATTTTCTTCAGTTTTTAAAAGAAATATTTTGTGGCTATTCTGGTTTTAATACTTTTTGTTGCTGTTTTTTTTTTCATTTTTGGCTATTTTATGTTTGTGATTGTTGTACCATTTTTGAGGCGTGAGGAAAAATTTATACATTCGAGTCTCACGCTAAATAAATACTCAATACAAAATAAATATAAAAAAGTGAGATAAATTGTATAATCATTTGTTATATTCTTATTTCTTACTCTCATTTCCTTGATTTTTGTATTTTTTTTTTCTTTTTTATTGAAATTGATTTTGTTTCGGTCTAAGTGTGGTGTAAAAGTGTGGTATAGTAAGTAAAGATTTTGTTGTATTTTTATGTAAAATTAAAAAATGGTTTTTGTCATATTTGATTTGTGCGTTTTTCTTTATACTTTCTAAGAAAGAAAACGCAATTGATAGTACGAATAACCTAAGTATTGTTGAAATTAATGATAATATATTATAAATAATTTTGCTCTCGTTCTTTTGATTCATATTTTGGTTTTTTCTTTTTTACTGAATATGATGTTTTTCTCAGTTAATAACAGTGTGGAAGTGTGGTAAGGTAGGTAAAAATTTTTTTGTAATTAAACGATAAATACACAGTTATTACACAGTTTTAAGTTTTCACTTCTGTCCGCAGTCCTCAAGACTGCTATCTTTTTTTATCTTTCACTGTATGCACAACAAAATCGGAATTTTAATGAGAAATTGATTATCATTTGACAAAAAACTGAAATCGTTGCTTGGATTTAATTTGAGATGAAAATTGAATAAAGTTCGTATGTTGACTATTTTAAAATTGTATTAAATAAGAAATTAAAATAATGGTTGGAGAAAATTTTAATGTTTTACCCGGACTAAAAACTAAAAAGGAATTTTGATACGCGTGAGATCGCGTCCCAGAACTTACTCGTTCTAGTGAAACAAATAACTATTTTGTCCTATGACAAAAAATTATTATTTTTTAGACACGTAATTACAATTATGAACAATGTATTGTATAAATGACTTATACACATTTATAAATGAAACGATTGGACTTTTATAAAAACATCCGGGAATCCTGACCTGGGAAATCTATTATTTTACAAAAATTTTCAACGAAAAAATATTGCGACGCTGATGCATAAGTAAAAGAGTAAAAAAAAATTTACCGGAAGTTGGGAGCAGAGCTGTTGTGAACCGTACTAAAGGCTTATGTACAAAGTTCATCTAATTCGATTATCCGGTACAGATGTTATTGAGCTTTCAAAAAAACAGGTGCTCGAGGGATCCCCTACCACTTTGTTCACTATCGCTGAAAAACTAATCAGTTCCGTGCCATACATATTTGCAGGTTTTTCCAAAGTGTTATCAAAATGTATTCACGAACATATGTGGTATGCTCCCAACAAACATTGAAAAAATGATGACACAATAAACAGATGTTCGGGAGGCCGCACACCACTTATCCCAATATTGTCCAAAAACTAATCAGTTCTTTGTCATTTAAGTTTCCATTTTTTTTCAAAGTGTCATTTAAATTGATTAATGAATGAAGTCTGTATGCTCCCAACAAACACAAAAAACAAAGTGTGAAAAGTCAGCAGTTGTAGACCCTCCGCCACATTGATCAATGTGTCCCAAAAGATGATAATTATCTTCTCACACTACACAGAGAGAAAAAAAATTCTAGATTTGAGAATTGTGTATGATTGAAAATAGAAAACTCAGTTTCTTCCTAATTTGAGAAAATTTAAATCATTTTAATGCTCCGAAATTTAAAACAGAGATAAAAACTATCAATTCGATCACACAAAAAAGTGAATAAAATACTATTATTGAGAATTATATATGATTAAAAACAGAAGATACATTTATTCTCATTTCGAGTAAATTTATATCATTTTAATACAACAAAACTTTAAAAGTTAGAAAAAACTATCAATTCGATTATCCTACAGGAGAATGAAATACTGAAGTTGAGAATTGTTTTTGTTCAACAATAGGAAATACATTTATTCTTGTTTTGAGTAAATAAAGATCGTTTTCATTTGTTCTGTATAAATGTAAGAAATTTTTGAATCAGAATAAGATTTTCATTTCTCAAATTGAACAGAGAAGTACACATCACTTTGTTACTTCTCCATCACTTATTTGATTCACAAATGTTAAAATGAGAGTAAAATATTTTCATTTAAATCCTTTTTGTTTCTTTTTGAAACTTGAAGATCAAAATAATAATAAGTTATACGCGAGCATTCTCAATTTGATCCACGTAGATAAAATTAAGAAAAAAAATTATCGATTTTATACCTTTTCTCTCAAATTGAACTTATGAGATCAAAATGAAACTAACTAATACTCGATTATTCTCGGTTTGATCAACGTATATAAAATTGAGAAAAAAAATTTCTCAGTTTTATTATTTTTCTCTCAAATTGAGCTCAAGAGAACGAAATGAAAATAATTAATATTCGATTACTCTCGATTTGATCTAACGTAGATAAAATTGAGAAAAAAAAATTTCTCGATTTTATGCTTTTTCTCTCAATTTGAACGTATAAGATCGAAATGATAATAATTTTTTTTGATTTAATACTTTGGAAGAAAAAACTACGATACGACATTATTCAGTGAGAGAGTTTTTCAGCAGATGAACGCGTCTTATAACTTGTGAAAAAAAAAGTTTGTGTCCGTGCGAGAATTGATCCTAGCTGTACTTCTGCATAAAATCAGCAATAATAAGAGTTCAAAGGGTAAGTTGCATGTTTTTCTAAATTTCTGCGTTCATTAAAGTAAACTTGCGTGCACAGAACGAGGTTTTGCTCATTCAGTTTGACGGGAGTCTTGGGTTCAGTTTATTTGATGCATGTACTTGCCATTATTGGTGCTTAAATTACTGAATTAAATTACATCACACACAAAATTTCAAGTCAATCGAAGGTGAAAATCGGATATTTTAAACAATTGGCCTGAAGCAAAACGGGGACAAAAATTTCTGGGTGCCCAAATACATATATTATGGTTTCTTGTCGAAATTTATTAAAATTCCGAAATCAACCGATATTATCGATTTCTGAGCTCTAAAGTATAAAGTACTAAATACTTGCATGAAAAAATGTTAAAAATTGCATGAAAAGTTTTAAAAACGTTTAAAATAAGTTTTAAATCTAACGGTTTTGTTTGGTTTAAGAACTATTACTATTGTGATGGCAAAATTCCAAAAGGGATTATACAATTTGTATAAAAATTCTTCGACCAAATTAAGAGGTGCAGATTGCTTGATTACACCGAAAAAAAATCGATTGGATACTCCAACAACTTCAGGATTACAATTGTTTGGTAAAACTTCTTACAATTGCTTCAGATAAATGCATCGCACTAAACTTCGTTTTTATATTAGGTTCTTCGACGGTTGATCTTACTAAATATGATGAAAAAGAATTTCGAGAGCTGAAGCTAACCTTACCTGTCATTCAAGAGTCGTGGCTGACTATAGAAAGTTATTGAATACGGAGTTGTGAGGGTCGTCTAAGGGAGTTACAGATTACAGATTCTTTTATTTTCTACAGATTGATTTAAATTTTAAAAGGCTTTTCCGAATAATCATAACAAACTTTTCGAGAAGACAAAACATTTTTTGGAAGTTGTGGTACCAGTGCTACGCAAACTAATTAAAGATAAGCAAAGTCTAAAGGATTTGAACGATCTGCCAACTGACCCAGGTAAACAAATTTTGATCACAATTAAACTATAACGGTACATAATATATAGTTGAATGCATTAATTTGATTATGCATTAACTTGATCCTTTTATACTAGTTAAATAAAGTCCAAAATAAATAATTCAGTACAGTCCATTTCAATATTCATCTTTTGCAAGGCAGTCTTAGATCATGAAAAGTTGAGTGTAGTTATGGTATGTTTATAAGTATACGGATTTCTGGTGAAATGTTTCAAAAAAGTTCTTTTTTGCCGCTAATCCTTGTCAAGGTCTTTGTCAAGCTCCTCCCAGCCTTAATCAAGTCCCAGAAATACAAGGACTTCTGCGATGCCTTTTTTTATACCCCGTTGTATTTTTAGATACTATAAGGAGAAGTTTTTACCGTCCAAAAAGTAAAAACTTCTTCGTTCTCTTTGAACTTCCAAAATTAATGGGGAAGCCATACAACTAAAGGAAAAACCTAACCCGAAATAATACAACTAATTCTAAATTGACGGCCAGAAGAGCAAAATAACGAGAGTGAGAGTGACCACCCGCTGCAGTGCTAAAAATTACTCAGCACAATTTCACACAGCTGACGTTGTCGTTAGTCGTCGAACTAACGCAAACAGGGCATGGGCGGTATAAACCTACCTACTCTCCCTCAGGCACACGAGGTAACCATTCCTTTCGGAAGTTGTTTTTAAGTCTACACTGTTATCCTATTCCTCCTGTTTCCTTCCTACCCTTTTGATATCGTACAGAGTAATCATTCCCTTAAGTATTTTATTTCCCTTATCCCATATCTATTTGTGTTTTGTTGTTTTTTTCTTATACTTAATTTTTTTTTTAATTATTATTATTATTCTTCTTTATTTTCTAGTTATTGTTTTTTCGCTTTTTAATTTTGTTCTTTGTTTTGTTTAAAGAATTCTATTTTTATCATGGTTGCCTGACTCCTGCATGGGAGCTCATGGGGAACCGAGAGTGTTGTTCGTTTAGGCGAATAGCTGTCTCAATACCGAAACATTCATCGCATCCATAAAAAAAATCTATCTGGTATTCTGTTGCCTGCCCAATTAGATTCTGGAGGCTCCCAGATTGGAACAGTGTTCTCACGCTCCACGTTTGATTCAAACAGATTGTCCAGGTGCAATAGCAAAGGAGGTCTAAACCAGAAAGACGTTCCATTCCGAGGTTTATGTTGTCTTTTATTAACAATTGTTTTTTACGGGACGAGGACAATCGCCTATTACGACACGCATGAGTGCGGTGGGCTGATTTTTTCGAAGAAGGGGACCCCAACTCCACAGGTGGGCCTGTTGACGCTACAACTCCCCATTTCAGTCGCCTCTTACGACACGCATGGGTGCAGTGGATTGATTTTTCCCTCAATAGAAGTCACTTATTTCAGCAAACTTTAATTTATTTATCTGATTCACTTCAATAGTAATTTAATTTTATTATTTTATTTAAATTTTTACAGAGTTACGAAAGTTAAAACTGTTCAAATTAATTCACTACGCTACGAGACCAAATGCAAGAATTCCTGCAACAAATAAGAAAGGAATGTGGAAGCCGACTATTCTCAATTCGATTAGCTCATTTGTACAAACTGCTTATTAAAAAAAAATTATAAATTATAATAAATTTATTTTTTTCTGTGACGGGAAAAAAGTTTAACATTTTACTTCTGCTGACAGGTGCAAAAATGCTACTTTTCATAAAATACTTTTTTCCCCGGGAAAAAAGTATGTACTTTTTTCCCGGATAGATAAAAATATATATATAAATACATATATACACATAAATGATAAATATTATGAATATTTATGAACATTTATGACTATTTTAATGTTAATGAAAAGTTATACCGTTTTCTTCTTGATGTTAATAACTGGTTTTGACAAATAAAATGAAACTTAATTTTAAGTTTTTATTCAAGAAAAATTCGTATGGTGTGGTGAATATACATATTGTAATATTTGTTTAATATTATTTTTTCAATAATTATATTAATATTTGTCCAGTCACAGAAAAAAATAGTGTATTATACACGGGAAAAATTGTAGATTTTAGCTCTCGGTTTTTTGTCTCCCTCCGCTTCGCGTCGGGAGACAACACAACCTCGAGCTAAAATCTACTACTTTTTTCCCTTGTATAATAAATAACTATTTAAATTATCTATTTAAAATAAAAGAATTTTTTTTAAAAATAGAGATTTTTTTATCCCGTTTAAGGTTAATGGAACATCGGTGGATTGAGAGTTTTATTCCAGTGCTTTATTTTTCCAAGGTTGCTATTTTACGGGTTATAGCTGTCTCAGTAGTGATGTTTCTTAAAGGTCTATGTGATAAGAAACAACTCTGACAGCCATAAATCAATCTAAATAGCCGTACAACATCAAGTGCATGTCCGATACATTTAGCAATACTGAAGCATGTAAAAATCTTCCCGTGGGCTTTAAAACCCTGACAGGCAGCTTTTTATTTGCTTTTGTGGGTGTCGCTGAACGTACCGCATCCCCACTGAAATTGAGAAAAATCTTTTCTCAAACTAAATATTGTCATCTTCGATTTGAGAAAACATTTTTCTTAAAATGATAATGAGTTGATTCAAAATGAAATATATCGGATCAATACCAAAAGTAACATACGATCATGTCGATCAAAAAAATTCTTAAAATGATCAGAATTTCTTAAAATGATCTTTTGGTTTCTCAACTTCTTCCGCTCAATTTCTTGAAGAAATATAACTCCATCTTAAATTGATACTTTTGGTATTGATTTGATACAACAAGTTTATAAGCTTTGAGAATAATATCGAGAATATAATATCAAAATAAGAAATTTGTTTATCATAATCAGGAGATTTACATCAACTCAAAAAAATATACCAAACTTCAATCTGATGCAGCATTTTATATCAATTTGAGAACTCATATTCTCGTCCATATATTTATATACAAAAATCATCAATTTGATGATTTTTTTATCAAATTTAACCCTGTTTTTCTCTCTGTGTAATTGAAACCATTTTCATAAGTTTCATCATAATCACTTCATTATTGTAGGCGGTAGTGTGCATAAAGACACTTAAAAAACTTCAAAAAATTAAAAAAATTTTTACCGAAGGGAAAAACCGGAAGTGCATCCCGAACTGTTGTGAACCGAAGTAAATGCTTATGTATTAGGTTTCATCTAGTGTTTCCAATTATCCGTGATTTTAACTATCCGAATATCGAATAGTATGTAAAGTAGTTATCCGGATATCCGGATAATAATCCGGATAATGCCTTTAATAAAAACAATAGTTTAAAAAAATCAAAATCAAATCAAAAGCAATCAAAATTTATTTTCATCTGAAAAATAATATTTAAAAAATACAAGAGCGTTTAACATTGGAAACTGCAAACGATTTCTAGTTTTTATTAGCTTTTCTGGGGTAGGAATGAGTGTTTTACATGCGCTATATAAATTAAATTCCTTGTCTAGTAATGAATAATTATTTGAACGAATAACTTTACTATTTTCGATTGGTGAAATCGTATTTTTCAATTCCATGACTAATGTAGATTGGGTGAGTTCGGTCGGATTTGGAGAATTTTCCTTTCCTTATCTTATTGATCCGCCATTATTAATTAAACATTTTCGGATGTTTTGGTATCCGGAAAAACTCTTTTTAATAACTTTTTTGCATTATCATTAGCATTATCATTTCGGGATAATGTTGAATCCTGCAACAACATCATTAATGAAACTAGCTCAACATTTTTCCTTTTGTTATTAGAGTGTCTTAATGTGATTAACTTTAAATATTTATAAATTACTCAAAATTAAACTGAGAATTATGACACGGAAAAATACTGTTTTTGTTTGTAAATATAAAACTGCATTCCAATAGAATGCTAAATGGTCTCCAAATTCTAAATCGTGCTAAATTTAAAAATTTTGCATGATATCGTTCCAATTTATTTCTTCTAAATAATTATAACTGGTGACAAAAATCATATAATTGTTATTGAGTTATTTGCATTAAAAACTAGAAAATAATTTATAGTTTCAAACATCAAAGTGAATAAATAAATAAAAAAAATTAATTTTCTCTAACGGAAGATGACCAAAAACTGATTTGATACACAATATTCAATAATATATTGTTCTGATAATTTAATAATACAAAAACTGTAAATTTTATAATAGAATTTAAAATTCTTAACAATTTTGAAATTAAACTTTAAGTTAATGTTTAACTGTCAGCTCAAATAAGTCTACAATGCAAGTATTGGATTTAGTCAACTTGAAAGTGTGCTAAATCATTTTAGTATTGCGGAGAGCATTTAGCATTCAATTGGAGCCCAGTCTAAATTACACTTCTAAAAATTAAATACAAAATAATTGCTGGAATGATAATTTTTAGATCAACAAAACGAAATCGACTATTATGAAAAAATTAGTAGTACTTAGCTGATTAAAATTTTTAAAAAGGTAAATAGCGCAAACAATTTTTTTTGCTTTAATTTAGTTATCCGGATATTTTTTGTGAATTAAGCGGATATCGGATAGCAAGATTTTACGCATTATCCGTATAATTTCAATCCGGCTTAAACCGGATTGGAAACACTAGTTTCATCCAATTCGATTATCAGGTACAGATGTTATTGAGCTTAAAAAAAAACAAGTGCTCGGGGGACCCCCCACCACTTTGTTCACTATCGCTCAAAAACTTATCAGTTCTTTGCCATATATATCTGCATCTTTTTCCAAAGTGTCATCAAAATTCATTTACGAACGAATGTTGTATGCTCCCAACAAACATAAAAAACATGGAGGAAAAAACCCCAACTCTTTATCCAATAATAATATCCGATAATAACGCTTGACTTCTTTTGACTTCTATTAATTCACCCAATTCCAACTTTATTTGAAAATCGTCATAATTTATTTTACAAAAAAATCTTCTTACGTGATGAAACTAACAGGAGCACTGATTAAAAAAATGAAACTTTCATCATTAACAATATTTCTTAGAATATTGTTTTATAACGTTTTGATTGTAATATTCGACCATTTATACAACATAATCACCTTTTCAACACATAATAGAAAAACATTTATTGTAAGTTATACTTACAGATATAATTTTATTTAATTTAACACTAATAAAACCATATACAATCTTACATACTTTTAATTTAAATGTTTTCAATTTATTTAAAAAAATATAATCTCTTATCTCGTATATATACTAAGATTCTCCATCTCTTGCTTCCTCTATTCTCATCCTTTTCATCGTACACATTTTAAAAATTTCCAATCCAAATTTCAACAATAACCGAACCGAAAGAAATTAGCAAACTATTAGCGGATTTATTTCAATATGAAAAATATGGAGGGGCTGAAATCTCACAGCTCTGAGATATCAAGACTTCGGCCTAGGTTAAGGATTTTGATACAGTTTTCGGCAAAAAACTTTTATGAGCACATGGTTTTTAGTTTTTGGCAGCGATGTATATCAAACATAACTCTTTGTTAAATTACAAGTATTTTTTTATCTCTGTTTAGAAATTTATTACAAAACTAACACGAAACATTAATACGATGCCGGAAAATTATAACAGATCATAAATTAACATAATTTAGTGAAAAGATGATACACTCAGCAAACTACTCAAAAATCTCATTTAGCGTTTCGAGAAAATATTACAAAATCACAAATTCATATATCTTTCCAATTCCAAAAATATTGTAAAAATTAAATAAAATCAAACTTTTTTCAAAATTCCAAAAATATTTCAAAAGTTAGAATAAAATAAAATATTTAAACTTTTTCTAAATTCCAATAATATTCCAAAAAACTCTTAAAAATTCAAACATTTCCAAAATTCTAAAAATCTTGCAAAAATCATTACAAAATCAAAAATTGAAATTTTTTTCAAAATTCCAAAACTTATAATAAAATCAAAAATTTAAAATTTTTCAAAATTCCAAAAATTCTTACAAAATCAAAAATTAAAACTTTTTTCAAAATTCTAAAAACATATATAAAATTCAAAAATTCTATTTTTTTCAAAATTCTAAAAATATTGCAAAAACTATAACAAAATCGAAAATTGAAACTTTTTTCAAAATTGTAATAATATTCCAAAAATTCTTAAATATTCAAACTTTATCCAAAATTCTAAAAATATTGCAAAAATTATTACAAAACCAAAAATTAAAACTTTTTTTAAAATTCTACAAATGTATATAAAATTCAAAAAATTCTATTTTTTCAAAATTCTAAAAATATTGCAAAAATTATAACAAAATCAAAAATTGAAAAATTCCAAAAATTAGAATAAAATCAAATATTTAAACTTTTTCTAAATTCCAATAATATTCCAAAAATTCTTTAAAATTCAAACTTTTTCCAAAATTCTAAATATATTCCAAAAATTATTACAAAATCAAAAATTGAACTTTTTTTCAACATTCTAAAAATTATAATAAAATCAAAAATTTTAAATTTTTCCGAATTCTAAAAATATTCCAAAAATTCTTACAAAATCAAAAATTGAAACTTTCCAAAATTCTAAAAATATTGCCAAAATTATTACAAAATCAAATATACAAACTTTTTTCAAAATTCCAAAAATAATTCAAAAACTATAACAATATCAAAAATTTGCATGTCGAATTTCATTTCCAATTACATTTACGTCATAAAAACAGCTACATTTTTTTCCAAAAAACTGGCTGAAAAAATAAATGAAATCATTTTTTGACACACTTGACAATATTTTTTTGACAAACTTATAATGCCATAATTCTCTACAATAATAATAAAATTTCATGTCATACAAATTATTAATTTTATTTTTTTCCAAAAAATTGGGTAAAAAAGTAAATAAAAATCTTTCTTTTGACACACTTCACAACATTTTTTTGACAAACTTATAATGCCATAATTCTCAATAATAATAATAAAATTTAATTTCAAACAAATAAATAATTTTATCTTTTTCCGAAAAATTGGGTAGAAAAATAAATAAAAATCTTTCTTTTGACACACTTGTGACTTGACAACATGTTTTTGACAAACTTATGCAATAATCTAGTTTTTAATCTCACATACCAATCCCGACCATCCAGATTTCTCCACATTCTTTGTTCCTTCTCATGATAAAACTCGAAAAAGTCTTTTCACATAAAATATGCTAAAATAGGTGAAAATGGTCTTTTTTCTCCAGCCGCACTAAAAATTGCATTTTTTGTTTGGATATATCAAGGAAACTTATATCCTTGGATATAAGTTGGATATAAGTTGTCATGGCAGCAGTCCCAAAAACTATCATTTTTTGTCCTAAGACATAAAATAGTATATTTTCCTACAAGAGAAGAAAACACTGTCGAAAATAGTATATTTTCCTACAAGAGATGAAAACATTGTTTTTTTCGTGAGTAAACATTTGTTCACGAGACGCGCTAGCGTCGAGTGAGACATGTTTACGAACGAAAAACGTTTTTATCTCGCGTAGGAAATGCAATTTTTTCTATGATAGTAATATATAATCGATATTTACTATAAATTATAAAGTTAGAAATCGACAACAAAACATTCAAAATTCATTTTCTATTTTTTCATGGCTACGTTGTTTAAAATACTTTACAAAATTATATGAAAAACCATAGCAACTTTAATTTGTTATTCTATTTCACTAGTGAGTTTACTTTTCGCATAGAAAAACGTTTTTATCTCGCGAAGGAAATGCAATTTTCTCTATAATAGTAATATATAATCGATATTTACTATAAATTATAAAGTTAGAAATCGACAACAAAACATTCAAAATTCATATTCTATTTCATGGTTGCGCTGTTTAAAATACTTTGTAAAATTATATGAAAAACCATAGCAACTACAATTTGTTGGAGTGAAGCGTAGCGATTTTTCCCCGATTCGGATTGTCGATTGTTCCCATACTCCTCCCAAACTATTAAAGATATTAAAATGAAATTTTGCATGTAGACGACATCTAGCCATAGTTGGTTTACAAAAAAAGTATTGAAAATTAGACATGCCACGGAAGAATAATCACCGAAAAACGGTTCCCATAGACTTTCAATGGGAAAATTGCTTGCTTCGCTCCTTTTTATCAATTGCGTTTTGCATTGGTTACCTAGTTATTCTTTTTGCACTAGTGGAATAGACTTTTCATTTGTTATCAAAGAAAAATAAACAAATCTATATTTCTATTCAAAACAATAATCAAAGTTTCAATAGCATTTATTATTATTTGACAAAAAATTGATATGGTTGCTTGGATTTAATTTGAGATGTAAATTAATAGTAGTTTAATCAATGAGTGAATAATGAAGTAGTTTATTCTCAAGCAAAAGTTTAAAATTTGAGCGAGAATTTTAATTTGCGAGAGAATAAAATTCATTATTCACAAATCGATTACAATACTTTATTCTCTGACAAAGATTTTATTATAAAAAAGAATTGTGTATTATAAAAAATAAAAACATTTTCTTCAATTAAAACAATAAATCTTTATTGTTTTAATTGATAAATCAAATTTCTTAATAAAAAAACCCTGATGATAAAAAACGCCCTTCTCATACAATCAACCAAGTTCAACTAAACGAATTAAGAGAATTTAAATTAAAATTTGATTTTTGAAAAAAACTTATCAAAGCAATTGTGATTATAATTTGAAAATAATTTT
Organism: Diogma glabrata; assembly: GCA_963693315.1. Lineage (NCBI taxonomy): Eukaryota > Metazoa > Arthropoda > Insecta > Diptera > Cylindrotomidae > Diogma > Diogma glabrata. Next base: position 648,930 of record CAVNZG010000828.1, read on the forward strand.
AATGAAATCAAAACAATTTGACCAATTGGAATCATACCAGTTGAATAAAATTTTCATTAGGCAATAGGTTAAGTTCATTAGGCTATAGGTTAGAAAACAATACAATAATACATACTATTATTATCGAAAAAACATACAAATAAAGCTGATATAATTAAATGGAAGAGAATAAATATATATTAAATGTTGAATGTTTTCAAATTTTATTAAATAATAGATTAAATAACGGTTGGAGAAAAAATTCAATGTTTTACTCGGACTAAAAATGGATTTTGGAACTCGCAAAATTGCGGTAATCCGCTGTTGTGTCGCACTCGTCCCAAAATCAATCATTTTTCGTCCTAGTAGTGAAACAAATAGCTATAACAAAAAATGATGGATTTATCCTAAGATATTGATTCTAAAATCTCAGGCTTCCGCAATAGTTGAAATCAATTTGATGACTATATTTTCGAGAAAAAAGAAATCAATGACGCCTATCCGAATATGATTCATCAAACTGATTTTGTAACTTTCAACTTTCAAGCATTATTACTTGGATATAATTTTTTGAATAATAAGTAGATTACTATTTTCAGAACATTAACTCCTAAACATCTTTTTAACTTACTAAATATAAGAACAAAACCAAACTTCCAACCAGAATCGTTTCAATTTTAAATGAAACGTGAATAATATTCAAATACTAACAACAAATTTTTATATATTTTTTCCGTTTTAATTCAATTTTATTCAATTATTCGAACAAAATAAATGTTTGTCGAGCCATAAAATTAATAGGGCAAACCAAATAGAACAAGCATTAATATACGTACCATGATATCGTTACCTATATATTACATATAGCTAAAGAAACAAATAAGGAAGTGTATTTCTTATAGATTGTTCACAAGATCTCACATTGCCAGAATACGTGAGAATAACTTTAAAAGTAAAGCAACAAATATACGAAAGTGGCAAATGGGTTGTAAAATTCGGTAAAAAAAAATAGAACCTCCAAGATATTCCTCCAAGATACATTTAACTTAAAATTATTTTCCAGCTATTTTTTTTGAAAGATATCTCTAAAAGACTAAATATCCATTTCACATTATCAAAATCTGTAAAACAGTTAATTCTAAATCAAAAAATCTAACAGCTTATTTTGGCAAGTTTTTATAAACCATTAACATTTTATCATCACATATATTTCAATCTTAAAAAAGGAAAATATTTTACGTTCACAAAAATATACTCCATGGAATTTTTGTTATATAAAAATGTCATTCCACAACATAATTACTATAAATATATATATATATATATATATATATATATATATATATATATATATATATATATATATATATATATATATATATATATATATATATATATATATATATATATATATATATATATATATATATATATATATATATATATATATATATATATATATATTAGAACAAATTTTTATGGCAGAAAACGTCATTAATCATGTTTTAGTTATCGTAAATAATGAAAAAAGTTTTTAGTGCTTATAAAATTATAAGATATTTTGGGTTATTGACTGCATCCAAAACAAACAAGTTTGTAGAGCAACCGCTTCCTTACTTCCCACAGATGGCGAAGGAATCTCTAATTTACGATCGTTTTATTATTGTATAACAACTTTCCAAATATGGAGGGGCTGAAATCTCAAGGCTCTGAGATATCAAGACTTCGGTTTATGTTAAAGGTTTTTATTAGTTTTCGGCAGCAGGGTTTTATGGAAAGGACAGAGATATTAAACATAAAACTCTTTGCAAAAGTACAAGTATTTTATTTTTGCTTAGAAATGTATCTCTTCCAAAAATAACACAAAGCGTCAACGCGTTTTTGGCAAATTAATTATAATTATGTTTCTTAAATAGTTCCCCCAGAAACGAAATTATCTTTTGGCCTTTTTCAATTTTGCCGAAGCTGTTCTCGACGGTATGCAAAGATTTATTCCCAATAGATTAACCGTTCCTAAGGCTGATCTTTGATTTCCAAGTAAATGCAAAAAGGCAATCAAAAATAAAAAGAAAGCCTGCCGAAAATTTATTCACAACAAATCTGAACAGAGAAATGTACATATGTAGGAAACTAGTAGATGTAGAACAAAACTTTTTGAATGAAATGGTCAGTCTCAAATTTCCTATTTTATTGGCGTCTTGGTTCGATTTTTTATCCATTTGGAAACAGATCATCTTTGTTCAGAATGTTGGTATGATTTATAATTTTTATCGAACCAAACGAGGTTATTCTAAAATACCTCAATTGTACTCTTTTCATGTTTCTTTTTATACTGTTTTTTATTTTTCAAAGATGGTGTAGTGGCTGTGTGATTCTGAAAACTATTCTAATTTTTAAAAATGGTAAACCGTTTCATGTCTAAATTTTTCTGTTCTCGCTGTTTTCGAATGTGTCAATATAATTCGATTCCACAGTTTGGATCGTGTTGGATTGTCTGAATCGATATAGCCGTTCTTGAGTAATTTAAATTCAAAGTTATATCGGATTGTCAGAATTTTCATGCATCATAATTCACCGGGTAAATCTGCCTGATAACAACATACATATAAGTCAAGACTACAAGAGAGCTTATAAACTGGCAGAGTTTGTCGTTGTTTAAGGGGTAAACCAAAACAGACGTAAGCCATCTCCCACAACCACAGAAGGACACTGTCATTAAATTTAGACACAATAGTTTGGAAAAATTGGAAGTGCTTGCTGCATTATCCCGTTTTTGGATTGCAAAAGTTTATAAGGAGAAAACTACACTACAAAACTACAGAAACGGGTTCTAAATTATTTCCAACAATGTATCTATAGAGCGGTTAGTTGCAAATTTGAGTTACAGAACAATATTGGGAGAAAATCGTTTGCAATGTGGGTAATGGACTATGATAGGTTTATTGTATGCTATTATGGCTACGCGACGTCCGGCAACGTTTAAAATATTAACTAAACGTGGGTCTAAAAGGTCTGTACAGTATAAATGGAAGACATTTCCGCCATAGACAAAGCCTTCAATGAGCGCTTCAAGAACTGGCCTAAGTGCCTGAAAAGGTAACAAACAGTTGGTTTAAACTAAGGTTCAGAAAATTGTTCACTTTTAAGGGAAGCTAAGAAATTAAGTATTTGAGACACAAAATTACGGCAAAGAAAATTTATTTAATTTCAAACAAGATTGCACCAGTAATAAAACGGTCGAGATTTATTACAAGCAGTTTGTGCTCGAGTCAATGCTAAGCCTATAACGTTTAGTTTATTTTCGAGATGCCACAAAAAAGATAGACAGAAGAAAGTGATAGCATATTTGCTAAAATGCTCTCCAATCCAAAAAATAGCAAACAATTGCGGCACGGTGGCGAAAATGCAATATATGTGGAACTGTTAACAGAATCCCACAAAGAAGGAATAGGAAAATAAAGCAATGAAGCACCTCATTTCAGAGAATTGTAATGGGTGGAATGGGACCATTTCATAGGCTTACTTACACCCAGAGAAATGCTTGCTTATATTATGCTTATGACCGTAAAAATTATGCATAAGACCGCGTAAAAAAGAACTAAGAGGCGAATTTCATAAATCATGCATTTTCGTTTAATAAGTTTTTATAAATATGACAAATAATATTTATGCTTCTTCCGCATGAATCATAAACTATTCTGTGATGAATTTATGCAATAAATTTAAGCAATTATACGGACAAATGTACAAATTATACATTATGCACATAATATTTAACAATAAATTAATCCATTAATTTCTATGATTTAATAGTCGTTCTGTATAATTCAACCGGAATATACGCATGCAGCATACTTACGTTGATTTTGTTATTATTCGCTATTTATAATAAATTTGTTTTTAAATATTTTGTAATTAAATAAAAGATACATAAATTTATTTTTACTAAACCAAACTTTATTTTTTAAATTTTTTACATGGTTGCATTTTAAGAACTTATTTTTAATTCTGGCTCTTGATGATTAATTTAAAAGCTTAGGTTTACATAAAAAAATAATTAAAAAAGCTTTTTAAAATTGATAATTCTTTCAAACAACTATAAACATAATTAGCTAGATTTATTTATTTAAGAAACAAGATTAAAATTTTCAAAAATAAAAAAGACAATAGTTATTTGTTTAACTAGGCAGCAAAGTAGTAGATTGACTGCCGCGGCTGATAGTTCATAGCCGAGCGAGCGAGGCTAGGAATTCAGCCAAGGCAGTCAATCTACCTTGCTGCCGAGTTGAACATATATTTTTTTCTCCGATTATTTACAATGATATGTAATTTAATAATTATTACTTTAAAAATAAAGCAAAATTTTAAAAATGAAAAAAAAATCGATTAAAAAAATTTTTTTTTAATCGCAATATCTGTTTATTTCTATGAAGTCTAATTATTTTGCTGCATAGGCAGCAAAGTACTTGCTTTGCTGCCTAGGCAGGAAAAGTGCCACTTTGCTGACTGAAATAAGTCTGTAAAATTTATATTTGCTGTCTATCGGAGAAAAAATCATTATTGGACAAAATTTTACAAAAAATCAAACGATTATGATTTTGTTGGTTTTGCTTCCAGAAAATTTAGCTTGAAGTCGAACATACGTGTTTCCCATAATTGTAAATCCTTTTTGCACATATTTCCATTTATTTGAATAACTGAAGGACCCTCGTGCCTGCAATTCTGGAAAAAATAGAGAACAAAAATAATAAGTTTAAAAAGTATTTGCGTTTATGTTTATTTAATATTACCGTTCCCAATCTTCAAAGACTATTTCAGATTAATAATAAAGAGCTGGAGGATTTCAGATGCACAAATAATAAATTGATTTGTCAATAATTATCCTTTCATCGAAGCATCAGATATGATATCTAATAAAAAGTAAAAAACGAAATACTTAAAGTCAAATAATTGATTTAAAGCTACCAATCTTTTTCTGCAAGTGAACCTGTCGAAGAGTCTTCGTAGATTAGTATGCCGTTCTAGATAACCTTAATTTTTCCATATTATAATCCCTCGCATGTGTTCGCTTTAAACCTTGACTAGTTATCGCTTGAAAATCTAGCTGTTTCGCTAAAACAAAAGCACTTATTTAAATAAATGTGATATTGGTACCCAAGCCAAATGAAATACAAAGAAAAGTATAAAATATTACCTTTTAAGCACAACAACGTCAGTTCAAAATTTAGAAGTTTCCAGGTTTTTCCAAAATTTTTTTTGGTTTTCATCAATTTTTCTGCATAAAAAAAGAAACATAAGATAAAATAAGTAGCCGATAGCACTATAAGTATGCGATTTGCCCATTACAATGGAACAAAATCATTCACTCACCTTATACATATAGTCAGTTTTAAAAATATTTCTTTGAAGGATCTCAAAATTTAAAAATCTAAAAATTTTTATCACAAGAACTATTATTATTTATTGTTTGTCACACATTATAAATTTGTCTAGTAATATTATTACAATTTACACCATATCATAAATAGTAACAATAGCTAGTTAAAACACTTTTAAGGAATTTGCCAATTTTAAAATTGCAAATTTTTATTTTCTTTCGTTTTAAATCGCGTCAATCTTATAAAATGAAAAAATTTATACAGAATCAAATAAATTCTGTTCGTTGTATATTCATGGTGATAAGAAGCATAAGGAGAGTAAATAAGAGCAAATAAAAATGAATTAATCGGCGACCGTATGATATATTGTTATTTGTGCACAAATCGTAAGGCATTGAGTAGAATTACTAGTTTGAAAAAAATCAAGAATCACACTTACTATGAGTAAAATATTAATCGTTAAAATATCATAAATCATTCCATCTATGTATAATTCACCCGAAATTATGCATGATTTATGCGGATTATTCATAATGTAGAATGGTAATTACAGAAATGTAATTATACAATCCTTATGCATAAATTATGATGAAAAATTTCTCTGGGTGTAGTAAGCGGCCAATAGTGTATGTCGTGAGACAGCTGAGCCAGAAAATAATCACCACCAACCACTAAAAAAATAATAAATACTTGAGAGAGCCGCTTTAGAGATTCTATGAACATCAACTACATTCCAAACAATATGTTCAAGTGTTGCAGACTTACAAAACGATTGCGTATAAATTTAGTTATAATTTCCGTGAAAAATCCTTTTCCCTTTCCCTGATAAGCTTCGCATCTACAGTCAGATAGCGTGATGTAAAAATTTATTGCTACTTTAAAGGAGTGTCTGGATGAAAGGGTTGTTGGTTTATAAGAATCAACGAGATTAGAATCAACGTATTAAAAATGAACAGTTAGTATAAACAGTGGAAGAATTAAAAAGGGAATCGATATAGAAAGATAAAAAGGTCATGGTAGGAAAATTGGCCCACTGTAAAGGAGAGTACTGTTTTACTTTCTAGTAATTAATTCCCATGTTTTTTAAAACTAACATCTATCTGACCATGTTAAAATACATTTTATTTTTATATCGGAAAACTTTATGTTATGTATACATTATTGAAAACCTATACATATTTACATAAAACGTGTAGTAAAAAATTTTACCAACAATCGATAAACTTTTCTATTTTCATTTTTTCAATATGTTTACTATACAAATCCTATCACATAGCTTTAATATGTTATCATACGTAACACATCATTGGACTTTTAAACGAAATTGGATTGGTTTAAAAAATATAAAACGAAAAGCAGTGAAACGAAATAATATATATTTCATAACGGAAATGAAAATAGAACATAACACGGCTCATTTAATAAAAAAATTATCCAAGGAAAAGTTTTCTTGAAGCATATGAAACATTAATTACGGTTTTTTTATTGCAATACAAACGGAATTAAATTATTTAAATCGCTCCGTATACTTTATATTCTTTCAGAGATAGTAACTTAAAACTTTTACTACTGTCGCCAATACTAGATCGAAATTCAAAAAAATCTCGTCCTAACTCCCAAATCGAAACAAATATTTTGTTTCAAATGGTCAAATGCTTAACTTTTGTTTAAAACTTGATGATTTTGAACGTTAGTAATAAAAAGGATAAACAAGTGCTAATATTTTTCTGCTGCTTAAGCAATAAATAAAAATTAATCATGTCCAAACGAGTAAAATAATAAAAGATTTCACTCTTAGGAGAAAGAACGAAATAAAAAATAAAACAATTTTACTTGTAAGGCTCTGGAATACAGTCACAAAATACAGTTAGTGAATTTTTAAGCTATAATGTTTAAAAAAAATTGAATTTTTTTTAAGGACAATAAACAATTAACAATAAAATTGAACATTTCTAAGCTAAATAATGTTAACTTTAGTTCTAAGCTTATACAAGCTTAAACTATCTTTAGAGTTTCCATTTCCCGGCCGTTTTTTAAATCCCGGGATACGGGAATTAATAACTTCTTAATCCCGGGATTCCCGGGAAATATTTTAAATTTAAAACCTATTATAAAATAACATTTTTTTTTATTTTAATTGAAATTTCATTAAAACCTTAACGGTTTTGTTAATTTTAAAGCATAATGGATATTAAAAACTTTATAAAACTTAATATATTAAATTATCATTCATATAAGGGAATAAAATAATTTATATATTATATACTTTTCAGTAGATCTTAACCTTTTAGAAGTCGCGGCCAGTTATGATGATATATTTTGATGACAACAAGTAATTGATAATTTGTAAATAAATCAAAAGCAGAATCTAAATCGTATTCGCAAATAAATTTTACTGCATTCACCCCAAATTAAGGGTTTCAAAATTTAACCCTCTTGTAAAATAAATTTGCAAATGTTTTTTGATCCACTATTCCAACTGCTATATTAACAGCCGTGTCCAAACCACTACCTTGACCTCAGTGGAGGAAGACAATAATGCCACGTTTATCGATAACAAATAACAAAACTTGTGCATAAGCCTATACGAAAACAATTTACAAGATTTACGATATCTACTTTTATGTGTAAAGTGTACAGTGAGTGATTACGAATAATATACTTATTTTTAAATATTGGTTTTATTTCATACCTGAAACTGCGTTCCATTTGCAGCCAAACTTCTCATAACCTGCTAACCCGATATAGCCAACTGTTCTTATTTGACCAAATTAGTATCTTTTTTTTTAAATAATAAATAAATTTATGCTTTAAACAAAGTCTGAAAATCATATTTAATAATTTAAATTAAAATTGAGCGATCTTGTGAATTAAAATTGCGCCATTTCGTGTTTTGGATGTCTATCAGAAGCTCGAAAACTATAGTTTGAATTCTTGATGAAATTGATAGAAATTCGTTCTTCTGAAAGATTGAAAGGAAAGAGAATTGCCATATCAATATATCTATGGTTTTTGAAAAAAGTATCGATATATACCAACAAAACGATATAATTTTATTTGATACATCGATGTTAAATTCGAAGTTCCTTAAACGATATTTATAGATTTATATTATATTTTTGTTTAGATATTTAATATATCCGAACTATTGGTTGTTTGGCCTTTTGAATTAAGCAATGATAGAAAGCTTTTGCTACCTGATTTATTATGAAATATGTCACAACCCTCTTCATTGTTAAAAAAAAAATAGTGTTCACTCGTGCAATATGATCAAAAATATCGCGATATTTTACATATTACGTCAAACTGGGCCGGAAAAAATAGTTGATTATACGCCAAACCTTATAGATCACTTTTATTTAATTATAATTAAACTATATGGGCTTTCCCAGGAAATTAAAAAAAATCCCGGGAATCGGGATTGGATAAAATAGCTAATTTCCGGGAATTCCCGCCCGGGAAATCCCGGGATGGAAACTCTAACCACCTACTCCAATTTTTTTATTAACCTCGTCATATTAAATATGTAATTTTTCGTATAAACCTTATCAATTTAAAAGCGTTGACCTTCTTTACTTGTTGTTACAAAACAATAACTTAAAAGCACAATTTAAATCGCTTCATTTTCACGTGATCCACAAGATAACTAATGAAAGGAAAATTTACATAGAAAATATATTCAATTTCACTTGCTATTTTTTGTTTCCAGTTTCGTTCATTGTTGTTTACAGAAAATTTAAATTGATTCTATCATATTGATTACAGTAGAGTTAAAGCAATTTTCTTTTAATTTCCAATTAATTTTCCCTTTTTTACTTGTTTTCTTTTTTATTTGTATAGGAGTTTTATATTTTAATTTAAACCTTTTTTGTTCCTTGCTATTTTTTAATAATTAACATCTTAATTTATTCATAGTCATGTTCTAGGTGTAAATAATGGTTTACTATCGATTATATTTTTATTACTTGGCTGGAAGTAAATTGAATACAAAAAAAAAATAAAAAGTTTTAGGATTAAATTTAAAGTGATTTAACCAAAGGTAAGGAAGATTGATTTTCAATTCAGATTAGCAAGCAAAATTTAAATAGACAAAACAATATGTACTTTTATGTTCAAATTAAATAATGTGATATTTTTTAATCACAAAATTTTGTTTTGTTTTGCTGCCATTTGTATCGTTTATAGCTCAGCATGAAAAAAACAATTGTTTAAGTTGTTTAACTGTTTTGGCTTGAATATGTCCATTTATACGAACATTTAAAATGATTAATGAAGTTAATAAATAAACGTTATCCCTGAAAAAATTATTTCGTATATAAAATGGTTTGCAGATTTGATCATAAAAACCTAAGTAATTTAAATTACAATTGAAATTTGATAAATGAGAAAATTGTTTATTTTCTTACAAGAATTCTTAAGTCATTAATTTTGCAGTACAATGTTTGAATTACTAAGACTGCTACACTTTTTCGTTTTTCCAATTGCCCAACCTTGAATGCCGAGAATGTAATTCCTCATTCGCCTTCTGGATTCGATCACTCATTACTAAACATTAGCACCAGGTTTCTTTATTTATAAAAGGCATTTATTATTTCACAAAACTAGGCGAACAATAGTAGGGTATATAACGATGCCAAAATACTCTTGATTTCATACGAGTATGAAAACTACAGATCGATCGTAGCGTGGGATTGATCATGCGAGAGGGAAATATGCATTTTGGAGAGTTATACCCTATGCTTTTTTTGCAGAATTTAATAAACATGTAATAATGCTAAAATGCAAAGTTATTTTTCAGTAACTAGCACCCGACCCATTTTTATGAGTAACTACGGATCCCGACCCATATTTATGATCCCGCAATCCCGGGATTATTGAAAGAAAATCCCGGGTTACGGGATTGTCATATTTGCCGGGATTAATCATTGAAAACACAGAATCCTGTTTTGTTGATTTGTATTTTTAATTTTTGGTCATATGCAATGAGATCATATACCACTGGCAATAGCAATGAGAAAATTCTTGTTAAGGTTTTTATCTTAGGGGTGCTAGCAGATAAACTCTATTCAGTCAACGCTAGTACCTTCAATCTTGTTCCACTCTACCATAAAATATTGGCTAATGCACTTGTAGCTCTTCAAGTTGTGCTGAGCTAGAAAAACAAAGCAACCCATTAGTTCGAGAGTTGACGAATGTCTCAATAACTAGCATAAGGGCAAAGAAAACCGAAACATTTTGAGTATTTAAGTATTTGCAGAATGGAAAGTCTGCTTTTGTTGATGATACATCGAACACATTTATTGTTCCAAGTCGAAGCTCCATAAAAGTTTTTATCGAAGATTATTAAACGTTACATCAGCAGCAGCAGACGTGGCATGTGAAACAAATCCAACTACTCACACTGCAACATCATCGAGCAAAGATCACAACGAAAATGTACCTAAGGATAAGGTTTCAGTCGATTTAGTAGGGAAAAGCAATTTGGAAGATGAACTGTAACGCAATTTAATTCACGCTTAATACCTATAAAAAAACTTTTTTGGTCAGAATGCAACAATATAAATTATTAAACTGGTCACCGCAATTGGTAGAGAAATGAAAATAAGTAAGCAAAGCCGTCATAGAGGACCCCATTTGCTGCAGTGAATATATAATAATTTATTGACCATTCCACAAAGAAGTGTGGAATCGGCACGGGCTTTTTTAACCTTCGGAAATATTATTTCCAAATTAACAAACAGAAACAAAACATGAATGATGTGGTTTTTATTTGAAAATTGTGTTTTTTGTTAATTATTTATGGTTTTCCATACACATTTTAAATTCCGGGATCCCGGGAATCCCGGGATTTGAAATTTATGAATCCCGTGATCCCGGGATTTATAAAACACCACGGGATTGCAATCCCTAGTCACATAGCAATATGAAAGATTAACTTTTGGTTATTATATATTTGCATTTCAAATGATGATGAAAAGAAAAAACTTTTAAGAAATGAAGTGCTTTTCGTAACTTAAACTTGTAATACAATGGTCAAATTTAAATTCTGCTGTAGAAAATAGCAATTTATGTATTAAGCGTGTAAAGTAGATCTAGAAAAATAGTATATATTTAATTAGGAGCTACAGTGCTATTTTTGTGTAGAATATATAGTTTGTCGGCCGACCTTTAGCAGGATGACAGTAAATAGACGAAATACAAAAAGTCGCTTTAGCTCCAAATTAATTACACTATTTTTTCGGCAAACGTTTAAATTTTTTATAAATATGAAACTAATACATACATCTAATTTTTTTCAAAACAACATGTTACTTTACTGCTGCCGTCAAAATATGAACAGAAAATGACGACACTTTATTGCCGTAAAAATAAGAAAGTTACTTTACTGCCAGCGTGAAAAATTGCGTTAATTTACAGCCGTTTTGATTGTATGTCAAAAAAGCAAGACTTTAATATTTTCTCTAGCGGCGGAGTAAAGTTAAATTCTGCAGCCGTTTGCCGAAAAAGATGGTTTTTATGCTTTCTTTACGCTCTCTATTACTTTAGCCCTTTTCGTTATTACTTTACTCCCTTGTAGGAAGTAGAAAAATGTTGTATGTACCACAGGCGTAAAGCCCAACTAATGTCTCGGGCAAAAAAATTTCACTTAGGCTGATATATAACTTTACACCCTTGGTACATAAATAACTAGTATGCCCGCATTACATACAAAGTTTTTTGTACGAGTAAGATTATGTTTTATTTGCATAGAAAAAATACTACACTTACATAAAGTAGTAAAATATTTATTGAGAAAATCATTGAAGGTACAAACAGAATAGATCCGTTCCATCCGCTCCGTTATATTTGAACTGTCAGTTTATATGTATAATTGAAAATAAAACACAATAAATGGAGGGGAAAAAGACGGAACGGAATCTAAACACAAATTCAAAATTTAACGAAAGACTTAACTTCAAATATTGTGTAATTTTTCAGCATATTTATATTAACAGATTTCAACAAATTTCATACAATAAAATATAATTTAG